>JAEBDU010000001.1:3800990-3871159 GCA_016802625.1 Heliconius numata | reverse complement strand
TATATATATATATATATATATATATATATATATATATATATATATATGTGTGTGTGTGTGTGTGAGAGAGTGAGAGAGTGTGTGTGTGTGTGTGTACAAATAAAAACATAAAAGCACAAAACACATATTTTTTTCATTTAGAAGGTTTTCATTTATGTATATTAATAGAAAAATAAAAAATTATATTACTCAACACTGTGTTGCGTATGAGATACTTGAAACATTTTAGATTCTTCATAGTTAATCTATTTATGAATACATTTTGAATTTAGCAGTTAACCATAGTTTTGTCATAGCATCATCATATTTTTATCTGTAACTCTTGTAACCGGCAGAGTAATGAATGATTTTATTTTTAATTTGCTAATTGAAACGTCTTCAGTTCAGTTCTTTTGTTATGGTATTAATATGTGACGCTTTGCTGACTTATTGTTGACATTTGACAGTTGACAATGACGTGTTATCTTGACAATATGAGAAAGTTTTTATATTTCGTATTTTTCTTTTATTTGTTCTGCAATATTTAACAATTGTTCGTATATTAAATAAAGAACCAGTGGCTCATATTAATTGAATTATAATCGTGATGAATTTATAACTTGCTACCAAAATATGATAAGTTTCTATTTGTTATAGCAATGTCGTCAAATTTATATGACAAAATTATTAATAAGGAGGGATCCAGGCCTTACAAATGTTGCGAATATGCGAGTAAGGTATCTTTAAATTTAAACATCTTTAGGAGAGATGGTAGATTTTGTGACATAGACCTTATATCAGGAAAAACAAAAGTTAGGGTAAGTATGAAGATAATATGTGACTAATATATAACTAGTCAAGACAAAAATCATATTCATGTTATGTGTATTGTCATGTAGGTAAAATTTTGAAACTATGATTTATTTAAAAAAATATATTATATCTTCTTTTTTATTGTTACATATTTTAGGCACACAGAGTTGTATTAGCTGCAAGTTGTGAATATTTTGATGCTATGTTCAATGTAGGACTAGAAGAGAGTCAAAAGGGTCGAGTAGTATTACCTAGTGTCCCCCCTGGTATTTTACCTATGATTATTGATTTTATATACACAGGTGAGCATCTAATGTAAAATAATTAGACAATGTTGACAGTTTTTAAATGTAAACAATTTACTTCTATTATTCAGGTGAAATTTTAATTGATAATGCTACAGTGCAGCACTTAATGATAGCAGCTGATATGTTTCAACTTAGGGAGCTTGTAATTGGTTGTGGGGAATTTTTAAAAAGGGAATTGCATCCTTCAAATGCACTTGGTATATTTAGGTAATTCCTTCCTTTTTAAATATTTATTTTTATAAATATAAATTAAATACTTTAATTATAATTAAATACTTTAATTTGTCTGAGGCCTAGTGGTGCAGCAGCACAGCACATACCTATAAATGCAATAGTAGTGGGCATAAATAATTTCCTCAATTTACTAAAAAGACAAAACATATGGGTCAATATGCAATCAATCTCAATTGGGTGGTTCATTGGCAATGGGGTGTCTTAAAATTGGGTGCCCTCTGCCTTCCCTGCTATATGTGGGATAAAGTAAGCTAAAAAAATATATCTTTTTAACTAATTTAATTATTTTTCATAAAAGATTTGCTGAAACTCACAATAGTACAGAGTTGGCTGATGAAGCTTTAGCACATGCTCAAGCTAATTGGAATCTGGTTGCAAATGGAGATGAATTATTAGAGCTGCCTTTACAACAGTTAATAACATTACTATCATCGGAACAGCTCAAAGTGGACAATGAAGCTCAGGTACTTTTATATAATTTGTTTTAAATTTTTATTATGTTATACATATGTATTTGACATTATGCTTTCCTTTGATTTAATTATTCAATTTATGGGAATAATGTTTTCTTTTAATTTATACTTATCAACTAACACACATTCTTATTTGTTAGGATTTCTCAATTTACTTTTATTATTATATATTTATTATTTATTCTCATTTAGTTGTATTTAATTACACACAATTTTTTACATATTAAATACTAGTAAACATATAATTGTAAGCTAGGCCATCATGGCACATTGGGATAGCTCCTGACTATAAACTATGACAATGATTATGGGTTTGATCCCCATCATTTTTCACCATAAAAACACACCCATGGATGCAAAAAGCAAACATTGAAGTTTCTTGACTCAAGGCATTCTTTGCCGGTTATAACCTGTGGGATACAAGTATGATAAAGTGTGAAGCTAAAAAAGCAACATAAACTTTATACAAAATTCTGTATTTCTAAATTACCTATTATGTTAATATGTATTTTATTATTTTTGTACAGGTTCTATACCCAGCGCTAAAATGGCTTGAACATGATCCTGCAAACAGACGAAGGCATTGTTTTGAAGTTTTAAGTCATATAAGGTTACCACTTATATCACCACAAGTTTTAGATGATGCTATAAAAACTGTCCAGGACCCTTCCATAGCAGTTGCATTAAAAACAGTGAGAGTTGATATGGTAAGAAATAACAACAATAGTAATTACTATTTTATATTTATCATCTTTTGCTAAGGTATTTAATTATTAATTACCATTAGGTATTTACCACCATTAGGTATTTAATTATTAATTTAACTAGGTTTTGTGCAGATGTTGTATATAATGCTATGTGCTTATTAAAGAAGCTTACATTAAAACTAACTTCTACCTTAGGCCGGATACACACTAAAAATCTGTTCGTCTATCTGTCAAAAAATTCCTATAGAAGAAATATTCTTATATGCATAATTGGATCGGAACTTGAACGGAACAATAGTACCTACTCTCTTGTTTCTCATATAAGAATAATTTAACACAGCTGAGTCTGTTCGGACCGAGAAAAACCCGTGACTGGCACTAAAGCGTGAATGCTGACTTAGCTAGAAGTTAGTTTTTATGTAAGTTTATTTCTGTGTACCACAGAAATCGGGGCGTGGCGCGCTAGTGTGCCTGTCGGCGGAGCCGCGAGCGCGCGCGCGCCGCATGCTGGTGATGGCGGGCGGGTCGTGCCACGACGTGGCGCCGCACCCACCCCACGCTGCCGACAATATACTCTCGTCTGTCCTCAAGTTTGATTTGCATAAGAGGTGATTATAATGTATCCATACCAACCGTAAATAGCAGTTGTCTCGTAAGCCAAATACCGGAAATTGGCTTAGTGACAATGCTTAAGATAGTTAAGAACATGAAGGAACAAAATTGTTATTGAAATATGCTCGATATATATAAAGGAAATTTAAAAAGTCAACACAGGACACAAAAGGCTAAAGGTAAAAAATGTGTTTTTTTTTCTTATTTAGAGAATGGGAGGAATTATCGCCTATGGGTATAGCGAGAATTCAGCCGGGCGTGGCGACGCTGGGCGGACGCGTGTATGCAGTCGGAGGGGAACAAGGAAGTCAAATATTGGCGAACGGGGAAGTTTACGACCCACAGGTGACAATATATTATTACATATTATATTATCTTGTGGTAGGCCGTCGTGGCGCAGTAGGAAAGATTTAGACTGTAAATGCGTCGGTGGAGGGTTCGATTCGCACCATCGGTGACAAGTGCATTTAAATTATTTAATAAGCAATGTCTTGAAAATTAGGAAAGTGGGGAACAGAGTGTCTTAACACTAGGTTCTCCTTTTCAGAATGCGTATTTTAGATCATCGTGTCATTTACTGTGCCATTTTGTGTATATGCATACGACTGTACATGCGCGAGATTGACTTTGGTCTTACAATGTGGTTGACAGACTGACAAGTGGTCAAACATAGCGCCGATGAAGGAGGCGCGCTGCGAGTTCGGGCTGACGGCGTGGAGCGGGCACCTGTACGCGTTCGGCGGCTGGGTGGGCTCCGACATGGGCGCGTCCGTGGAGGTGTACGACCCCGCTAGCGACGAGTGGACGCTCACCGGCAGGATGCCCGAGCCGAGGTTCGGCATGGGTGTTGTACATTTTGAAGGTAAACGATTATTATTATTTTTATAGCTCTACGCTGTATCCCGCATATAACATGGTGGGCCAAGAGAACGTGGGAATCGTGCTATGACACTCCGTTTCTGATGAGACACTTGTGTCCCCACTTTCCACCGAATTCTAGAGGCATTGCGTTTTGCGTTGGCACCGCGCTTTGACTCACCAGAGCGAGGTAATGACAATCATTCCTCGAATGGGCGTTGAACGCACAACCGTCGTCGACGTCGACAGCTTCAATAATAAATATTTTTTTATAAAGAAATAAATGAAGTGGTGTAATGGCACAATGCTGTGTGGATGTGGGCGTATCTAGAGTATCGTATATAAAGCGTATCTGTATACAAAGTGTGAACCTAAACCATAAACAATGTCAGCTTAGTACGTTGAATGGTACGCGCTACGCTCTGCAGGTCTGATCTACGTGGTGGGCGGGTGCACGCACACGTGGCGCCATACGCGCGATCTGCTGTGCTATGCGCCGTCGTCGCGCAAGTGGCGCGCGCTGGCGGGCATGCGGCGCGCGCGCAGCCAGGCCGCCGCCGTGGTGCTGGGCCGGCACCTCTACGTGCTGGGCGGCAACGCGCCGCGCCGTACCGTGCTCGACTCCGTCGAACGATACAGTTTCGATCATGTATGCGCACATTGCTTACTAAGCTCATATATCATACTAAAAAGTCATCTATTAAAATTTGTTACACAAGAAAAGAGAGGGGTCGACGAAGTGTGACGTCGTGTGAAAGGCGGGGAAGATTCCAAAGTTTCGTGATGTCACATTTCTAAATATAATATTCAATTTAAATTCTAAACTGCTGTTTTAATTTAATAATTTCTAGGTGTAAAATTGCAAAATATGTGACGTCTCATAAATATGATAAAAATGGAGAACGAATAAAAAAATATGAAATTTATGTGACGTAATCTATGGATGGGCTCTAATTGTAAACAAGCATTTATTAATCAGACCATGATAGCACAAAATTTTAATTTGAATATTTCTTGACTACAGCTTCTTTTTGCGATGATCAATCTGATATAACTGATAGAATCTTTACTAACAATTTTGTTACTGTATTAACTATTTAGTTATTCTATTATTTACTTTTCAATTAGAAAATAAAATGGAAAAAATTGCATGCAATATAAAGTAATAATAAAGTCAAAATCGTCATGAAATACTCAAAACTACAACATACAAAGATTAAACTTGACAAGAAAGTAGTTTATAGTTCGCGATCCCATGCCCACCCAAAGGGTACTATATAAATATTGTAGTGTTGTTGTGTTTATTTGCATATTTAATGAATTTTAACCCTTAAAAAAAACCAGTGGAGGTTCTCTATTCAAATATATAATGTTTCAAGTTTTTTCATTGAAAAGATGATAATTTAAACCGTAAACGCAACGTTTGTGGGTTCGTCAATTCAACACGTTCGTTTCTTTCGCAGGATTCGTGGGAGGACGTGGCGAGCCTGCGCGAGGCGCGTGCAGGGTGCGCGGCGGGAGCGGCGGACGGCGTGCTGGTGGCGGCGGGCGGCGACAGCGAGAGCGCGGGCGAGCGCGCCTTCTACCGCGCGCGCACCACGCTGGCCTCCGTGGAGCTGTACGAGCCCGCGCGCGACGCCTGGCTACCCGCGCCGCCGCTGCCGCACTCGCGCGCCGAGGCGGGCGCCGCCCTACTCTGACACTCCCTTCCCCTCTACATCACTTGTTATGTCCTTCGCTGAATACTTTTTACATTTTATTTCGTTGATATGCGCATTGCACCATTTTATATTGATAGAATTGAACTTATCCGTAAACATGTTCTTGAATGAATTAAACAAATCGACGTAACGTCAGCCAAATGAAATAAATTTGTAAGTTTTGAATGTAAGAATATAAAACGAATGTACCAGTATAACTGCCAACAGATAAATGATAATGATGTTTGTAAGATAAAAAAGTGATAAATTGATTTATTTAGTTTAGATCGGTAAAGAAGAAAGTGTTGGAGAAGAGATAATGTTACTGCTTTTATGATGCGGGTAAGCATTTTAAATCCATGGTTTTAAAATAAAAAAGAATCTGTCAATATATTAGTTAATATTAATACAGACATGTATTTATTTTGTAAAGGAAAGTTCCAAAATTTTATTTATATATTATAATTGACATCTTGTGTCATATTTCCCCTGAATATTTTTCCCTGACAAATTTCCATGAATCTTATGAATGTAGGTTAAGGTTATGTTGTACAAAAATTTATACACTTATATTTATAGTTATCGTAATATTTTTAATATATTCAATATAGATCGAGCCTGAAAATATTTATCTTGTAGCATTATAAATTGTTTATTTAATCGAATATTTTGGTAATATTAAAAAATGTGGATTCTAAAGCTATATATTCTGGTTTAGAGTCGGGTTGCTGTCCCTGTGGGCCACAACATTTTCTAATTAGGCTGGCCATATACCTAGATTGGCCATATCATGAATATTATACATATTATATCTAAAGTATTATTTTTATTTTATTGAAAATAAATACACACAAAAATTAAACATATTTAATTTATGTGAACTATAATAGAAATCAACTACTATTTCATGCTTGATCTATATTTTAAGTTTATTGTTATAATATGTGATTTATACAAAATAGTTTTGTATATTATTAGTAAATGAAAAGTGGCAATTAGAATGTATGTTTTCAATATTAATTTTCCTTATAGATTACTGAAAGAAAAATGATCGATAGTAAAAATAATAATTTAAAAGATCAGTTAACTTATACATTTTACATAAAATTTCGATAAAGAACATGTCCACTCTCGTCTCTTCTTGATGGAGTTTCTTAATTATTAATCAACCTATCGCATGATTATTAAATAAAAACACATATCTCGTAGTTAGAGAAAACCTATAGTGTTACCTGTTAAGACATTCCGTTCTCCACTTCCGGCCCGATAAATACCGGCTTATTTTTTTGTTCAAAGAAATTGGGGGAGGTAACAGACTCTTCTGGCAAACTTGTCAAACTTTAGTTTCCGGAATATTTAAGTGAAGTATATAGGTTAGGCTTATTTTTTTTAGCTTGTGCTTGTATTTTTTATTAATTATGCGGTATGGATGGTTTAACTATATGAGCTATACAAATAGTATTATGTTAATACATAGATCTTAAATTCATGTTTTTTTTTTATTTTTTCGTCGCAATGCATTATTGCTTCAAACTTTATTTATTTTTTTAGATTTGCGCTGTATTTCGCACATGGGGTAGGCAGAAGGAACCTGGGAGCCTAGTGTTAAGACACTCTGATCCCATTATCGTATCCCACCATTCCCCGAATTCTGGAGGCAGTGCGTGTTGAGTGGCGGAATTTAACGTTGCGCTTTGTCTCATTGCCAGCAATGAGCGAGGATATGAAAATATTAAATATTTTATTTATTCTAATGGAACCAACAACCTGTAACGTTTACAGTCGCACGCTTGATCTCCTGTGCGACGACTGGTCTCTACTCACAATATAATAATATTATATTAAGAAACTTTATTTCTTAATATAATTACTTAATGTGATTTTGGTTAGGTTTTATGGTCTCAGACAGTGGAGATGCGTGTTAATGCATCTTTCAAAGAGTTTGCTTAAATCAAATTATTATCTATAACGATCTCTTCCAAACTTATAGAATTAAAGTGTTAACTATTTTGAATATTTTTTGTCTATTACTGTTCATTAATACCTACACGTCTCACACAAAAACGTTTATTACTTAAGTATTATAAAATATATGTAGATTATATTATCAAATGAGTTATGTTAATGAGTTAACTTCTGTAGGTTTTAAACTTAAGTATACCTTAAGAAAAAGTGTTTCTTAGTTTTAAATTTCTATCAATATTTACTATGTTGTTTTAAGACAACTATTCAAAAATTTTTCTTTAGCTTGCGATTGAAAGTTGAAGCAAAATAATAATAGTTATATTTTATCATTTTTACAATCTCCACAATATTAAGAGCTTTATAATAATTATTGACGACTAATTTTAGACATTGTGTGCTGGGCATCAGACTCATCAGCGTCTTGTGAAGTACATGATTTATTAAAATATAAATATCTTAAACTTCCTTAAAATGTATTGTATGACTGACCAACGTTTTTATAATAATTTTATATGATACAAAGTCATAAAATGTGTACAAAATTATTAAATGTGTGTTATTTATTATTTTTCCCTACATCCATTGCATGAAATATTTCCATTTTATATTTTTATTAGATCATTGATCGTATCCGGAATAAAACATGACACATAAAGGCTTTAATGAAACATTCGTAATGATAATTTAACAATTTATTTTCTGAAAATTTAAACTAACGATTATTTTAGATTTATTATGCATAAAAATATAAATCGATTTTATCGCCATCTTTATATTTGAGTTACTTAATTTTGTAGTTGACAGAACTTTGAAATACTTATCTACGAAATAAAATTGGCAATAATGTAAATAACAAATTATGTTTTATCTTATATGTATTAATTTTCATAACTATTGCTATTAAATTTATATACTCGAGATGTAATTACAAGCACATAGCTGGAAATTTGGCATTTAAAGGCTGCAAAATGTCCTCTGCTAAATACAAGCGGCCGAGTAATCCCTCAAATAAGGAAGCCGGTCGGTCCGGTCGATGCATTTCCGTGCCGGGACGCTCCGCCAAACACCACTCCATGAAATAGCATGCACGATACAAATAAACTGGACTCTAAAAGTAAATAAAAATATTTTACTTTTAAAATTGAGTCCCTCGTGGCGCAGGGACACAAGCGTGCGAGTGCAAACACGACGGTGATGGGATGGATTGTCATTCGGAAGAACAAAATATTTAATATTTTCGCTCTTGTAACAAGGCAAAGCGCGGTGTTGTGTACCGCCACTCAATGCTTCAAGTATTCGTCGGACAGTGAGGAACGGAAGTGTCTTGATTCTCTTGACTAAGATCCCAGTGTATGTGCAGAATACATGCTGTTCTAATATAATAATTTCTTGGAAATATTTATTTGCTAATTTTGTAAAATTGCAAAATCTGACGATGTTACGAACGGTTTTTGTATTATACCTAATATTGTGTATATGATATGCAACATATGCAAATAAATTTACCTTAGTAGTTTGATAAAGTTCTAAAAACGCGTAAGCATTGCCACTCACACCGTGGCATATACTGTAGCCTTTGCTACATAATCCTCTTTGCCATATCACTTCTCCACATTTTTCAGCAATTTTAAGATACTTTTCCTTATTGAATACCTGTTAAAGATGGAAGAAATATCAATAAAACTATTGCTTTATGCACATTATAAACTATGATAGCATAGTTTTAATTTTGTGTATAAACCATACCTGATATGCCAACAAACATAGGGGCACAAATCCTGGTGCTCCGTGACACCATTGGACAAGTCGGTCACGTGATTTACTTTCAAGAGACGATGGAAAGTTTCCACTAGGAAATTGTAGATTCATCAACCATTCCAATGTAGGTTTTATATAATTTTCCAAATCGCTAGATTTTATATAAGCTCTTGCCTGCAAAAGTAAAAATGAAATATTTGCCATTGCCAGATGAGGAGTATAAATTCAATAGTTGAGTATACAGGGTGGAATTGACAGCGCCACTTTAAATGAAACCACAGTTTTAACTACTCTATAAAAGCCTAATATAATTCGGAAAAAAAATAATTCTCAAAAATAAAAAAGTTTTTTTTTCAAACAAAATAAATAATAAAATTATCGTTTTAAAATAAAACGCCATTTGTAAAGTATAACATAGGCACGCACACACTTACCTGTCAAAGCGGCCACGTCGCATACGTATGTGTGCGTGACACGAAATACAGGTATGGATAAAAATCGTGAAATGAAAAAAAAATCCTACGTCCAAACCGTTGAGGTACCTTGATTATTTTTTTTAATTCTGGGTTTGAAATATTTAACCCTATATGCAGTTTCAGTAAAAGAAGCGCAGCCTCTTCCACCCTGTATATTAAATTGACGCGCTAATCAAAATTGTGAGTTTAACTCTTGCCATCTACCAATTTTAAGTCCTAGTCGTGTTATTTTAAAGTTTTTACCAAATTCTATTAAAAAAATGCTTTAAATTGTTATTGTTAAACGAGACGAAAAAACGATAATATGACATTTAAATAATTTACTTGCAATAAAATATACAGAATCCCTGCTACTCCGTGTGCCGCTCCCAGGTAAGTCTTTTCATGCCATTGCCACATAAGAGGACAATCGCATTTCATTCGAAGTGCGAGATCTTTTCCAGATTTTAAAATAGCAGAAATTACCTAAATACAGAAAATGAGTACATATCTGATTAAAAAACAAGATAAAATTGAGGAAATAATTAAATCGCAAAACGAAAAAGAAATCAAACAGTGAAGTTAGTTTTCGCAATTTACTTCAAAGTGCCTTGTGTCCTGTAAACACCATTGATATTATGTATCAACAAATAAATTCTTGTGAGATCATGTAGACTTTATTTAAGTTTAAGCAATAAGTAACTGTGGGTACAGTATAATAATCATACCTTTTCTATAACATCTGCAGGAATAACATCGTTTTTGGCTGTGTAGTTATTTACAAATAGTAATGCATAAAGGTAACCAGCTTTTCCATATAGAATTTCATCAGGTGAATCATTTAATAATGTTTGTAAATTTATTAACCTACAAGAAAACATTTTTTTTAAATTAATGTCTCATTTTCATTAATTTACGACATTCCGGCAGTGTCTGATAGAAACGTTTTAACAGAAACCGAATTAAGGGATGCAGAATTGAAATTTGTCTCGAAAACAAAATATAATAACAAATATTCTTATAATGTATTTGATCGTTCATTTCCTTGAGTGGGAATCAAATTCACAACCTGTGGCGCCACGCCCACAGTATGTTGATCTACACATTTACAAATAACAAGCAATTGATTGCAATTGCAAAAAAGTGATTCAACATATGAATGAATATTAGTGTTACTCTATGAATATTTTATTATTTGGGGTCATTTTAGTGCAATAAATAATGATTGTGGGTTTTGAACCTAATTCCAACTCAGGTGAATAAATTATTTTTATTTTTCCACTGTGGTATACAGTGTTTTTGTCATTACCACTTTAAATGAAACCAATTTTAAATACTCTATTATAGCCTAATACAAATTTAAAAAAATACCAAATATAATTAATAAAATTATCGTTGTAAAATAAAACGCCATTTGTTAAGGACGACGCACGCACACATAAACCTATCAAAGGGACACCGCAGCATACGCCTCATTCCGAAATCGAGTCGTAGGGATTAGCGATAAAGTTCAAAGTTATTTAACCTTTAGTAGTATTTTTGCAGTAGTGTTTACGTTATTGGTATATATTCGTAACTGCGTCACACGTTATATAGCATGGATAAACATCGTGAAATTAAAAAAATCCTACTTCTAAACTGTTCACTTATCTTAACTATTTTTGATGGATCCATCATAATTAAAATAAATTAAAAACACATAAAACATTTCAAGTTTACCATTACCTTTTAGTCAAGTGTTCATACTCAGGTAAGTCAGGTGGTCTTTGGTTGCCAAGTCTATAGGATATTACAGCTGCTATGGCAAGAGGCCCAGCATCACCACACAAAAAACTTATACGACGAGCTTTTAAGTTATTAATATCCACATAAGTCAAGGACCTCTGTGAATAACATTTACATATTTATGATTTCACATAATATAGATTTTTTATTGATGTAGTTCCAAAAATAAAAGGATACCTGTAATGAATCTATACATATTTGACTTTTTTTCAAAGAATTCATCAAGTAGAATAAAGCCAATCCAGTTGAACCAGTGTACACAGTTCCATCATAAAAAATGTCTTTTTTCATATCATTAACCAGGAATAGTATATTTGTATTCTTGAAATTAATAACTTTTTGTTGGAATTGATTTGATAACTAAAACCATTAAACTTTAAGTAATTTATTGCATTATGCTTGTCTTAAAATACAATTAAAAGTTCCTTTTTGTATATTAAGTACATCTTGCTTTCCCCACTGTCATCAACTTATCTGTGGGTAATGTGTAATAGTGGTGTGTTACCCTCATGCTTTTTTAAATATATTTCTTAAAGTACTTCTACTACTCATTTACTTTATATATTTTTTGACATTGTTATGTCACTACTTCCCTCAATTCCCTCAATGTGCCTAAACCACCTGAGCACTTTCTTTTTTATTCCTACTGTGATTTTCCCAATCGCATCTTCACAGCATGAATCTTTCTTTCATTAAGAATGACCTACATTCAGACACTAAAACCCTAAAAGACATGTTAGGCTGACATGCCTGTTACACAGCATGCTGCCATCAGGCACTGCGTTAAATTGGGCCAAACATGCCTGATGTTTCACTTTCTCATCAAAGCATCAGTAAGTATGATACTGACTGTAAAATACCTTTCAACAAACATTTCATATCTTTCGGCTATACTAAACATACTTCCCAGATATAATCTTTTTTTTTCGAGGCTGTCATTACTCAAAGACATTAGCGAGCGATGGTTGTGGGTTCGATTACCACTCGGGGGAATAAAATATTTAATACTTTCATTTCTTCCCTTTCCTTGCCCTGGTAACAAGGCAATTCCGCCATTCAACATGCAATGCTTGAAGAATCCGGCGTAAAGTGGGGAACGAAACGGAAGTGTCTTGATGGGAAAGGAGTGTTTTCACACTAGGTTCCCAGGTTGCCTCTGCCATGTGCAAACCCCTGATTTGCACAGGATTCAGTGTGAAGCTAAAAAAAAGATATATTCTTATCTACACACACTTATCGTAAGAATTTCTATATTAAAACATATAGCCTGACTACAGACCATTAAAAAATAATCAAACATTAGTCACAAGTAAAAATATTTTTTTATAATTTAATTTAACTTTAAATCTTAATTCAACGTGTTATTCTGCAAGAATATGATATTTTTTAAACATTCCATCCGTATTACTTTACTCAAAATGTTAATAAAATTATTATTTATGACCAAACAATACCGCATCTTTAGAGACGTTTAGAATATCGCTCGAAGCATCAGAAGATTTTATTATTGGGTTTTCAAAGTACCCCGTCGAACTCATGTTTGCACTTTACACAATTTACATAAAGAATAAAATAATATACAAAGATAAAATGTTATATTAATTTGAAAATACTAAATAGTAAATAGTTTTTAAAATAAATAAATAGTCTTTTTTTAACTGATGGACATTGGACATGGACGTATGTCGTTTTAGACAGTACTCAAACTTGTTATGGTATGCTTAGACGCTTGCCAAGCCGCAAGCCAGGAAGCGACTAAACAAGCACTCTTATACCGCGATTACACGCTTGTATAATTTATACGACATGTATACTTTTATTTATAAATAGAATATATAGATATATGGCTTGGCATCCCTCACAAACTCAACCAAGCCTTCACAAACGTATGGCTTCTATCTATACGCTTGTGAGCGCGTTAGTATTTTCTTGACATGCAAGTTAGGCTCAATGTATTTATTTATTACAAAAAAATAAAGGAAGCTTAAAATTCGGAAGAAAAACTTAAAGAGGAAACTACCCAATAGGTTTTGAATACACGGCGAGTTTCATACAAAATGCAGCAAAATCGATGTTTATACATCGATTTTGCTGCATTCGCCTGCTTTGATTAAAATTAAAAGCAATGGGGTAGTGAGGGGAAGGGGCCAAGGAGGGTCATCATGCCTCAGACGCTACTCCTAAAGGTTCACCGAAAGGTCTGCAAAATTATTTATACATATGTATTTGATAAAATACAAAAAATGCATCTGATTTAATTATGTAAGGATCATTCATTTAAAGCTAAACTTGAGCCTATGACTTTATTCATTTTTAAATTGGCAGTATATTTTACATATGAAATTATATGAGTTCGTCTGGGGGGCACTGAAAAAGTATTTTACCCCGGGCGCGAGTTGAGCTCGCTACTTCACGAATTAAGAGCTTGATTTTTTCTAGGGTTCGAAGACTTGTATAATTGATATTCTTTTCAGCCTGGTACCTCCAGCCAATCTCAAGATAAATGGTCTTTACAGACGTACAACAAGGTGATCCTATAGAAGTTCTGTTTATACATTTTGAGATACGAAACTCTAAAAAAGGAATAATTGGATGATCTGTGAAAGGCTTGACACTTTAGCTTTACGTAGAGATGTCTCCTCGCTGTGCGTTCTCTACCGCATTTATCATGGGGAGTGTTCTGAAGAACTGTTTGACTGCCGCAAAATTTTGTAACCGCAGAGAGATACATTACAAGCTATAATATCTTCCATATCACCTGGATACGTGGCACTCCACTAACGTGCGGTTTCGTAGGAACTTCCTGCCACGGAACTGTGGAATGGCTACCCGCGGTAGTGTTCTCAGGTCGATATGATATGGGTAGTTCAAAGAGCACGTCTATCTCTACCTTAAAGGCCAACAACGCACCTATAGCTCCTCTAGTGTTGCAAGGGGTCGTGGGTGGCGATGATCGCTTACCATCAGGTGACTTGAACGCTCTTTTGCCTTGTCCTTTTTTATAAAAAAGCCGTAACCGGAATGGAAATTGGAACATATTACAAAGCCGGAATAGAACAGCTTCAACCTGTTCTTTATTTTTACCGGAAAGTACATCACCTTATCATACGTACGATTAAATTATAGACATGAAAAGAGGTTATTACAACAGATGAAGCACTTTATATACTTTAATTGACATATAACAAAACAATCAATTAAGTATTAGTGAAAGCAACATGGGAAATATTTTCTTTAACGTTTTATCTAAAAATTATGAATACTAAATTAGTATACTAATTTAATTTGTCAATACTAAATTAGTATACTAATTTAGTATACTAATTAGTATACTAATAGTATACTAATACTAATTAGTATACTAATTTAGTAAGTTAATTATATAATTTGCTTTAAAAAATTTCTTAATATTAAAGAATAAGCATGAATATTTTGAGTTTCTGAGAACTATTCTAACAGTGAGTTTTAGATTATTATATATACAACCATAGACAAGCTGAATTAAAACGGCAGTCAATGTCAAGTGTCATTTTCAATAAAAAAATATTAATTATCATTATTTACTTTCCTAAATTCAATAAATACATAAGATTTGAACTCTACATTACGAACAGTATTTTTAAAGATTTTATTATATAGTAATACATAATGTTTGCTTCTATAAAATCATTTTTTAAATTGAATTTATCTAAAAATAATGGAGACAAAAAAAATACATCATCTTTGTTATTTGTGATATTTGTAAATATACTTGAAGATGTTCTATTCTGGAAAAAAATGTGGCTTTCTTTGTTATTTTTTATATTATTTAATATTTTATTTTTGTAAGTATTAACTTATCTATATTATAAAAGGACTTGTCCTCACTGACTGAGGTAAGACGCACGCACAGCCGTAACTGCTGTGAATAGAAACGTGAAATTTGGACAGATGTTTACTTTTGTAATCTGGACATCCACTAAGAAGGGAGTTTGTATGGAATTTTTTTTAAATCGGGACCGATTTTTATAAAATTTGAAATTCAGACTCTTAAAAGTATATAATTGAACACATGTTTCATGGTTCACTAGGTACCCTCTGCCTACCTTGCAGTGCGTGGGATACAGAATGTAGCTGATTTGATTTTATACATATATAAGTGTACTATATCATATTTCTTTTTATATATTTCAGCTTCTGCGTTTATCAAGAGTTGAATTTGTTACAATTTAGTTTTGGATTTTATATGATAATAGTTATTGCTGATGCATTTGAAACATGGCTTAAGTATAAACATCGAACATCATGTCTTAAAAGATTAATTAGTCATGATAATATTAAAATTAAATCAGTAATTTGTAAAATACAGATATGGGTTACTAAATTGCAAATGGGCTTTATTTATCTACGAGATAGAAACCACACCAAAGTAAGTAGTTTACCATGCTTAAACTTATTATTAATTGTTTTTATATTGATAATTGTATATAATTTTAAATTTTCAGGCATTTTTGTTACTTCAAATTATATTAAGTGTCATGCTATTTATTGGGAAGTATATGAATGGATATACTTTAATATATGTTTTATGTACAGCATTATTTTTCATTGATAAACTCATACCTCCTTTAATAAAAATTTTAAGAAAAGTTCAACAAAGTGCAGGTAATAAAAAAAATTGCATTATCAAAATGTATTAATACATTACTGCTCATTTTCACATTATTTGAAATATATTTTAAATATTTATTTGCAGAGTCTGAATATGAACTTGAAGGTCTAGTCCCAGAAGAATCTGAAGTTAACTTACAGTTATTATCTATAGAATTAGAGCAAAAACCTGTGATTGATGAAAAACAGAGTCTAGGTAAATAATTTTAAAATAGTCGTTCATCACCATCAGACTGATATTATTGTAGTAGCACTTTACACCTTTTTTTCCCAATGCATATTATTTGCCATTGGTCTCATAAAAGTTTCATTCAGTTTGGCCCAGTAGTTTTTATTTTATGAGCATTTTTGTTAATATAAAATCACAATGAAAATTAAATTAATGAATTACACAAATGCAATACTTTGTTTATGTATACCGATTCCTCAAAGAGTTTTGAACTGATTTGCATGATTCTTTTTATTTGATGGGAGCTACTTGTCATTTGATGGCTCTCATGTCCTGCATCACGACATCCAACCAGCGCTTCCTTGGGCGTCCGGAAGGTCTCACTCCAGGAACTAATATATCAAGGCACTTGCATCCGACATAGTTCTTAGGCCGGCGCGTAACGTGGCCAAACCATCTCAGGCGACGTTGAGATGGTATGGATGGTGATAACTAGTTATTTATAATATTAAATTTTATTCAATGCATCTGAGCTTTGGACTATGCAAATGAACTGACAATCTTTAAAATCCACAAAAAATTTGATGACATTACTTTATGTTAATAGTAAAAGTAGTCCATATTTAAATTTAAATTAATTAACATATAAGGCTAAATTACGGTTAAATTAATCAACTTATATTAAAAAATATACATAAGAACAAAAACATACATTCAACAATAAATTTACAACAAATTTTTTTTGCAAAATAGAAAAATAAATAGTCAGGACTCATTATAATTTTAAAGAATAAGTCCTGACTGACCTGTCTATTTTCATAACATTACTTTATTCTTTCTAAATAAGTATTATCCCATCCCATGGCTCTTTGCCTCGACACCAGAGCGAAGAAATGGAAATATAAATGTAAATAAATATTTCACTTTCTCGAGTGGGGATCGAACTCACAACCGTCGCGTTACAGTCACACCATTGTGCCGGCCAAGACGGCCTCAAAAGGCCATGTCTATTACTTTTTTACATGTGGAAAGTTTGTCATATATTGTTAAATATTTTTATTAATTTATAAAAAGGCGCAGGGGCACAGTGCGACTGTCAACGAGACGGTTGTGGGTTCGATCAGACTCTGAAATGAAATATTGAATATTTTCATTTCTCTGCTCTAGTAGCGAGGCTAAGCGCAGTGTTGATTTCCAGAATTCGGCGGAAAGTGGAGAACGGAAACGTATTAACACTAGGTTCTCAGGTTCCCTCCGCCCAGCTATGTGCGCGATTCAGCTTGAAGCTAACTTTATTTTTGAACCTGGACCATTTCAATAAAGTGTCCTATAGCTATATTAAGACAACAATTTCCTTTAAAAAGGAACTTGTGTGGTTTCATCGAAGCCTTCCACGACTGTTCACATCATCATTGTTGTGACATCTTCACTAGATGTCGTGTGGCCTTAGAAGTGGCAGTGTTTTCTATAAAATGTCTAATAATGATGACTTTAAATGTTTGAAAATCATGTTCTTAAATTACTTAACCAATGTCTCAATTCTAAATGATACGTAAAAAGATTAGTTTTTGTAGTAGCAGTATTTGAGGTTTTATATAACGCAGAACCATTGCTCAGATTACTTTTTACTCAAAGGAAACAACACATGGGAATATAGAAAAAAAAAACATATGTTATCAATTATTTTGCTCATTCAGTTTACTTTCAATAGTTATTATTATTATTACTTTATTTGTACACTACAATAGAAACAAACATACACATACATATTAAATACAAAATGTACAAAAGGCGGTCTAATGGCTAAGCAGCCATTTCTTCTAGACAACCTTTAGAGTGAAAAGAAACTATCATAGTTATGAACAGGAAGAAATATAGTTGTATATTTCTGTTTCCGTTTTTTTTAAAATATTATTTTACATATTATATATATTTAAATATAATTTTCCCTATTATAAAGTTTAAGGATTTGTAATTATTATAGATTATTGGAAACCTGATGATTTACCTCTAGAAGAAGAAGCAAGTGATAGTTCAGACAACAGCAGTTCACTAGTAACTAATTTGTCAACAGAAAAATTGCAAACTCTTTCCAAAGATGTTGATATCACAGACTCAAGTGAAGATGAATACATCCCTGAAGGTAATCATAATAAATTCATAATAAAATCAAATGTTAATATCTTAATTTTTTTATATTTTTGTGTTAGTTATTTTTCACTTAGGAAGACAAAAATACTCTTTAATAAATCAATATTTTTTTTTATGTAGCAGGTTTTCAACCTAAACCTCTCGTAAACCTAAATGCTCTGACCACTAAGCCATTAAGCCATACATACTGAGCTACTTTGAAATGTTTATACGCTTGTTACATTTCATAACACTACATATTCATTCAAATAATTTTATGCAAAAAATAAAACAGTTTTCTGTTACTTTAAAGTATCTAAGTAAAATAAAATTTGTACAGTTGTATACTTTTATTTTATTTTTCATTAGCTTCACGCTGTATTCGGCACATTGCAGTGTAGGCAGATGGAACCTGGATATTTGTTGTTATGACGCTCCATTCCCATAAAATTTTATTTCAATTTATAGAAGTGATTTTTTTTGATATTACAGATCAACAAGCTGAGCCATATCAAACTTCTTTAGAAATACAATCCACTGGGAGCTGGAGTGGTGCAGCTTATAATGTTTTATCTAATATTGGAGGTGCTATGGCTAATATAGTATACAAAACACAAGATGACAAAGATAAAAGAAGAAAAAGAATTTCTAGTCTGGACTCATCAGATGGTTTTGAAATGATTGACAAAAATGAATTACAATAAGGGTACTTAATCAAAGATTAACCAAATAACATTGTAATAGTCTCTGCAATATAGAGTATAGTTTATTTGACATATCACATACATTACCTTAAATAAAATTATTCAACATTAGTTATTGTCCAATTTAGACATTAATTCTTTATGGTGTTTTTTTAATGCTTTCAACCGTATACTACTTAAAGTGTTTCTTGCAACAAGGGCTTCTAACATAGGCCGTGATATCTGAAATTTAATAGATTTAGTGTTGTTAAAAGATCTTAAAGATTTAAATAAAATCATAACTAAGAAAACGCATTTCTTTAAATAAAAATTCCCAATTTTCCATATAATTCCAAGTATTACTCCAATAGTAATTTGTAACAGATTTAGTAGTAACTTTTTCCTATAGTTCGATATGGGTTCTCGTAAGATGATAGATAATTTAAATTTAGGTAATTAAAATAATTTGGCCCATTGGGGCGCAGTGTCATTAAGTGCGACTGCAAACGCGATGGTTGTGCGTTCGATTTCCATTCGGGGGAATGAAATATTTTAATCGGTATCTCTGGTAACGAGATAGAGGGCGGCGTTAAGTTTCGCACTCAACATGCCTCGAGAATTTGGCGGAAAGGATTGTTTTGTAAAATTCCTTCTGGAGATGGGCGTTAACAACTACAACACAGTTCTTATCTAAACTTGTTATGGAACTTTAATTTTATGTATTACGCTTTTATGTTCCCATATTTATAAAAAAAAATTGAATGTGGTACACCAATTAGTATTTTTAATTTTTATGCTTCTATTATATATTTATTTCTACTTTACTTCCTTTCGTCTATAACATAATAGGTATTTTTTTCTATTTCTGGTCATGCTTTTTCCTACCTATAAAGGCACCCATGCCTGGTAGGCAGATATAACCTAATGTTAAGGCCATCAGTAGACATTATGTGTAAAGTGCTGGTACTCAACGTCGCACCTTGTCTATGAGAGAGGGAAATTGAAAATAATTTAACATGAAAATAAGTCACTATTTTCCCCAAATGGGGATCTTAACCACAATCATTGTCTACAATTAGATACATTCCCACTGCGACACAATGACCTTTTAGTTGAAAGGAGTTGTGAAATAACATAATAATATAATTAGTTGAGAATGATACCGTGCATATAAAAATTACCTTTTCAACAATATGTCCTATAGCTATAGTTCTTACAGCTGCATTATGTTGCTGATTTATTATATCCTCTGTGTCAATTTCCCCTGCTTCGTTTTTGAAAGCTTCATCTTCCTCCTCTTTTAATATTGTTGGCAATTGTGTTAATATCTAACAAAGGCATATTACTTCATTAAATAAGATTTTATTTTGTAGTAAATAAATAGGACATGTGAGTGTTTGGTGATTCAGACTATGTATTAATTCAGCCATACTGATATGGAGACCATACTTACATAACTTTACTATTATTAACTTTAATGACAAATAGGAATTGAACATGAAAACACACACAAAATCTTAATTTTTCTTAATTAGTTGACTCTCAATGTAAGGAAATATCAATAAAATCAACATTTAGATAATTGCCATTGTACTTATATAAACACAATATTATATTACAGTAGAAACTCGATTAACCGGACTAATTGTTGTCGTTAGTCATTCGGATAATCGAAAATCTGGATAATCGAATGTATAAAGAAAAGCTGGTTTTGTGCATATGTAGCACAAAATTGTTACATGTGTATTAAAATCAACAAATACATATCAACAAAAATCAAAGTTTATTAAGAAGTAAATGTTTTTCAACATATGATTTATACACAGGTTTCATTGTAGTAGGTTGTATAAAGTAATTATCGCAGTTGATAGTCCGGATAATCGCAAATCCTTATAACTGAGGGCTGGATAATTGAGTTTCTACTGTACTTTTAAAATAATATTCACTTATGTAAGCAAAATTTTATTATTAGTATTTTCTTCAGCTACACACTTAATCCGGCCTGCAGCAGGATAGACAAGAAGAATCTAGTAGCAAGACACTAAATCTCTATACAATTTACAACAATCCCATTTACAAGCAGATGATGATTAATTAAAAATAGTGTATAGTACTTACCTCAAAATTATTTATAGTAAGAGAATCATTATTATTTGTTATTTCTAGTTCGATTTCTCTCCGGCTTTGATTTGAACCATCACTGATAGATTGAAAACATGTAATTTGAACCTTAAACAAAATCATAATTTACCCACCCTACTTCAAGTAATTTTTGTAACTTTAAACAATGAAAGTATGGACCATCTACTCCAAAACTGAACTTACAAATACATACAAATGTAATCACAATAATATTGAAAAAGGATCAGCAAAAAATATAAACAGATAATACATTTTTCTTAATAGTTCTGTCTCCATCTGTTTATATGTCTATTATATTGTATGTAACTGAAAACATACAGGTTTTCAGAGATTTTAAAAATCCAGTCCAGATCCAAATCCAGCAGAGGGAACCTCATGTTAAAACACTCTGTTCCCTACTTTCCACCGAATTCTGGAGGCATTGCGTGTTGAGTGGCAGAACTCAATGCCGCGCTTTGCCTCAACAACAGAGTCAAGAAATGAAAATATAAATTTAAATAAATATTTTCTTTCCCCTAGTGGAGTTGTTCCACACCAAAGTTGATTTTGCAGTATATACAACATATAATTATATTAATTATATTATGATTATAATAACTCGTGGGGAATGGAGTGTCTTAACACTAGGTTCCCTCTGCCTACTGCTGCATGCAGGATACAGCATGAAGCTGATTAATTTAACTTCACTTATACATATATTGATGTTAGAGACTCTACATTAAAGTTTACTATAGAGTTATAGACCAAATTTATATGAATAATATTTTTCTTACTGAAGGGGCTTTAGCTGTTTGATCTGTCAGAAATACAGCAAAAATGATCCCAACAAAGCTGGAATCCATTCTTTGGTACATACTTTGTGTAGCAAGATCTAAAAATAATAGGTTAAAAAGCTTTAACATATCTGACTTTTAACATATACAGTAAAATAACAGTATAGACATTATAATTTCAAAATAATCATAAAATTAATTTAGCACCTATTATATTTTAGTGACTAACAAAAGTGCAATGGTTTTGAATTTTATTTTCACTGAGGAAAAAAATATTTTCTTTTCTACACTAGTCAAAAGACAAAACATGGCTTTATGTTCCAGCACACAACAATATATATTAATATAATACTTTAGTATCCATCTTTGGGGACATAGAACCTATAGTTTCCCTCCTAGTACCCTGATATATGTGAGATGTTTCTTACCAACATGTGATGGCCATACAGTAATATGTGGATGAGAATGGTACCATCCAACCACTCTAAGTGGACGTCCTACTTCTGCCGCTAGTTCTTCTGCTCTTAAAGTAGCCTGCACTAGTTGCTCTTCGGAAATTTCAACTCTATCAGGTTTTTTATCCAGGCGCCTTAATATAACCGATGATACTATGGAAACCAGGGTATTATTATTATGGACCTGGAACATTATAATGAGGTTATTGATAACAGGTATTTTATTATCATGAAGATTTTATAAAAATAGGAATAAAATTAAGCTAAAAAATTATGTTGTTGAGTTAGTCGCATATATACCTCGCCAATCAATAGTCCCATTATTTCTTCTTTCTCAGTGGACAACGCATGCTGTATGCTCACTAAAGTAACATCAGTAGATAACAAGACTTTTTTTAACATTTTTATATTTTCAGTTAAGAATAAGAATAAAACTCAAAGACTTTAAGTTAAACTAATAGCAAAAATAGTTTCAAGTGCTCAATAATACACAGAAATTGTTGTTTATTTACGTCTCTCACTATGTATATCTGACAACAATTTGACAATGACAAATTGACAATAGAAATGGGTAGTTATTTGACATTTAATCCCAGAAAAAATCAGAAATAATAAATGGGTGAAAACAACATAATTACTTAAAATATGTGTTAATATACAAGATTAATATAATAAAAGAGACTCATGTTTTTTTTAAATATACGCATAAATTGCGTAGTAATAGTAAATTATATTTACTCTAAGTCCTAAATAAGTAAAACGCAATTCCGAATTTCGGAATGAAATGAATAATCAAAAGTATGAAAAATGAAATCTTTGTCTAGTATGTCCCTAAATTTGATTTTTTTTAAATGCTATGTAAACCGAATTTTTTACTTTTTATCAGCTTCACGCTGTATCTCGCACACAGCAGGGCAGGCAGAGGGAACCTAGTGTTAAGACTACCTGCCGAATTCTGGAGGCATTGCATGTTGAGTGGCGGAACTCAACGCCGCGCTTTTGCCTTGATACCTGAGCGAAGAAATGAAAATATAAACTTAAATAAATACTTCATCTCCTCGAGTGGGAATCGAACCCACAACCATTCGGTTTCACAGTTACACTTTGTGCCCCTGCGCCACGGCTGGCCAATTCTTGTTTTCTAACATAGTGTCGATCATTAGTTTTTGTTGCTTACTGGTGCCAGTATCCTACATAGAATGACGTAATAAAATGTATAGTGCATTCTAAAGCTGGAAACGATTACACAATTGTTACCTATTTATTTATTTCAACTAACTAAAACGGTTACTATATGCTTAAAAATGATTATGCAATATGGTAAAAAACAATTGATGTTAATTTATAAAATATATTTTTTATTTATATTATGTAACCTTTATACGTCAACGCAACAAGTACACTATATTCATTCCTACAAAGATTGTTGTACAAGCCATTAAGCAATATCCGCAATTTACTCCCTCATTCCTATAGAGTTGACCACAAAAATAATATATCGATATTTAATATTTTTTAATTTATATAACATATACCACCAGATCTACAGGCCGTTGTGGCGCAAGGGCACCAGCAAGTGGCTTTAACACGATGGTTGTGAATTCGATTCCTGAATTCGAGTCATTTGTTAATACATTTATTTATTCGCATTTTAAAGTGCGACAAGCCACTGACCACGTAATGCCTCAAAAATTTAGCAGTATTAACACTAGGTTCCCTGTGCCTACCCTCTTATATATGTAGGACGCAGGGTGAAACTGAAAAAAAAAAATATCCATCAATAAAATGATAAATTATTCGGACATATAATCCATGATTTTATGAGATTTCCATGTGGTGATTTTGTATTTACTTTCTAAATAAAAGCATATAAATTTGAAATATGTAAGCGACGAATAGTAAAAGTACAAAATAATTTTAAAAAATAAAAGACTCGACAGCTTAAAACAAAAATAAAACAAGTCTATTAGTTTCTTGTAAAGATTTTTTTGATTAAAAAATCGGTCCGTTTGTTTGGTCTTTAGAACGCCGCACATAAACAAACAAACATACACAAACGTGTACGTAGACTGATAAACACACACACACTAAGTGTTTGCATTACGCAATTGGATAATATAGAACATCATGTAAATAATAACAAGTAGAGTTTTGACATTTTTTTATTTATTTATAAAATGTGTACATTTTTAATAGAATTATATTGAATGTGTAAAATTTATTTTCAACGATATCTATATTAAAATTTAATTTTTCATGTCTCTACCCTCATATAATCAATATAATATGATCTCAGATAATGACAGTTCTTTGTGGGTAACACTTCAGTAGTGTTGAGTCTTGAGTATTGATGTTTGAAATTTTATCTTTAAAGGCGCTTGCATTTAAATATCTTTTATCAAAGTATTTTAACGCTCAATGAAAAATTGAAGTTGCTAAGCGCTGATATATGCAGAATCCTATATAAAGGGATTGATATTATCTTATCCAACAGTGTATAGTGATAAGAATTATAATAGTTTTAAATGTTTTATGAGTTTTGTGGCAAACTGTGAATTGATTAGTTTCTTGGTCGTATAGATTTTTCGTGTCTATAAATATCTGAAGAATTCTCATTTTAACGTAAATATTAACAAAATTTGGTAAGAAAATGTTTTGTTCGAGAGCGCAGTTCATGAGAAAACAGATTAAAACTTTACCGTCACTACAATGTAAGGAACAATTTATTTAATTTATATATTTTTTCTTACAACTTTATAACATTGCAATTTATCATTCAGACGATATCTCAAAAATACATACAATAATCATAAATATAATTGACTTTTTATACATAACTCTACCTGTAAACTTTTTATTTAACTTGTATTATATCATCAGTCAACAAAAAAAAACAGAGTGAAGAAATGAAAATATAAATAATTATATAACAGAATGGGGACTGAGCCCACAACCGTTGTGTTACAGTCACATGCTAGTGTCCGTGCTCCACAATAGTCCTTGTTTATTTTAAGACACTTGTCCCGAGCTGTGTTCTGCGGAATTCTGGAGGAATAGCGTGTTGAGTGGCGGAACTCAACTCCACCCTTTACTTTGACACCAGAGTGAAGAAATGGAAATATAAATTTAAATAAATATTTCATTTCCTTGAGTGGGGATTGAACCCACAACCAATCTGTTTATAGCCACACTTCGTACCCCCACAACTGCATTTATTTAATTTATTTTAATAATCTTAACACATTATTTCTTTCTATAACCTGTGTCAAATTTGATTTTTCTTAGGCTCTAAGAAAATTTCAAGTGTAGTAGTAGAACCAGAAAAACCTAATATAAAAACTTCAGTACCTGGACCAAGATCAAAAGCACTCCTAGATGAATTATCTGCACTTCAAGTAAGTAGCTTTTTTATTAATTATATGTAGAGATAATTAAGAATGTCAAATACCTAGAATCCTTAAATAACTTTAAAAATAAAATACCTGGTAATTTTATGGATGCAAAATATTCCTGATGCAAATATTTTACATATTAAGGAACTGCTTGTCTACTAGTGGGTGGGCATCCTCAATAGGGGTTATCTGATATTAAATGTATAATAATGCCAAAATTTATAATAATACTTTTTAAATTCTGAATTGTACCTGAAAGGTTAATATTCATTTTCACTTTTCATTTTGCGATAAGTATTTTTGTCTTTTAATTGTTTAATAATCTAGATAATTGATTTAATTTGCAGCAAGCGGATTCTGTTCAATTGTTTGCTGATTATGACAAAAGTATTGGTAATTATTTTGTGGATGCAGATGGAAATACCTTCTTAGATGCCTTTACTCAAATTTCCTCTATACCAGTTGGTTATAATCATCCTGAGTTATTGAAGGCTTTTGACGACCAACATAATTTGGTAGGTCTATAGAAAATATATATCACGATAATAGTACCTTTTTCAGAAGCTATAAAAGCTGATAAAAATGATATTATAATAATTGTATTAAATTTATGAATAAAATAATATTGAAGAATATTGTTCGATTTTCAAGTTAAGGCTATATTTCTGAAAGTATCTATAAACAAAATTTGTATTTGATTTGAAATTCAAAATATTATTTATGCATATAGACTAATGTTATTTTGAAATAACTTTTAAAATCAACAATTGCTCTTTTCAATGACAATGTTATAATTTAAATACTACATAAACTGGCAGCTTTCTTGCATGACATTCATTAAAAATTAATACCATACATTTTTATCCTGTCTTTCCCATCTCGCAAGTGAAAATTTATATTCACTTGCGAGATGGGAAAGACACCGTTGCGACACTACACAACATAAATAGAAAATGTATCTTGGTACAATGAAAAAATACTAATTGATGACTTATTGCAACATAAATACATATAAAAATTTAAAACGAAAACAAAAATACGTGGGAGTGGATTATGCATATTCCACTGCCAGAAGAGTGTTGAATATTAAGACCAACAAAAATTCTCCAGGACCTTGTTAGAGATTTTGGCGGCCCCCGGAGCTTTTCTGGAATTAAGGTCCTTCAGAATGGACTTGACTTCATCTACGTCTCTCTGGCACCTGTCGATGGCATTGAAGCCCGTTCTATGACCTCGGAGTCTATTTTCGAGACCACTATTGACACAATTTCATTGCTTTTATAGTCTTTTTCACCTATTACTACCCTCTTTTACTTGAATTTGTTGGTAATATTATGTATAATAAAATAAACCAATAATATAGAATAAACTTACACATAATATGTTTAATGTTTAGAAACATACATACATTTAAAAGAATTCAAAGATAATTTTTATTTGTTATATTGATGTCATTTATTAAGTAATGTTATAATTTACTGTTAGTGCGGTATAAATTTAATATTTTAATAATAAATTATTTATGAAATTAACAGTAACAGGTATTTTCTAATTATTTTAGAAATCTTTAGTAAACCGCCCAGCCCTTGGTGTTTTTCCTGGAGCAGATTGGCCGAAGAAATTAAGGAGTGTTCTCATGGGAGTTGCACCACATGGTTTAAATGGAGTGTCCACAATGATGTGTGGTTCATGTTCAAATGAGAATGCATTTAAAACGGTTTTCATGTGGTACCGCAAGAAACAGCGCGGAGGTAGCATCGATTTTACTCCTGAAGAAATGTCTTCTTGTATGATTAACCAGCCACCTGGTGCTCCGAACTTATCAATTATGTCATTTGAGGTAGTAATAGTGTATATAAAAAATATTAAAGTCGTACATGTAATTAATTTTTTATGTAGTAGTAATATTAGAATGATTTTTAAAATCACAGGGTGCTTTCCACGGCCGTACGTTCGGTGCATTATCTACTACGAGGTCTAAACCCATCCATAAACTGGATTGTCCTGCATTCGACTGGCCCGTAGCACCTTTTCCAAGATATAAATATCCACTTGATCACTTCCAATGTGAGAATCAAAAGGAAGATGAAAAGTAAGTTAAAAGTATAGATACTTAATTCATTTAGACATTTTTAAAAATGTTTAGGTTATATATAATATTTACTTTTTCCTAGACGTCAGTTTCAAAAGTGTTTTTGGGCCTAATAATATGACATCGAATTACTTGCAATAACGAAATCATTACATTTATAATAATTTCAGAATCTAATTTTTAATATATAACAATGCCTGCTTAGAGCTTGGTGCTATTGTTAAGGATTTGGACATAGATATTATATTTTCCTAGTCACCTACAATTGAAAAGATTAAATATTTCTTGCCATTAAAACCAAAATATCCTTGGACGAAACTCTTCATTCCTTTACTAGATAATAATCTGTACATGTATCATCTATATAACAAAAATGAATATTATACTTATTTGTATGCTTGTTATGTATGTAAAAAAATAAATTAAATTCGCTACAAGCTATATCCCACACACAGCAGAGTATGCAGAGGGAACCTAGTGTTAAGACAATCCTTTGCCCATTTTTCGCCGAGTTTCAGAGGCATTGCGAGTTGAGTGGCGGAGCTCAACGCCTCGCTTTGCCTCGAGACCAGGGCGAAGTAATGAAAATATAAATTTAAATAAATCTACGTCTACCTCCCGAAATGAATGCGATATAGCCATCAATCATCCTGATAACGCGGGAGAATCCGCAAACAGGACACCAGTTGAAAATAATTGAATTATGCATTAAATAGTTATATGCGAGTCTCCTAATTCTATCCTAAAAAAAATCAAAATAATTTTCATTATAATATTGAAATATAATCAGTGTTAATGATAACAACTTGTGGCGAAGACCACAAAGTCGTGTAATAAGTAAGTACTCATAAATATTTACAGTAAATGAATCAATGTAAATAGAGCAACAAGGGCATGTTATATTGTTTCTTTCATAATGAAAGTCACGAGTTATGTGATCATGGCCAATACATTGAGATTTGTTACAAAGTTATATTTACACGTTTTAATCAGGTGTATTATTTTATTATCATTATTAAGTACATACTAACTATTAGTAGAAATGTATATGATATTATAGGTGTCATAGAGAGGTTGTTTTAAATATGATGCAATTAAAACATTTTTTTTTATTAACAAGTGACTTACATTCAATATATAAAACAATAGATAGACAGCTAATAAGCCTGTTGATCTTAAAATGTTGAAGAATATTAACGAAAACATGCTGTTTCCAGTCTTGTATTTTTCTCTTTACTGACTTTGCCTTGTTCAGAAAAAGTACTGTCTTCCTACCTAAGTAGGATTTATTTTAATGTCTTATCAGATCACGTATTCCTATATATGTTTGAGTGTAAAGATGTCCCCACGATTTCCTTCGTAGCGTAAACCCAAAAATATCGTTTGCAGTCCAATCACATCCCAACCAAATGTTGACGGCATCTGCATTATAATTATGTTTGAATAATAATGTTGTTTGACAAGATCTAACCAACAGAAACTAATTAATGTAATGGCTTTTAAAAAATATAAACTAAAAGAATTTTGTACGTTTAGATTTGCATTAATAACTTATCAAACAATCCATTTTAGTCGATTAAAGAAATCTAACTACGAGTATAATATAAAAATATATTTAAAACGTTTTATAGATGTTTGGAGCAGGTACAAGATGTTATCGAAAAATATAAGAAGAAAGATAACCCAGTAGCAGGTCTGATAGTGGAGCCCATTCAATCTGAAGGTGGGGACCATGAAGCTTCACCGGAGTTCTTCCAAAAATTACAGAAAATTTGTCAGAAGGTTTATATTTTATTTATATTTTTTATAGCTTCACGTTATAATCAGCGTATAGCAGAGAGGGAAAGTAGTTTAATGACCGAAAAGTTGAGAATTGCATGTTGAGTGAGCAATCGAATTATTTATTAATTCCCCCGAGTGGGAGTCGAATCCACATCTGTCGCGTTAACATTCAGACACTGTACCATTGCGTCCAAACGGCCTTAAATTGTATATAATCCTTTTTATATATTTAATTAATTATGTAAGTAAAAATTATAATGTATTATGTAAACATGTAATGTAGATTAATAAACATGAATTACGTAAAATGTTTTCGCGAAATTAGATTATTTGAAAGCTGTACAAATTAATTATTTTAATAATTTAATTTTAACATAGTATTACACAACATGTACAAGATAGAAATAGAGATTTTTTTTCACATTGAATTTGTCGTATGTTTATAGTCACTTGGATTTTAGTTAGATTTTTATTCGCTTTACCCCAAATTCACATTACCGAATTTAAAATACTGAGTTATAACTGAACCAATTAATTTGAATGGGGTCAATCAAACCAACCAACAAATTGTAAATTAATCATAAAAAGAACAATTTCTGAAATTATTAATTGTAATACTTAGGAGCTATTGTGGCACAGTCGGACAGCGCAATGATTACTTATTTGATGATTGTGGGTTCAAAACATATCCCGAAAAAGTAATTATGTTCATTCCCCGCTTGGGAAAGCGCAGCATTAAGTTCCATTCATTACGCAGTTAGAAATCGGGCGGAAAGAGGGAAACTTAGAGTTCAGACACTAAGTGCTCACCCCTGCCTTGTTATATTCGGGATAAAGCGCGAAACTAAAAGATACGACTTTCAGAATGGCGTGGCTTTAATTATCGACGAAGTACAGACGGGGTGCGGCCCGACGGGAAAGATGTGGTGCTACGAGCATTTCAACTTGCCTTCTCCACCAGATGTTGTTACTTTCAGCAAGAAAATGTTGACTGGTGGCTTTTATATCAATATTGAACAGAAGTAAGTGTGGGAGCATAATACCTTCTTGAGAAATTAATACTTGTACTAATTTGATTCTTTTATATTAGACAGATTTATAGATTCTTTTATATTAGACAGATTTATAGATTCTTTTATATTATTACATTCTCATTGTTTTACTACTTGTTTTTATACCGACCTTAAAAATTAGTATTCATGACAAGTTAAATATTTTTATTACGTTTATACTCAAATGTAGTCACGCACGGCGAACTAAATGAAAGTTAAATATTATATTTTGTAATTTAAATTATTTTCTTCGCCAAAGAAAATTATTTACTTAGTTCCGTACCTGAAAATGAAAAAGGGAACCGTTATAAAATTAAATTTCTTATTCAACGTCTCAAATAAGCGTGAACTTAAACAAAAACTTATTATTGCAGACCATCACATCCATACCGAGTGTTTAACACATGGATGGGTGACCCCGGCAAGTTAATTCTATTGGAGAAAGTGTTGCAAGTAATCAAAAATGAAAATCTTTTGTGCCTCGTCAAAGAAACTGGAAATTGCCTCAAAAATGGCCTACATGATCTAGAGAAAGAGTTTCCAAATATAATAAACAGCGTACGAGGTCGCGGTACATTTTTATCTTTCAATTCTGATTGCAGAGATAAAATTAATGCGGATTTAAAGAAAAATGGTGAGTTTAATTCTTATTAATATAATAGTAACTATTAGGAATTATAACCAGCTTTTTAAACCAAAAACCAAAAAAATTGGAATGCGTTCTCTTTGGGTCGTGGAAATTTGTAAAAATCTCCCTACAGCTAAGTTGTAACAAGCATATAAGTATTTCGACCTAGTTTGATGAGGAAGTATGACTTAGTGGTCAGAGTGCTTGGACGGTTTCCAAGAGACCCAGGTTGAAATCGCGCTACATTCAAATTTTTATACAAATTTCTTTTATTTCTTTTTTAAATAAGTATTTTTCTTTCCTAAGTGTACAATAACACTTTAAAACTGTCAAAAATTACCTTTAAGTTAGTTAACCCCGCTCAGACGAACAGACAACATTTTAAAAATCGACAACAATAGACACCTTTTTATTACATTGACAAATGCCCTCAATAATAGTTTTTCTGATATATTTTCCAACGACAGTCACTGATCAGTTACGATTTTATTATAAGTATAGATCTAAATATACACAATTTACACTTAGGTTATAATTACTGTAACTTGTAATAAAGAAATAACAAATTTCCAGGTGTGCTCGGAGGCGTGTGTGGCGAAAATACTATACGCCTCAGACCAGCTCTAATCTTCCAGAAGAAACATGCTGAAATATACTTAGATATTTTACGTAAAACTTTAAAAGAAATATAAATATATTTTTCCTCTCTTCCAATAAGTAGGATATTAATGTTTTAAGTCTGTGATGACTTACAGTATTATTTAAATGTTGCTATTTTAAAACTATAATATATTGTAAAACTTTTAAGTGCCATATACATATATATAGTTGTATAAGTTCAGATATTTTTTTTATTTTTGAACTACTTTATAGTTTTTTTATACTTCTTTTAAATTGTTAATTGCATTTATATACATTCTTGATATTGAATAATCGTATTATAGTCAAATGCCTCAATAATGTCTTCCATTGGATAGATAATAAAACTTTGAAGTTATAGTATTAAAATGTTTTATTTAATATTTAATATACTCTTTTTTATTTTCGAATTCACAACTGTTGCGTTACAGTCACACCCCTCTGGGTGCACCAGCCCAGTGAAGAGAACAGTACTCCATACGAGGCCGAACCTGGGCCCTATATAGGGCCATTATAAAATTTAAAGAATAAAGTAAGGCCAATCATTTCAGTTATCCATAATTGTATTTAAAAATATATTATACCTTGATAATCTGGTAGGTAATATACTCATGATTTATATTATCTATTTAACTGGTAATATTTAAAAGTGAAACTTGTATAAGCATGCTTTCTTAAAACAACTTTGGACAAGATCTAGTAATTAATTAATCATAAAAAGATAAACCACTTTCGTATAGCCTAATATAGTATACGGGACAACTAGTTGAGATCTAGTTTAACGTGTTTCTTTATTTACGTATTATTTAACTATATTTTTTTATGTAGGTATGTCCGATGATGATGATTTCACAAATTGCCCTGACAAAATACCAGTCCGATATTTGTTGCTGGGGTTACGAGTGCGCGAGCGAGCCGTGACTATCATACCCCTTTTCAGTTATGAACGCTTGAGAACGGCAGTTTTAGACTCAACGTATCGAAGACAGAGCACGGTCCAAAGGGGCCCTGAACCGGGCGTTAAGTCGGAAAAATTCAGGTACCTTCGATCCGTTATGCACGAGTCCGTGGGCATCGGATAATAGCACTGGAATTCAAGGGGCTCATATAAAAGAGTAAACTCCGACCGCTTCTTTTATTAGGGCAGCGAATGTTGGGCAGCACTATCTCGGCTCACTCAGGAGCTTCATATCACGAGGTAGTCTTGGAGTTCGTGACGTAACGGATAAGCACCAAAAGCCGCTTTCAATGGTATGGCCACGTTGCGCTTCAGCCTAGTCTTGTCTGTCCCTGGAGTTAGACACCCCGAAGCCCAAGGAAGCGATGGCTGGATGTTGTGATGCATATTTGTTTCTAGAGGCTATTTTTTTTTCTTTGATGATAGGTATATCTTTAGCAATTTATTAAATAAACTTAAAAAATTAGATGTCACGGTAAAAAAAATAAACAAGTATAAAAATAAATATTAAATAGCGTATCCTATATTTAACTGCTATACACTTAATAATTAGCTAGCTAAAGAAATACAGCGATTTTTATTAAAGCACTAGCTCTATGGTCGTTTGAATTTATCATGAAAGAAAATGACGCGATAAAAATATATTGTGCCAAATGTTAGAAAAAATATAGACTTTAATTTAGGTACATTTTTTTTTTGGTCCTTGTGGATTCCTAATGACATTAGGAATGTCATTACTATTTGCGGAATAATATAACTTTTGAATCACTGCTTAGTATCAAAAGCAGATTAGACGAAGGGTGAAAGCGAAAGGAACCTAATGTTAAGACACTGTTCTCCACTTTCTGCTCAATTTCGAGATATTACGTTTTGGGCTAGTGGCACCAGGGCCGGTTTTAGCACTACCGGCGCCCTGGGCTAAATTTTTTCGGCGCCCCCTAACTACATTTCAATAATATACAAAACAAGGAATGAGTACAACGAAATAACCATGTATTTAAAAAAAACTAATAAAATTTCACTTCTTCTAGCCTTTTTATCTGCGAACTCTTTTATTAGGCATTCAAAGTCTATGTTTTGTGCAATTTTATTTTCAATGTTGATAAATATTTTAATGACGATGACTTTGTTTTTTTTTTTTTTAGATATCAAAGACGACGGTGACTTCGTTTTTTTTAAATCTTAGACCATTTTAAGACATCTTTGCGCAAAGCGCCCTAAACGGGCGTCTACGGCGCCCTTTTTATCCGGCGCCCCTGGGCCGTCGCCCAGGCTCGCCCTACCCTAACGCCGCTAGTGAGTGGCACTCATCAGCGTGCTTTGTCTATAAGAGCGGGCAACTGAAAATAATTTAAATATAAGCCTAATTCATACATCCCTCGAGTGGAGATCGAACTTACAACTATGGTGGGTACTGTAACCGGCCCGACTTTACCTATTATACCCCGACTGACTGTATACGGCCTCTTACATAAGCTAAACGTGTTGCTTTTTTATCCATTTGATAAAGATTATTAAAAATTTAATTTGTATCCACTTAGCTTTCACAAATTATAGAAAGTATTATGGATCAGGTTCAACATGCGTCAATTTTAAATTTGAAGGCAATTTATCACAGTTGTGTGATTATTACAGAGTTAGAAAACATATGTTTTCGCTAGCTTTCTCTTTTAACTTCGTAGGTTCGAGCCGGTTTATTTGATAATACATAATAAGTACTTTATCTTTTCTATATTAATGTAGGCTCTATCAACATCAGAAGACGATTACTATTTACACTTTCTTGAACAACTAACGTGTAGGATTAGTAGGTTCATTAAAAAATATACTCATTTTCACCCAATACAGTCCCAACGATTACCGTTCACAAACAGAGAAATATTATAGTTTAATGTTTCAATAATATTTGTATATCCCCTTAAATGTTCTTTCATAAATATATTTAATATACAGATTTAATTATTTACTCTATCAATATATGTAGATATATGTAAATGTGGGTGTTGAGGACTGAAAATAGATATACTTACTGAGTCATAAAATTATACCTACCTAATTATGACACAATACTTTCACGTAAATCACTGCACTGAGATAGCGCCAATTTTATAAGAGAATACCTAAGTACACTGAACAATCTGAATATTAATAGATACATTGCTATTTTACTCTAAATTTAGAATATCTATCCTATACCTATGTAAACTGAACATTAAGACGGGAAATTGTCAATAGCGCTATTAATAAAGCTCTTAAAAATAGACAATCTTATGTTGGGAGTGCCTACTATAATAATATATGTATTAAGTACGAGTATATACTATGTATATATGTAACACTAGTGGACTTGGGCGGCTTCGCCCGCTTGAACTATACGAACATTTATTAAATATATTTATGGAAATATTGTCAGTTTAGAGGATGAATCCTAATAAACCATGAAACACGTGTTCAATGAAATATTTTTAGGAGTCTAAATTTCAAATCTTATAAAATTCGGTGGCGATTTAAAAGTTTTTCCATAACACTTTCAACCCCTACTTATTTCATTCCCTTAGGAGTTGAATATTGCAAATTCCCGTCTTAGCGAGCACCTACGTCATATAAATAACTCCTATGCAAAATTTCACATTCTTAACAATTGTAGTTTCTGAGATTTCATGATGAGAGTTTATTATAAAAGAATTTGTGTAATTCTCATGTTTAAGATATGTAAGACTAAACTCCAGTTTCTAAGCATGAATGACTATTGTCTATTTATATACAGACGAAATAAATATTGGATTAGGTACTTTTGAATATAGGTAATATCTGACATCAGAGTGACCTTCCGCAACACCTACGCAGCGTGGGTGGAGTGCGGCGCTTTCCGTATTTTCAGACTAGTATAAATGCGTTACAACTGAAAAATGCGCTATATTTACTCCATTTTTTTAAAACTGTCCCTAAAGATGTAATAGGTCGCGAAATGAGTTAGTGAAATTTATAATTTACGAAGTCATTAATAAATTATTAACGAAATGTAATAAATTATTATAATTTAGTATAAAATTATATTGCTGATTTTTTGTGCAATATAATTCTTTTATTAAATAAAAAAAATCAGTTAAGTGCTAGTCGGACTCGCCCACAGAGGCTGCCATAGAAATTTCATACAAAATGCAGCAAAATCAATGCAAAAAAGCTCGTATCTTTGGATTGCGTTGACTTAGAAACTTGCTTTAAGGGACCAGACCTGAATATTTCATATTAAGTAATTCAGCTTAACACATTCACGTGATCTCGAGATAAATGTTTGATAGACGGACAGACGGACAACAAAGTGATCCTATAAGGTTTCCGTTTAACGGTACGGAACCCTAAAAAAGATAATTAAACAAAGTAGGCCCTTGAATAAAATCAAAAAAGTACTTTAGGTTAAGTGGTTAACATGCAAACCATGCACACATAGGTACCTATTGAGTTCTTTGTGTTCAAGCCGGTTTATTGACCTAGTTAAGCAATGACTCGTTCGCGGTTAAACATAAAGGTCGTAAAGGTACAATTACAATGATGGTCACTAACCAAAGTATCATTGTCATTAACAATAATGCCTTACGGTTCTACTCTACCTATATATTGGTATTGATATATGCATGCAATATAACGCTTACAGCTATTTTTTATGGGGAGCAGGGAGTGGTGCAGCGGAAAAAACCCTTTTAAAGCTAAAGTCAAGCCTCATCTGGAAAATATACTAATATATGATACTAGTTTTAGAAATCGCTTTCAGATAAGAAATCTGACTATTTAGAAAATATAAGATGTCGTGTAAAAATTGATAAAGCAACCAGGAATATAATATTTCAAAGTGCAAACAATGATCAATGAGTTTTAAAGTTGGCGGCGCGGCTTTGGCCGCTTAAACCATAGTCTTATTTATTAAATAAATAAGACTATAATAATAATATAAGTATCTATGATATTATTTTCAATTTTCGATATGATTAGTAAGAAAATTATTTACTGTGCGTTTATTCACGTTAATCTCAAAAACGTCTTATCCGTTTTATTTATAATTTTCACTGTTGTATTTTAGAAACCTGCCCTTAAAATTTTGTCTTTATTTTATTTCGATCCGTTAATAAATAAGAAAGCTATAATATTTTAAAGAATGCTGTTCGACAAAATTGTTATAAATATCTAATTTGTTTGTTCTTTTATGAAGTGGCTGAAACTTTACTATTTTTATTTTATAAACTATATTTATATAGTTATAAATATAGTTTATAAAAAAATATTACGAAATGAAAATAATGGAGATTACTAAATTAATAATTTTGTAGTCCAAGCGGACGAAGCCGCGAGCGGCTAACTAGTATCGTAATTTATCTGTCCCAGTATGCCTATTTATATATAATTACATCTCGCACTTTCAATGTTGAAAACGTATAAAAATCAATTAAGATAATTTACAGGATTTTAAATACCTGCCATATAATATATTTATTGTCATAAGGGCTTTTGTGAATTTCCACTAACTATTATATATACTCTTATAACATTCTATCGCCAATTTACTTCATTGTTTATTAAAATAATCCACAATCCACATGACTTTATTAAAACTGTCATCCACAGTGTTCGGATACATACTAGTGTATAAACACTTTCCATTTTATTATTTCTAGCAGTTAAATATATGTTATTTTAATAAAAAAAATTTTTAATAAATATATATTTTTCAATCTTTAGTTTTATTTGACAGAACGTATTATTTATTTTTTAACTTAATTAATTATAAACCAAAAATGTACTGGGATATTTTTATATTCATAATTTTTTGTTAAGCATTCGTAAATTATCAAGATATTAAACTTAAATAACAACTACATACTGTACTTTGATTGAAAAAAAAACATAAATTATATTTTATATAAAAAAAATCTAGTCATAGTGTTGTGCCTTTAAATGTCTCTGTTAATAATTCTTAAATTAAATTAATTTAAGAATTAAAATCAAATGCATTTAAACTTAACTTGTTGAAGGAGCCTTCACACGTGTGTAATATTTAAAGTTAGAAAAAGCGTTTGAAATTATTCAGTTGAGAACTCGACTACTCAGTACTCACTTAGTGTATTGAACCAGTCGTTGGGTGAAAAAATGTGCACAGCATAGGTCAGGACTGTTAGACTTACAGTTTCTATTAGTCATATTCATTTGGTAGTAGAGTGTAGTTACAAAATATATTTTTTAATATTTGAAAGTAAAGAATAATTTCCTACTTCTAGTCTTATGTTTATTGATTTTGTTCGCGAGAATTTTCCACTGGCTGACGATTTTTGCCAACAAAGGTGTGATTAGATTACAGTGTTATTATTCTCAATAATACGAACGATCATTAGTGTCATTGAATAAGTCCAATCATCCGTTTAGTCCATGTGCATTTTAAGTGATTAATTTAACAGTTTTTTGATCACCTAAAAAAAGTTGACTATATATGTAACTAGTAGTGATAAGTTTTCCATTGTGTCATTACGGGAGGTTGGCGAATATTTTGCCCCCCGCGATTACCTGCTCAACTCGAAATTGGATGTTATTGCTAAACAAATGTTATAAAGGTTTGTACGAGTTCATGTTATTAAAAAAATCTATCATTTACTTTTCATTTACATATTACGAAATAGCAGGTGTCTTTTACAAGATATTGGATGTTGTGTCATTTTAACATTTAAGTCTACATCATACTGTGTAGGTGTTGAAAATTATTTTATAATTTCTCTAGATGTACGTAATTATTCATGACGATTTAGCTATTTTTAAACAATATAATTTTAGATTTTAAATATTATAAAATCGAATACTTTTATTGTATGTAAAATCTATGACCCAAAAATTCCTGAAACAAATTGAGAATCGATTATTAATATAATAAAAATATGTACATAATATATTTTCTATAATTAAAAACAAACGAGTATGTAATGATATTTCACACTATGTACTGATTCATCAATAACATTAATATGTGAGTGATACATTACTAAAAGTCATAAAGTATAAAAGCTTTTACTGTTGACTTTATTGTCCATATCTGTTATGATATCTTAAGTTTTTATGATTTTTTTATAAATATAGTCAATAATCTATATCAAATGTATAAGGTTCTAAAAAGGGACAATAATTAAAAAACTATTTACTCCATTTAAATTTCTATTTAAAGCAAATGTTCTTTTATTCATCTTTTCACTACAATAAATTAACAACAGCTAATTAGCGAATTTGGTAATACTTCATTATCATTCATTCATTTGGTAATACTTTATTTCAAAATATAAAAATTTGGAATATGCTGCAATTTTGAAGTAATTTTAATTACTGTTCTTGTAACATATGCAATTTATGTTAAAATTAGAGCATAACAATGATAATGTTGTATACTAAAGTATTTTTTAATAATATTATTTTTATTATAATTAAATATTCTACAATTTTAAAGTAGATACTTTATGAAAAATTTAATTCTGGACATAACATTACTTATGATAAAAAAAGATTTCTCAATCAATTATATGACATTGTCACTAGAGTCCTATAAAGGTGGGTATATTAAGATACAATACTCATTATGATTCTTATTTTTAAATTGTAAATTATGTTTTAAATTCTAAAAATGTGCTTATATTTTAATACCGAGATAATGAATAAAACCAATTATTTTGATCAGAATTTGTAAAATTTTATCATAATATATTAGAAATTAACATCAAAGGTAAATTAATATTTACATTTTAAGTACTCTATAGTAAGATAAAATATTTTTATTATATGATGGGTTTTGGTAAAATTTTATATATTTTATTTGATTTCATTTGAGTTGTTTTTCAAGTTGGTGTTCACTTTTCCACATTTTTTACTATTATGGTGCATGTAAATTAATAGAGACACCTGTGAAACATATGTCAAATTTTTAATTCTCTACACATAATGATAAGTAGCAGTGTGGATCTTTACTATTTTTGTGTTTAAAAATAAGACTTGCTGGTGGATCCAGCCTATATTAAGCTATACCCCATTTTTATATATCATAAACTAATATTATAATAATGATTGTCATGGCACAACAACCATAACCACAACTGGTGCATTTACAGTTGCATGATGTGCTACTGTCCCACCATGGCTTCAGTATGATATAAATGTATGGAATAAAATGTTGAGTCAATAAAATATTTAAAAAGTCAATGTCATTGTGCTGCAGCTGTACAGCATCTGAATATTAATGCAATGATTGGGGGTTTGATGTTGTGGGAATTAATTATTTCATTCCCTCACTCCGGTAACAAGACAAAGTTTTCCCTTGCCTACCTTGTTAAATGCAAGACAATTTACTTTAATTGTAAATTGGCTATTTATTACTAAGACTTAGATATTTTGACAATTGAAAGGAGCTTGTTGGTTGATATTTGTCTAGATTACAAAAAAATATTTTGCAAAAACTAGCAAAATTTATTTTATTTATTTATTTATAATATTTAGCAAAGTTATACAAGAAACAATTTGTACAATAATAACCATATTAGTGAAGCACTGTATCACTGTGTAAATTATGTCATTCTCATTATTTTTAATAAGAATTATTTTTGACATTTTTTAAGTTATCATACCTTCTTATGATTTATTAAAAATACTTAAAATATGATATTTTTTTGTATTTAATACTTCATGTTGTGTTAGAAAATATTGCTATACAGAATACTATGCACCTTTTGAGCATACTTTATTATATTTGAATCATTACACAACAAAATGAAAATAACAACAAATTAAATTTTGTAGTATATGCAATTTTATATATTTTTGGCTACTATAATCTAAAATATAACATAATTTCAGATATTATTACACCCCTTGAGGGACTTTAGAGATGGTGGACTACTATAGAATACTTGGTGTTTCTCGAAGTGCGACAGATGCAGAAATTAAGAAAGCGTAAGTATTTGCTTAATATTTTTTATATATTTTGCTGTATAAAACTATGAAATAATAAAAAAAGTAACCGCAAGATAAAAATTTGGTCTTAAGAATCATATTAAAAAAGTGTTGGCAATGTGTTTATAAATATGATTAACATATTGTTTGCTCATTAACTTATATGTTCATTTTTATAAAATATAAGTTGGCTTATTATTTGATCATAGTAGCTGTATCACATAAATATATATTATATAAGATGTTATATAAATATATAATTTTTAATTAACAGTTACAGAAAATTGGCTTTAAAGTGGCATCCCGATAAGAACCCTGATAATGCAGACGAAGCCAACCGAAGGTTTAAAGAAATTTCTGAAGCCTATGAAGTTTTATCAGATGGTAAGACTAATTATATCTTAAAATATGTTATGGAACTTAATAATCATATTTTTTTAATAAATTTAGGATTTATTGTTCTTTAAATATTAAGTTAGTTATATACAGTCACATGATGGTAAGAATTTGAATTCTGCAATGTATGTTTTTTTAGTACAAATCAGTTTTTAAATGTCAAATTAACCTTTATAATTAATTATTAATAACAGATCATTCTCTATTACATTATTTTATATGACATTTTCTTAGAATATATGTAGACTGAAACCCTTTTAATATAAAAAATTGTAAAAGTAATAGGACATAATAGATCGATAGGATAGAGTGCAAAATATTGTTTTCTTTATTTATAGTAAAACACTTGAATGTATTTTATTTTTGCAATAAACAACATACAAATTTATATTATACACATAGATATTTTATTATAGTGCTTATGTTAATACTTTCCAGTTATCAATCTTCTGCCTATAAGTATTTACATAAAATAAAGTGTAACAGCTAATAAATGTTTTTATTATAATATAAAATTAATTAATAATACATTGTATACATAAATATAATCCAATATTAATGACAGAATGTATCTTTGCAAAGTTAGAATGTTGTCAAACATAATTTTATTGTTGGGTAGAAAACAAGCGGAAATTGTATGATGCACGGGGATCCAGTCACCACAGTCACAGATATCAAAGCAAGAATGGAGTTAATGGCCATCGGCACTTTAGCTTCAAAGGTTTTTTTGGAGACACACCATTCCACCGTTTTTTTGGTAGTTTTCCACATCATTTAGGGTTTTTCAATTTGAATATTGCCATTTTAACCATATTGGGTACAAATATAATTTAAATAAAAGTTGAAACTATTTACAATTTCATTTTATTTAATGTCGTTTTTCTCGTGTTTATATATTTTCAAGTTGTACCCAAATAAGGTTATTCTATATATAATAATAGCATGAAAAGTTATGGCAGTATTCAAATAATTAATACTTTAGTATCATAACAATGGAGTTATTTGGCACCTACCCACTTAATTATATTGCTATTAACAATTATTCCCAGTTGTGTTTCTTAACACTAATCATATGACATGCTACTTTGAGCGATCTAATGACCTTTTTTGTTATCTGTAAATGGTATATATGAACATTACTATATTAATAAATAATGTGAAAGTAAGTTGCGTGCGTTTTGGAAAATTTATTGTTGAAATTTTTGGCTGTTAAAATGCTTATTGCAGACAAATATAATTTTAACGCCATTTTGCTAGCGTACTCACGTGACTCCACACTCACGACACTCCGTGAGGGGTATCTCCCTTATTATTAACCCCCGACGCAAAAGGAGGGGTGTTATAAGTTTGTCTGTGTGTCTGTCTGTGGCACTGTAGCTCCTGAATTAGTGAACCAATTTGAATGTGGGTTTTTTTAATTCCGCCTTGTTCATTCCGCTGGTTCTTAGTTAAGTGTTATGAAAATCGGATTAGCAGTGTAAGAGCTACAAGCACTTTGCCAAAATAAGATAGTGATATTTTTTGTAGGGAGTTTTTTTTTTTAAGTTTAAATTTTGCTGGTAAGTGCTAAGTATTTAAAGTGTCAATGACTATTGAAAACGTTTTATATGGTTATAACTTATAAGCTTAATTGCCTTATCTAGGTTAAGGATCAAAAGAGATCAGATATTCATATGTTAATACGTCATGCTTATATCGAGAGCATTCATATCAGTTGTTCGGATATTTAGTGCTTCACATCCACGCAGTCGTGTTTGTGTAAAATTACAATTAAATTGTGTTTTTGTGTTTCCAGAGCGAAAGCGTCGCGTTTACGACCAGTATGGCAAAGAAGGGTTGAATAATAGCAGAGGCCGACATACTACGTCCGATGAGGACTATGATTTCGGCTACCACAGCTTTCCGTTTACATTCCGAGACCCAGAGGAGGTTTTCAGAGAATTTTTTGGCGGTTCTCCGTTTGGCGAATTATTTGCTGGTAAATAAACAGTGTTTCTGTATATACAATATTGAAATTAAGGTCTTATGATCTCAACGAATAATTTTTTATGTTTGGCTGCCAAATATTAACCTAATAGTACATGAGTGTTTGGATATCTTATATATATAAAATCGAAAGGTCACTCACTCATCACGAAATCTCAGAAACTACAAGTGCTAGGAATCTGAAATTTTGCATAGGAGTTACTTATAGGACGTAGGTGCTCGCTAAGACGGGAATTTGCAATATTCAACTCCTAAGGGGTTGTTTTTGGGGTTGAAAGTTTGTATGAAACTTCGTTATTGCAAATGCTAGGAGTCTCACATTTTGCATGGACGTCACTCATGGAGACAGAAATTAATAAGAACGTAGTTCACGCAGGCGAAGCCGCGAGCGGGCCGCTAGTTTTTAATATTAGGTAGTGACTAGCTAGGCTAGATTTGTAAGTTATATAAATATTATAAAAGTATTGTAGGCACAGGGAATCTAGTGTTAGGAAACTATGTTCCCCCACTTTCCATCCAATTTACGAGTTATTGCATGGTAATTTGCGGAACCTAACGCTGCGCTTTGTTTTGCCACTGTATGACACTACCTCAAACTATGTTTTTTTCAGTTATTAAGTAGAGTATGATCATTAATACTGAATGCCTTGGACGTGTTAGAGATATTTTCTAGGACCTTCCTTCTAGGACCCTTTCTAGGACCTTCACTTTAGTTTCGAACTAATCTTTTCAAGTAGTAAAAGTGTTGTTTTTAATATCTAAACTGCTAAATATTTACAGACATAAACGGTCACGGGTGCCACCGCCGAAGCCACCACCCGGGCACGTCCCTCACGTCGTCGCTGTTCAGTCCGTTCGGGTTCGGCATGCAGGGCCTCGACGACATATTCGCGCAGGCCTCCAACGGGAACAGCTTTACTTCCTTCTCAACCTTTAATAGTGCGATGGCGGGCCCCGGCAGCGCTAACATACGAAGCACCACGACTACCACTCGCATTGTTAATGGAAAGAAGATTACTACTAAGAAGTGTGTATATATTTTGTTTTTATTATTGCTCACGATATATTCCGCTCATATCAGGGTAAACAGAATGAACCTGGTGATCTAGTGTTAAGACACTCCGTTCCCATTAGACACTTCCGTTACCTACTGTCCGCCGAATTCTAAAGACATTGCTTGTTGAGTGTGTGTGGTGGAACTCAACGCCGCGTTTTGACTCCGTTACCAGAGCGCAGAAATAAAAATATTAGGTTTTGGTTTTATTGTCTACTAGACTGAGTGTAAAACATACAGAGTAAACAAAATGTAATAATTTTGCAGAAGGCATACTGGAACACATGTATCCATCTCCGCATTGTGAACAATATTTCAATGAAAAAAAATATATATATATCTTTGGTCTAGGCGTAGACAAAAGGAACTTAGTATTATGACAGTTGGTTCTTTACTTTCCGCCCAATATTCCAGACGTTTCGGTGAAAATAAAAATAATTCAGTTCCTCGAGAGGGATCATTTTCCAATATCATTTCCATCTCAATTTTATGTAATTCATTTACAATGCATATAAAAAGAAAGTATAAATAAAAACTCATGTTCTCAGGGTAATGGAGAATGGCCGCGAGACGGTGATGTCGTATGAAAATGGCGTATTGAAGTCCAAGACTGTTAATGGCGTGCCCCAGTCGCTCACCTATAGTTAAATACAACGACGCCAACGACCAAACCAGATCCAAATGACAACTACTCAATATTACTACTATATTAAACGAGTAACATGTTCCAACTTATCGTTTAGTTTCCCTTAATTTAATTAATGTAGTCCCGGCACTGTATATTTTAGTTATCTAAACCCAACTTAATTTAGTGGTAAGATTTGCTTTTTTTTTCTCTTTTGTAATTCTTCTAATTTCTTATTTTGTTAGTTTAAAAGGGCCAATGGCGGTGGCTGAGTCAAAATTGTCTACGCATAGTGTTCACATGGTTTTTGATCTCAATCTCTCGAACACGATGATGGCTGACGCTGTATACATATGTGCATATAAACAGTTAGTGTAGGTTATTAAATAACATTTTAATATTTGTAGACTGTTATTGGCTCCGATTTATATGTTAATATTAAATTAGTCAAGTTTTAATACGCCTATTTCACCATTATTGCCGGCTCGGGTTGGATGGTTATTTTTTAATTGATGAAGCTTTTTATTTTTACGCTTCGTTATTAATACATTTAAATTTTATACTAAATGCCAAATAGGTATGCGATTAAATATTTTTAGTTATTGTGTTAGTCGGTCTTGACCTACCTACAGTTAAGGTCAAATGCTCAGGGGACAACATGGTCCCATATGATTTTTCATTATTTTTTCTACGAATACGGTTTTATTATAAAAATTCTTGCATTATATAAGTAGTTAGTACATATCTTTAAATAACTTGAGATCACACTTTCTTTGTCTTTTTTTACGATTAGCATACGTAATTTAATTGAATGAAATTTTCGAGAAACTTTTGTAAAAATGTAATCAATTTAGATATTTCACTAGCATTCGAGTATAGAGCCTTTAAAAATTAGTCCTATAAAAATATATTTTGTATATCGTAGTAGATACTATCTATCAGTAAACGTGATAGTGATTACCGTTTTGGTGGGTTATTTTGATGTATTATATAAAATTACTAAGACTAAAAAAAATTGTAACAGTTAATATCCAGACTTAGTTAAAAATGAAACAGAAGCTTGTTATTACAATGCATTCAATGTATTTTGCTATGCTATTCAGTAGGTACTTAATATTTTCCTATTTATGTTGCAAGAATTGTACTTTTTTTAAATTAACTGTTTTAATATTGTGGCTTTTATCGACATTCTTTTTCTATAAATATGTGTTTAGATCATCACTGCAAAATTCCTTATTATTATTGTTCACACGAGTGCCATTGCTATTTTAGAACTTTCCTCTTATGATCATATTGAAATGATATGTAAAAAGTAATTAATTGTAAATAAAGAATATTTCAATAATTTGTTTTCAATATTTTGTGTCTTGTGAAATTATTGTCAGCAGGTAATGAGCACTGTGAAGATAATAAACAAAATTTAATTGTGTATATTTGTTTTATTTTTTCTATCATAGTTGATATAAGCTAATTATATCAATCTAGAGGTCGTTGACTATAAATATATATATACACGACAGTTGTCGGTTCAAATCCCACAAGGGTGAATGAAACGCTTCCATATTGTATATGTCATACTCACTGACCCTAGTGGGAATCGAATTCATAGTGATTACTTATAGCATTATGATTTTAAATCCATTATGTGTACCCATTATGCGACATCAATATAATTATATTTTGTATGTATAGATAGATTTATGTACTAGTGAAAAAATAGTTAAATAAAAGGTTTAATTTGTTTTAAGTTGACCATTTTATTACAAATATTATAATATGTAGGTATATCTATTATCTATTAATGGAAAGGTCTATTAACAATTATTTAAGTCAATCCAGTGGCGTAGCTAGGGTATTTGCTGCCCGGTGCGGCTTAGGGGACTTGATGCCCCTTTCCTGATGATGAGTTCTAAAAAAAAAAAACAAAGTGACCGTCGACTTTGATGCCCCTTTCCTTTTGAAGCCCGGTGCGGCTTAGAGGACTTGATGCCCTTTAAAATGGTCTAAGGTCTAAAAAAACAAAGAAAAACAAACTAATCGTCGACTTTGATGCCCCTTTTCCTTCTGATGCCCGGTGCGACCGCACCGCTCGCACCCCCCTAGCTACGCCACTGAGTCAATCACGTGCCTACTATATTATCTTAATTCATTATTAAAGCCTCATTGTAACCGCAGAAACCTATAAATTATCAATATACATATTTAATAAAAATTCTAAACGTTTTTTTATTTATTGCGGTAAGCAAACAGTGCACATACATGTAATTAAAAGAACAACATAACAAAATACATAAATGTAACACCAACACCGTTTACCACATTCGTTATTTTTTAACTATTAACATTATAAAAATAAACAACAGATAAAGTCCACCTATATATTATACATTTAAATTATTGTTACAATAAAAACAATAGACCTTTAGATATATAGAATTAAACGTAAATTTCAATTTGATAGTTTAAGCTTCCACCGCGTTCGCTTTTCAGGCGAATGTTGGCAAAAGAGGACCCCACGCCGCCAGCAGTTATACTTGCGATGGAATCAGTACGGTCCAAATCTCTTGCTATTATACCCTGAAAATATATTAATAAAACATATTATTTATAAAGATAATAGACTAGTATAATTGATCGATTTTAAAGAAAATATATTATCTAAAAATGTATTTTGTCATCATACTGTGATATTTACAGCATATGTACTTACCTATGTATAATAGGTAAGTATATAAAATTGATAACCAATAACCATTATTTTTTAATGTGATATTAAATATCTTGTAATTTAGAGTAATTACAGATGATATGCTGATAAAACCAAGAAAAATGCATATAACAAAATTAGGTAGATACTTGTACTCACTTTAATAGTTTGTTGAGCTGGATCAGAATAGAAAACTTCTTTAACCCGTTTTTTAAATGGTATAGCATTATACTCAGCTTTCTGTTGCCAAGTTAATCGATTATTATAGCTGGTGCCTACTATCATATCTCGGGCCCAACATGTCGATAGGAAGACAAGAACGACAAAACAAAAAAGTATTTGCAACCTCATTTTTTATTTTACTTTAGTAGTTATATGTACGCGCCGTGCAATGTTTTCAACAAACTGACGAGGAAAGGGACGCAGGAGCACATATTATACTAGTTGTGATTCATTAAAACTTCATAATAATGATTACGTTAAGAGTTCACAATAAGAGGCTGATAAGAATGATGTTGATAGCATATAGTTGTTGGTGTATATTATTATTAAAATAAAATCGTGATGGTTAACTATATTATTTTACAAATATATATTATGAAATAATATAGTATAAATAGCAAACAATAATTTTAACAAGCAATACATACATGCTGATTTATTGATTTATCAATTTCTATTAATTATTGTATTTTTAAGATTAAAATAAGTAAAATAAGAACTTGCAAGTTGTAATATTTTATTATTTTGAAATATGGAACAATATTACATTATAGTTAAAACCTTTCGAACTCTGTTCAAATAATCATTTATTTATTACTACAAAATTACTCATGGTTTTCCTGTTTATGAATTATAGATTTAACAATAAAATATTAAGATATGAAAAATCACTCTTTTAATTTATTTTTTCAGTAACTATGTACTCAATTTTTTTATTTTCTAAGATTGATATAGTAGACAAAAGCAACAGGTGAAAGATAATAAATATGGACCTCTCCCAACACCTACACTTAAGCAAATTTACATAAGTATTTAAGAATATTCATACTTAAATTTAAGTTACTGACAAACTGTTTCCAAACATTACCACACAAAAAATACATATTACAAATACAATATCACAAATACTAATTATATGGACATTTCTTAAAACCTCTAAAAAATGTATGATAGTAGATATGAAGAACAACATATAACCCGCAAATTTAGCTTTAGCATCTTATATTCAAATACACAATGACTAATAATTTTACAAAACACCATATATAGGGTAAACCGTGCCCATTTAGCCATTTCGAATGTTCTGTAATAAAAGTAATGATATATAGGTTTTTTCACTCCATACATTTAAGTAAAAATACAATTTTACACTTCAAATTCATAATTTTAAACATCATATTCGTAACTTTTAACTTAAAATTTAAAAAATAAATCAGCGACGATCAGAGGGAATCTAGTGTAAGACACACCGTTTCCCACTTTCCGCCGAATTCTGGAGGCATTGCGTGCTCCAGGAGGCACTGGAGTAGCACTTAAAATTGATTTGTAAAATTATGAGTTTGAAGTGCAATATTGTTAATTTGATGCATAAAATTATGAATTTGGAGTAAAAACTTATTTAAGCAAGTTCATTATTATTTATTACTTTTTTCTTTTACACAAGCAAACTCTTCTATAGGGTTGGGTAGTTATTGATCACAGCTAAAATTACCGTTACAATTGAAAATGTAACAATAGGATTCTATTAAAAACTAAAAATTTTGATTTAGTTACATTTATGCAAAAATAGAGAAACATGTTCACCTGTCTTGACAAAAACCCCATTAAGGTTTTGTATGAATGTTTCCAATTTACCAATTTTTATTTTTCCATAAATAAATCACAGAATCATTTAGTAAGTTAACAAATAGCTATATTCAATCACTTCATATTGGCAATCACACTCTGGTTTACCCTACCTACTTACTATATTATGAGAATAAATTCTATATAATAGCTTACAAGCACTTATACAGAGCTAACTTGCATAGCAGTAAAACGGGAGGTAGTTTCCATATCCAGGGAATCGGTTGTTACCTGTGATCTAGTATCAGAATTATCTGCACTATTGTGTACTGACGTCATTGAAAGCTCGTCTTTAAGGCTGCCATTGCCGTCGTAACTGTCGATCACATTTTTCTGTCCATCTGATGTATCTCCACCTCCACTGAGCGAATTCCATATGCCTTTAGAGCTGTCTTTAAGAGTGACTTTTTTATCAATTTTTTCTTTCCCATCTTTAGTCTTTTTACCGAGTACTGGGAAAGCAGGCAGTTTTGGCTTTGAATTGCGAACGCCAGACCCTCTTTGTATGGGGGCATCAGCTTCACCTTCCTCTGTGATGGATGTGAGCATATCTGCTGCCTCCGTAGACACTACTTGACCAGCTTGTATTGGAATGTCATCTACAAATACAAACTTAAAATAATACTTAACATTTTTCATAATAAAGTTAATGAGGCAAAAATAATATGTCCCTATTTACTTTACTTCATAAAACAAAAATAAAAATATTTACATATTTATAGGCTTCATTATTTAAAGTCAACAACAATTGTTAGGATATATTATAATAAAAAACTGTATGAATTAATCTGTAATTAGAATATATATTTGTAAAATTTGCTCGTATTTGTATTAATTTACTTGAAATAATAATAATTTACCTGGTAACTTTTTGGTGCGGAATGATGCATTTGTTATCATTGATTTAGACATCGTGACAGTTGTAGTCGCTGGTGATAATGCAACACTTATACCCATTGGACCATCACATGGTTGACCTTTATTAAAAGTTTGAAATAAATGAATCAAAAATAGGTGGTATTGTTAAACATGTTTAAAGCAATGCAATGCAACACGTCAAATGCAATGAATATGCAATGAAATTTCACAGAGATATTTAATTAATTGGTTTACTTCTCTTGTTATTCCTTCTTTCAGTATATTTAACACAGTAAATATACTCCAATATTATAATCTTTGATTTTCGCAATTATTACACATTTTAAATGATATTATTTAATTGCATTCAATGCATATATTTAGTATTATAAATTTTTGGAAATTTGACATTTTAAACATTTTATAATAGAATGAGTCTGCTCATGCTCATATAATACTATATATACTATAATATTTTAAAAGACAAAAATATCTATAATTCTGAACAAGTATTTAGAGCTAAACACATTATGTATTTAAATTTTAGACTAACCTGAAGGATTATTTTTTAGGGAATTAATGACAGCACTAGTAACTAGCATAACATCTGGGAACAATTCATATTGTGCCCTCCTGTCAATGTCCTTCACAGCCTGGTATGCCAGAGTGTAAAATTCATTGAACATTGCAAAATATGCACCTTCTATCATTTCTAGAAGAAAATTGGGAGAAACTGGTATTCTCTGAATCAATTTACCATTAAAAGCACCTTTTTTCTTTTGGAAACCTTGTGTTAATATTCTGAAATATAACATAATCATTATTATATTTAAAATATATATTATTAATAAAATAAAACTTAAATCACAAATATAACTAAAGAATTATTTTTTATTATGTATAGACAATTATCCCCCATAGCTTAATACTTTTATAACACATTTTATTTTAAGTGCCCTTTGTTAAGAGGATGAGGAGACTCATATGAAATCCATCATGTTTTGTAAAATGTTTCATAGTAAAATAGAAATAATTTGGAGTTGTGTATGCAACAAATAATGCAATGTAATATAGATAAATGGAAATGTAATAGCAAAATATATTTTTTCATTTCAACCAGTGCTTTTGGAGATATTCAATCAAACTAACTCTTAGCTTTATAATATTAGTATAAATATAGATATTTATAAGTGATTACTTCACACATTATATTTGTGTAATGTAAAAAATTATGTAATTTTTTACATGTATTTCTAAAATTAATCTATATATATAAAATCGAAAGGTCACTCACTCATCACGAAATCTCAGAAACTACAAGTGCTAGGAGTCTCAAATTTTGCATAGGAGTTACTTATAGGACGTAGGTGCTCGCTAAGACGGGAATTTGCAATATTCGACTTCTAAGGGGTTGTTTTTGGGGTCGAAAGTTTGTATGAAACTTTGTTATACTACAAATGCTAGGAGTCTCAAATTTTGCATGGACGTCACTTATAGGACGTAGGTACTCATGGAGACAAAAATTAATAACGTAGTTCACGCAGGCGAAGCCGCGGGCGGGCCGCTAGTTTTATATATATTTTATCTCATAAATGACTCACATGACAATTAATTCATATCAATAAAATGAGATAAATTCTCCATAAAGTATATATTTAAAGTTGCTTACTTTGAAGATGCAATGCAAAAGTGTCTCAATGCAAGTTTAGGCAACAAACTGAGTTGTCTGTTGTAAATGAACAAGAGTGCTGCCATAACTTTAAGACGATTTTGAGCATTAAGAACTTCCACTTGAGAATGGGGTCCCCAACTAACTAATTTAGTATTGCATTCTTCCCATCTTCGTAGAGCACTTTCAGTTAAAAATTGAGATCCTAGTGACAGTGGCTGAAATTAGATTTAAATCATTAGTTTTATTATTATAAATATAAATAAAACAATTCTTTATTATTAAACATTCTATAATAACAACAACTTTGTAGCATATCTGGACAGCATGTGATTGTAAACTCAAGTTCTATCACCATTCACAGAGAATGAATTATTTTCATTTCCCTGCTTTAAATAAAGCATGGCATTGAGTTCTATCATTCAACACACAACAAAATGTACACAGAACAAAATGTTTTGGCATTAGGTTCTCTGGTTCCATGTTTGACAGGAAGAGATGTTCAGTTCAGTTCAGTTCTTTATTTATGGCACTTTGAGTATCCCAGTTGAGCACTAATCACTTCACTAATGTCATGTGAGGAAGAGATGTGAAGCTAAACAACATTGTTACCTCATGATATATTGAAGCTTGTGCTAATGAGGGCAATCTAAAAGACACAACTTTAGGTTTACCATTTTCATCTACTACCTCAAAATTGTATAATCCTGAAAAAAAAAGATATCCATTATAGTAGGAAATATATTTTAATTAATAATAATTTAAAATATATTTATGAAAACACTAATAGCACACCAATGAGAAGAGTTTCTATGCACCGACAATGTTTTGTGTTGCCTTGAGCTACAATACTCAAGTAGCGATAAATGAATGTTGGTACAAATTGCAGTGTAAACCTTTGAAGCTCTACCTCTTTAGATCTATAAAAACTAAATAATTGTATGCAGACATTTTCTAACATCTGAAAATAAAGAAAAATTAAACATTTTTATTAATAAACCACACTATGATTGCAAATTAGAATCTTTCTAATACATACTTGTTGATCTTTTTCTTCATTGTTTTGGTTATTAGCATTATCGGGCTCACCATATAACAAATTGAATATTGCTGTTGCAATTTCATGATTATGTTCATGTTCAGCAGCAAAGCTTTTTATTTCATTGTCCCTTAGCGCTGCATATTCATTTAGCCATTCAGATATTAAATGTTTCCATTCTGCCATTGTGGACTAATGTATGATTTTTTTAGACTGACGATCTATTTTTGATAATATAGAGGCCTACTTTTTTTTATAAATGCGAGAGATTTTATTAAGTTTTATGTAATAGTATAAATCTGAAGTAAAAAAAAAATATCTTAATCGTACCTCTTACTTAGAATTCACAATTCAAGGATATTGTCAATTTAAGTAATTAAACAAAGACTTAAAACACAAGACATTTATTTTATTAAGTAATAACTTTTGAAGGGGTTAAAATTTTGAAATTTTGTGGAATGTAATACAAAAGTGAATGTGTAAACAAAAAAGGGAAAATATAATTTATTTATTAATTTTGACGTTTCATAAATCTCTAATCACAATTGACAATATGACAATCGTTACTTCATGTTATGCATGATCACAGACTGATAATTATAATAATTGACATAGAGTAAAATTTAATAGTATTATTATAATAAATTATTGACTTACCTGGTGGTTATGGGTTTGATTCCCACTCGGGGAAATGAATCGGAAGGTGGAAAACGCAGTATAGCTATACGCGACTTTAATCTCTGATACTCTAAGCTCGATTCTGTAAAATTATTAATATTGGTTACTGAATAATATAGATCATTGCCTCTGCCACGTATAGTTCGGATATTGTCAGTGTCAAAGTTTTGGCTGTCATTGTAAAGGTGTTATATATTTCAAAATAGATCATAATTCTTGAAGCTCCCTTTAAAAAAATTATAAATGGGGTCTTCACAGAGCTCTGAAGTTCCGGGAGGTGGATCGGAAGGATACCATATTTTGAGGGTGCGTTTTCATAATGCTATTGACAGTAATTAAGTTTTGTTTTGCTATAAAACATATAAGTTACACGTCAATGTTTTGCAGGTCCAAGACGGTTCACCAGGACAAAAAGTTAATCTCGAACCGTTTTTTGATTTTATAGTAGCTATAGAAAATACTAGGTTAGACCAAGATAATGATACACTTAAGACACTTTTAAAACAAAATATTGACAAAACAATAAAGATGCTGATTTATAGCACTAAGACTCAGTCCGTGAGGGAAGTTATGATAACACCTAGTGCAAATTGGGGTGGACAAGGTCTTCTAGGTGTTAGTATAAGGTTTTGTTCTTTTGAAGGTGCAAATGAAAATGTCTGGCATGTACTTGTAAGTGACTTATCATTGTAATATTTTTTGTTATTGTTTGTATTACTTTTTAACTCTTGGTATTATAAATCATGATGCACAGGCACATGTATTAGTAATGTTTAAAATTTATTTATTACTTGACTTTTTAACTTATACTAACTAAATCTGTAGTCAGTATCTGTCTCTAGTCTCTCTATAAATAATAATATATATACATAATTGAGTATGGTGACAATTAATTACATGTCCATTTTTATAGGAAGTACATCCATCGTCACCAGCAGAATTGGCTGGGTTAAGGCCTTTTTCCGATTATATAATTGGAGCAGATTCTATAATGCATGAAAGTGAAGATCTTTTTACTTTAATAGAAGCACATGAAGGTAGAGCTCTAAAACTCTATGTTTACAATATTAATGATGATACATGCCGTGAAGTTCTTATTACACCAAACCAAAACTGGGGAGGTGAAGGCAGTCTTGGGTGTGGAATTGGCTATGGATATTTACATAGAATACCAATAAGAAGTAGTCAACCGGTCCCAAACCAAAAGCAATATGTGCCAACTACACCGATGGTAATGTTTATTTTATTTCTTTTAAGCAAATTCTTACTTTGTTAACAAAGAAGACTATTTCAATAAATAAATTGTATAGTTACCCTTTATGTCTGCAGTACTTAGTAAGACAATAAAATAATAAATAATAATATATCTGTAAGTAAAGTATTGTAGGGTAGGTAGGTACAGTGAACTTAGTGTTAAGATACTCTGTTCTTTATTTTCTGCTCAATGTTTTGCAATATTGCTTGTTGAATGGCAGAACTCATGCAGTACTTTGTGTACCAGAGCTGAAATTATCAATGGTCTGCAATGGCCTCAGTCTCAATATTTATAAACTCTCAATATTTATAAAAAAATAAGATTTCTGTATTGTAATGTTATCCTTTGATTATTTTCTTTCAGGTATCATCACAAAATACTAATTTACAGCAAGATATATTATCAACAGGTGTACAACACCTACATATAGCTAATGAAACACCTATGAATGTTACTAATTCTAATCAGGGCACAAATCAGGAAGAAGTTCAAGTAACACAACCAAAATTTTTATCTGGTGTACCAATGGTAAATCCTGGAGGGTACTCAGGTCCTATAGAAAATGTAACAATGGGTGTGGTTGATACAAATGTGACAACTAATATACCTCAGTCATCAATGTCTCAGTCACAATCTATGGTATCAAATATGGCTGCTTACTCTAGTAGTAAGTATTAAATTTCTGTAGTTTAAAATTATAATATAAACTTAAACTCTTGTCCCACCATCAGATTTTGAAATATATTTGTTGACAATTTCTATTTAAAAATGTAAAATTTATTCTTTGTGTATAATAAAAGTATATAGTGTATGTATAATAATAAATTCAATTATTTTTATTTATTTACTAATAAGTATGTAATTTTGTAGGTCTTGCAGATACAACATTGACCAATTTGGGCAGCATACCTTCAGTTTCCAATGTGCAGCCGCCAGCACCGCTGCCCAACTTACCTGGTATACCAATGAACCAGCCTCAACCATATATACCAATGATGCAAAATTACACACAACCTCAAACTATATTGACACATTCAAACCTGGATCAAGTTCAATCTCTTAATTTAGTTCAAACACCAAATTTAGTACCAACATTTGACATGAGTAGTTTTGCCCAAGCTCCTATTCAACCCCCGCCAATGAGTAGCGGCCTGCCAATAGTAACTCCTGTGTCATTGCCTGGAATGCCGTCCATTACAGTGAGTGCCACTTTGCCAGTATCCACTATGCAGGAAATTCACCAGCAGCAAGTACTACAGCAGCAAGACTTATTATCCTAATTATATTTGTTAGATATTTTATTTTTTGTTTTTACCATTGACTTCTTGCACAGATGTTTAGTTCTCAATATAATATATTTTACTGCTGTATATTTTCTTCATTTTGAATTTGATTTCCTTATTCTATTTTATTTGGCTGTTATAAATTTATATGGCATTTATTATTTATAAAAATATAAGTGAAAATTTGTATAAGAATAAATAAATATAATCAGTAGGTGTTGTTTGAAAACTTAGTTTTGCCTACTCATTAATATTCTGCCTATATAGGTTAATATATAAATATTAAAAATAAAAGAATACAATTTAAATCTTTATATTATTTACTACACAGATAATATAATAAATTACGAATTCTCCTCATATCCTTAAATTTTATAGACCATTAAAATCAATTTTATAATCTCAAATTCACTGCCGACAAATATTTTTTCTTATTCTAAAAATAATTTATAAAATTTAGACATATTCACGTCCAAATATTTGCTTATAATAATTTTTATGGATTTCATTTCGAATTCAGCAATTTTAATATATACTAATCTTTACTTTTACATTCTATTTGTTTATTCAGAAATATATAACATAATAATTCTTTTTACTAAAATGTAATCTTAAAATATATGTATTGTATAAGTCAATAACTATACCTTCTGGAAAGGATTTAAATGGAAACTTCTTATCAATAGAAACTCAAGTCGAATTGATTCGTCTTAAATGATAAGAATGTTATTGAAAGTGACGTGATTGACATATTTTTAATTTGCTTACATTACTATTTTTTAATATAATAAATATAACCTTCGTGATATTTATTAATCCTATTAACATTATTTAGTAACAATTAGAACTCAATAAATTAATATTAGCCACTATTTGTACTTTAAATTTTTCGTTATAGCTATGTAATTAAAATCTATTTTAAAGTAAAGAAAATATTATAGTACATTTCGAAATTTAAAATAATAAAAATAAATAACAAAAAAGAGATATAAATGGCGATGCCCTTCAGACTCCAGGTCCAGTTAAGTTAAGGCAAAAAACTTAAATTCAACAAGTGGACGTTTGTGGTCCGCTTGGATCTAAAGGGGGGTCAAGTTTGAAGCTCGTTCGTTTATATTCCTGAGCAGGTGGCTTTTCAGAGTCGAGGCCTAAAGCAAGGTTGTCATGTCCGCGAGTGAGCGTTGGTGCGTCGCTATAGAAAACGCCTCCCGCGAGCTCGGAGAGGCGACGCCGACGTCTCGTGTCCTTATCGTCAGCCAAACTTGGCGGTCTCACACTAGAACTCCTTCGCCTCTCAGAGCCAAGTCGTGTTGGTACCCTTAACGCTTTCTAAATTGTACAATTGAAATTTTGTTGAGTTAATTATGCTTTAAATATACTTATAACATATTAAATAATTTATTACGCCTAAAGCGTGGTGTCATGATAGTTCAGAAAATAACTAATACCTTAAAAATATATACTTATATGGACGGAATGGATGCAAGTTTAAACCTTTACTAGATTGTATTATAAGCTTCCATTGTATATTAAATATTTTCAATAACATTACCTAACTTTATAAGATTTTTTTTAATTACTGAGGAAATCACTAAATTTACCTTCAACTTGATTGGCAGAGAATTCAAAAAACTGACAACAGGTGGTGAAATAAGATCGATGGGTACATCAGCAGGGTTCGTCGCACCGGTAGCTACAGATACCGCCAAGCCAACGAGTAATGTTGTCATGCAACCTATTGCTGAATACCATAAATATGATATTCTGAATAGCCAAAAGACGTCGTTGGGATTTGCGCTGTAAAAATAATATATTTATACAGATGAATTAGTTTCAACATAAAAATAACTAAACGCAGGACGTGTTATTAATAAAACTTAGGTATAAGACCTAAGTTTTATTATCATGTTTTAAGTAGCTCTACAATAAAAGCGGTACAATTAGGTATATCACATTATTATATTTATTCCTTCTTTGAAGTGTGTACGAAAGTGTATAGTGAATATTTAATAACTTTTATCATACTTATTTTTAATAAATCTGCCCTTGTAAAGCGAAGTTATGCCAAAAGACTAAAAAGAAATGATATACTCTATTAACATAAATATCTATATAAAATAAATAATCTATATAACATAAATAATAATAAAAGAATTGTATTAGGTAGATGGCTCATTGGAGTCACGCCTTTAAAAGCCAGCAGCATGGCACACATTTGCTAAAAGTAAAGAACTGATTGCAAATACATCTCAAAAAAAAAAAAAATTTAATAACAATAAAAAATAAATACATTTAAATAAATAAACATTGAAATCCGGTGCTCTCTTACATTGGGTCTATAGTTTGCGTTACATTTAATGAAGCTGGACACTCATCAATCGATGTGGGTAGACGTGGTAACGGCACTTGTGCGAACTGAGCACCACCTCCTGCTACTACCACCACCAAGAAGCCAAGCACACCTCCCGCTATAGCACCCTGTTATGTTAATAAACGTAGTATGTTAAAAAAATCATACTATTAATTATATAATGTAATTAATTATCATATTAATTCAACATGCAACTATACGTAAACGTACGAGTACGTATTTATACATATGTATACATCGATTTATATTAATTATAATTAGTTTAGATATAGTTATAAACATTTAATAAAATTTATGATTAAAAACCTTATCATTAGCCCAGGGAAACAGCATGCCAAGGCTGAACAGTCCAAGAGCAACACCTCCAGTCATGCCATTAAAAGATAGAGCCAGTTGCAGAACGGGCCCTAGCTTTTCCACTGCAAATACTAAGGCAAAAGATAGAGCCCCGCAACCAAGGCATACCCATCTCGCAATCTGGGAATTAAGAAGAGCTTAAAATATGTATACGACGACGACTATAAAACTAATTGGATTCTAATTATTCCTATACTACTTGCAATTAATGTTGCGCAATATAAACGATATAGCTGTATTGAGTAATTATATAATATCTTATACGTTTAGTCAGTTTCAACATTTTAAAATCTTCGGTCTCAAGGATATTCTTAATTAGATTCTTATTTGCATTTAATATGTTTTATTGCAAATTATTTATATGAAACATTTTGGTTATTAAGTTTGATTTTAATTATTATCTTTATGGTATTTCAAAACCTTTTAAAACAATATGCGCATGTACCTACCTACCTACAGGCGTATCAAAAAACAGAGGAATAAATAATCTTAGAGATACTTTGTATTTGTATATATTTTTAATAGAGGGAAATTAGGCTATTCTAGTTAAGTATCCATTCCGGTGGGATATTTTAGTTATCACGTTATCACATTTGTTATAATTTTTTCTGCCTCACAATTAAAACCTCACATATCAGGGTAAGCAGGGAGAATCTAGAATCGAGATACTAGCGGACTCTACTCTACTTTCCGTCCGAAATTAATACATTGTGTGCTTGAGTGATGGAGCTCCACGTCACGTTTTGTCTTACTAGCCAAGAGAAGTCATCACGATGGTTAAAATGGTGAAACATTATTATAGAGAAAAATACATACTGCTGCTCCTTTATCTTCAGGTAAAGTTATACCTAGTAGACCGGTAGCTAAATCTTGACACGCAACTGCGGCTAAAGAATTTAGTGCAGATGCAACAGTCCTGTAAAAAATATGTTTTTTATAATTAAAATAACAATTTTAATTTTAATTTTTCTTTTTATTAAATGCTTGTTTTAATGGATAACCTTAATTGCAAGTATCTAAATGTTATGCTATAGAAACATTTAGCAACATCCTAATTATTCGAAGCATCTGAAATTGAAACTAGTGTTCCACTGGTCAATTCTAGTTAAAACTTAATTCAGGAATCAAGCCTGTTCCTGAATTAGTGTCCATGTTGAGTTCATACGTCTCGGTACAATCGAATATTAGTGTGTTTAGAATACAGTTTCTGACATTTTTTATAATTTGATTATTTTTTTTGTGGAAATAAATTCAAGTGGTCATATTTTTATACATATTTTTGTATTATACTCGTATGATAGCCTGTGTAGCAAAATTTTAAAAGTTATGAGTTCTGTTTATTTATGAATCGTTACTAAGTATTTGGATTGCAACTGAAATCGGAAAAGATTTTTACCCAAGACTGGCTGCAAATATGCCTGCAACGAAGAAACCGGGGACACCCCGATATTCACCAAGCTCCTCGATCACATACAACGGGAGGAGGCGGTCTGCACCGCTGATGGTACCGGCCTGTCGTAAATAGGTTTGTTTTTAATATTTTCATTAATTTCTATAAATTAACATTATAAAGTATCATCATTAACATTTTAATTTATGCAATAATTAATAATACTCTTATTTAATCATGTTTAATTTGATCATGTTTCTGATCATCGTCGTCAGCTTGGATGGCTTCCTATCCGACATCGCCGAAATTTCCGCATGCTGACTCTCCTCTATTCTATCCTGTACAACTCTCTCTCTCCCTCCTACTTAAAAGATCGATTTTGTTTCCGAGGTGCCGATCCACTTCTTCACCTCCACCTTAGATCCCGTTCTGATAATCTCCTTAAATTACCAACCGCCCATACCCTATTTTATTCCAAGTCTTTTACTATGAAATCTGCAATTCTTTGGAATGAACTTCCTAAAGAAGTTCGACATTCCAAATCTCTATATAGTTTTAAAAATCGTCTAAAAGAGTACTTATTTAATTTAGTATAGTAGTTTATCTTTATCTTTTTTAATATTATGTATATATTTTTGAACACGTTTTATGTATGTATGTATATATGTGTAAGTATATATTTTTTTTCAATATATGTATGTATGTATGTATGTGTAAAGTATATAAACATTAAACACTTTTTATGTAAGTTTATTTTTATATTATTGACTTATTTTATTATATATTATTTAATTATATTTCATAAAATTTGCACTGAGACGTTGTCCCCTTTCTCCTCATTACAATTTTTCCGTAATGTTTCAAAGGTTGTCTGGTAGAGATTGCTTAAAGCAATAAGACCGCCTTTGCATACGTGTTTTTCTTTCAATTTTATTTGTGTTGTTCTTTGTATATCTTTCTTTTATGTGTGCAATAAAGTATATTCTATTCTATTCTATTCTAATACTCATTATATTTAACATAATGTAGCGTTTTATTATATTTACATAAATCATGGCGAAGTTGGGTTGCATCATGCATGCATCTGACGGTAGGTACATGTAAGTGTTGTGAGTTGGATTATGACTTATTTAAAATATTTCCTTGTAGATTTAAAGGCCCTTGGATTGAATATACCAAAAGTCAAAAATATATATTATAGGTTTTTTTCTGTATAAAGTATAAAATATATATTAGAAAATTCTTACCTGTATTGGATCACATCCAGCATAGTGGGTAGCGAGTAGGGCTCCGGTAGTGAAGTTAACAGAGTATACTGAGATCAATCCAATTGCAGACACCCAAAGGGCAATACGAGCTTGAGATATACGTTCGACGGACAGGTACTTTTGTATGGAAGCCTGATTGGCACAAAACATGCTTATCCAATAGATTGTCCCGCCCACAACTACTGACCAAAACGAGTGACGAACTGTAGGATCAGGATTCATGCTAAAAAGTATTAATAGGATTAATATTTCAAATTATGTTTAAAATTAGACAAACATATTTTTAAGGAATACTTAATAAAGGTTAAAAAAAATCAAATCAGTTTCACGCTGTATCATACGCACTTCTAACATTAATAATAAAAGAAATTAAATTACAGCTTCTAAGTTTATATTTAGTAGCGTGTGTAACTCGTATTTTCTTAGATAGGTAGGTATATTCTTAGATAATAATATAACTGTTTTTACTAAGGTGATAGGGCAAGCCGTCTACGGAAGATCTACCATTCTCTTTGCCGTGCAATGCGTGGTGTAATAGAATGGAATGTACCTAAGTTTTTTTTCATTCACAACATTTATATTTGTGCTTAATTATTATCCTATGTTTTAAAAATACCCACTTATTTTGAAATTTTTGCATATTATAGAACAGTACAGGACTATGTATTTTGATACTATTATTATAAATCTGTAAGTACGCGTTATCTTAATAACGTATGTGCCTCTATCATAACAACAATATAACGAAAAAAAAGTCCATAACGTCTATTATTAAGGTAACTCAGATTCGCTCATTTATACTTAAAATAATTGTTTATCTATTAGGTACTACAATAAATGGCATAATAAAAACAATAGGTAGAAATAAAAAAATAGTTCAAAGAACTAATAATGTCAATAATCATTAAACGTTAATCAATCATTAATATATGTTATCAGAACGTAATAATAATGAGAATTTCACGAAAATGTAAAAATTAAACTTTTTTGAACATAATATATTTTAGCTTTCTACTTAGAACTTTACTTAAAGTTTTATGTTGTTGTAAAGTCACTTAATATATACTTACTCAAAAAAGTGTAGTCGATCTGTACTCCGAGCATAATCCCAAACTGAATCAAACCCGCCGGTAATTTGTGCGGCTCCCAGCGCTAATACTGCGGCCAAGGAACCTAAGAGGACTGCTGACTGAAATGTGTCAGTCATAATTACAGCTTTCATGCCACCCTACAACCGAAATATATCATATAGACACGAAAATTTTGTTTTTTCTACTCAAATTTAATTTATTTACCTATTTTCATACCTGAGAAGCGTAGAAAATGCACACGACGTAAACAACAGATACCGCTAAATATGTATTTAAGCCTGTTACTGTAATACAAAAGAAAATATATTTAAAAATAATATAAATATTTATTAATTTCATAATTTAACACTTTCATTTAAAATCTTTGTCATGACTACGTATAAAAAATAATGGCGTATGAAAAATAGTACGTGACGAATCGTACATAAGGAGTTCGTAGGCATGTTACGGCTAACGAATAACAAAAGTTTTGATTTCGGTCCACTTTTGTTTTAAATATAGATTTAAAAATTGTGCTCTTACTTTAATATACCTAATACTAGTTTAATGGCTTTCTTTGCAATAGTGAGCAATAAACAACTCCTTTAATTAGATTATTATATTACATAAGGTACTTAATTTGGTATTTTTTGGAAATAATATGTTATTTCTAAAAATATAGATTAGTATCGAGTCGCCAACTTCTCTAAAAGTATTTGGAACATTTCGTTTGGATTTTTCTATTAATATTTTGTTTTCAAGTAATTAATTTTACTGGATAAATCAACAAAATATTGACAATGTGCGCGATGAATAGGTGCATAATAAAGAATTTAATGCAACCATACACTACAATTTCTTTTTCTTTCATAGATATTCGTTTGTATTTATTATTTAAAATACTTCGCTATACTGAACGGACACGTCGGACTGCAACGATCCACCTATTTTGGAACAATGGATTATTTTGAATATGTATATATATTTATTATGCAATACCAATAACATTTGTATGCTTTTAGTATCTATATAGTTTGGAAGTGGTACTAAGTAAAATTAATTAATTATTAATTATAATATGAGAAAGTTAAGTTTTAGAATAAATAATTTTCTGATAAAGTATTGTATATAAAAAATATTGATTAGTAATAATATTGAAAAACTTTTATCAGTTTAATACGTACATAGAACCATAGCTTTTATGTAAGGTTATTTAAACAATAAAATTTTACTACCCAAATAATTTTGTATGAAATTAATGAATATTCGAAGTGAAATTTCTAAGAATACTTAGTACCACTTATATATAAGTAGTGAAACATAGCGAAAACGATAAGCAAGAGTCATTATGAAAAAAATATGACATAAATAGCATTCGTATATAGAGATTGTTACGAAACCAGAATTACATTCAGAATACTATCTATGAATTAATTTTACGACACATTGTCATCCCATTGTGTAACGGTCACTGATGATGACGCGGACTTTATAACACTTAATGTGTTATAAATATGTTCATCACAATGTCGCCGATGACATTTGTTGAAATGTCTAACTGTTTCTGATTCCATTTCATCACTTATTATAATCTAGACATTACCAACATTTGTTATTGGTAGCATATTCCATAACTGGTAGTGCACCATGGGCGAAACCTCTGAATTTCAAGCTTTATGATATAGGTACTTAAAAGTACAATTTCAACGCAGTAGCTACAGATAAAAATACACAAATATTAAAATTTTACATAAATTTACATAAATTTTTTTTTTGTTGTTGACCGCAACATTTAAGCTCTAACCGTTGTGTTTAAATGTAAAAGTTTTAAAGAAATAAATTAAATTTTATTCTTATTGAGTCGTTTCAAAACTATCTTTCTTTAGGTAAATATATTCCTATGTACACTGTCTATATCAATTATAAATAATTTAGTCTTCTCTAAAGAAAATCATAAGTTATTTGTTTACAACATGAAAGTGCGACCATGAATTGGTCCCAAGGAATATTAAGCAACCGATTACAAACAATGTGAATACTTCAAGAACCGTGATTAGAATATATTTTTAAGTCCGTTTTCGGTAGGTCATATGGCAACGTTTTAAACAGGTCACATTTAAAAGATGGTTGTAAGTACGATAAATGTAGTTATTTAATATTTGGGTTATTGTGTTTATAGTAAATTTGGTGCCATTTAACTTAATAGGACGTTAGACAAGTATAGGACACTCAGTTACGTGCCAACTAACATTTTTAGAAACCGCTTATATAAGTAAGCCGCTAAAAACACACCAATTCAAATATAATTGCTACGCTTATTCGCTAATTACGTGATATGTTATTATATGTTACATAACAGATAAAATTTTACTTGTTTCTCCACAGATAATATGTGAATGTTTTATCCTACGATATAGTGTTGCATACAAATAGGTGATTATCTTGCTAAGACGTTATGAACTCTTAGAGACGTATTAAAAATGGATACGAATATTAAGTAACATCATATTTATTATTAATGTTTTTAAAGCTTTTAACAATCTTTATTTTTATAGATATTGAATTTTATTAATTAATTTAATGGAGTTATTAGAGATTGCGATTTTAAAATGAAATATTGAAAGGCATTAATAGCAGATTATGCAGAATTTTAAAAGTAAAGTATATTTTTTTATATAAATATATATTTTTTGATATATATTTACTATAAAACTTAATGTAACATTAGCAATGAAATAATAATTTCTTTACCATCAGATAAAGCGAGTGCCGGTGCGTACACTGCAACGGCCGTATAGAGTATCATCTGTAGCATGTACAGAGCGCTAGCAAATACGCGCATGGATTTGCAAAATCGAATTTCCTGAAAAATAAATTAATTTAGGGCCTAGAGCTTGACAAAGACATATGCGTCTCATTACTTTATGTCAGGAAGTTATAACTTACCAGATATTCATAACACGATGTTAGGCGAAGTCTCATGAAAACGGGAAGGTAAAGATGGCTTGCGACAGGAATAACTAGTACGAATGCTAAGCAAATCATCCAAAATTGACCGCCTGCCATGTACATTTCAGCAGGATTCCCCAAAAGTTCTATGGCAGTTATAAAACTAGAAATATAATGTTTATTAAATACATTATAGATTATATTTTCTTTTTAAAATAATAATTTATATGTTGAATGAAAAAGCTAATTAATGAAATAAAATATATAAAGTAAAACGAACCTAGCCGCCAAACTTAAAGCCATTGGAAATGTTCCCATCGATGATCCACCTAACAAGAAATCATCACCAGTTGTTTGTTTTTCACCAAAATATCCATAAAATACTCCAATCCCACAAGAGATTAGAAGCATAGCAGCAAGAACACTATAGTCTTCCCAATGAAATAATTCAATTTCGGTGCCATTTTGTTTCTCTCTCGATATGTTAGAGTTATTGGCTGTTACATTAACGTATGGAATTATTAAAAACCATAGTAATATCTAAAACAAAAAAATAAATTATTATTTAAATAGCTGTACCTAATATATTTCTATATGACTTAAATTGCTAACGTGCTGTTTATAATTAATGACCTTAATAATATCATTAGGTTTTGTTGAGGGCACAATAAAGAAAATGCTTGATAATCCTTACAAATACAAGAAGTGCTCTGTGTGAGGTCCATACAGTAAGAATTATTTAACATTCTTGAAAATATTAAAGTGCCTGTTAAAGTAAACAAGCTTGAAAATAGTTTTATTATGAATTAAGTTAAATTTCTCACTTTAAGTTAAATTTCTTCCTATTAGGACACATACTCGTAATGTACAGTTTTAAGACACTCCAGCCTTCCCTCCCCCCCTTCGAGTGAAAATGCATTCCACAAAAAACGTTAACATTATTTAAATAGTATTATTTATGTCAATACACGTTCTAGAGCTCATTTATTCTTAGAATGTATAAATAAATAATAATTGCATTTAATAGCATAATTGGTGACGAGTAGGCGGCTTGATTGCAGGATAATTAACACGGACCCGTTTCTATCTTTACAATTGGAGTGGATAAATTAAACGTTACACTTTAATTGATTGGAAAATATTCGGTCATTAGGTATTAACTTTACGACACGAAATTGAAAATACCTACAGTAGGTAGTGAAAATAAATATATTTTATAGTTTAAAATTCCGTACATATATTTAACATCTTTTCCTCTCTATTTTTATCTTATGTAATTAATTCAAAATTTTTCGTGTAAAGGATGGATGTTTAGAGACATTTTTACCTCCACGCGCTTGCAGATTTATTCCGCATACATATTTAAAATTAATATTTTATTAAATCTTTACCAAGTACGCCTATCAGCGACTCTGAAATGCTTGCAGAGCGTAACAAATACGTATTGCGTTCGAAGTAAGTCGATAGTTAAACTAGATAGGGCGGAAAAAACCGGATCTGTTCTCTTTATAGTTTTATTAAGGCAGTCAATTCCGGTATTAGCCGCCTTTGATTCCTGTTAAAGCCGACTCATGGGAGTCGGAACATGGGAGACTCGCGATTGACTCAAACAACATTCCTGCCAATTAAGAATATCTAATGATATACATAGTCTTGTTTATTGTACGTTATTCTGTATCACAATGACTTGCTCTACCTACAGTTCTTTACACAGAAAATTAGATCTAAAATAACTGATTCTACTATTCTTTCATAAAAAAATTTACTGAACATTTTATCATTTTACACGTCCGTTCCCCAGTTTTCACAGAGTGGGGAACGAAAAGGGAAGGCATTGCGTGTCGAGTGGCGGAACTAAACTCTTCGTTTTAAAATACCCAAACTTCTTGGCTAATAATGAATAAAAGTAAAAAATAAAACAAAAAAGCTAATTTTGAATTATTTTACCTAGAAAATATTATATTTAAAAAATTCTAAATATTTGTTTTAATCATAATTAAATTCACATGCATTGTTTAGATGATACCTACGTTGCTCCTCTGTTTTATTAGATATTTGGGAATTTAAACATTTAGTATAATACTTATAATTATAATTCATAATTCTAATTATTTTGATTTATGATTTAAAAACGTTTATAACATAACAAATTCTTTAATACGACTATGTATTTTCTCAGCCATCTCATCATATATTATGTATATATTTTTTTCATAAGAATAATAGGAATATTTAAGATCTATAACATTTTTTTATGACAATATAATCATAGGTATGATTAATGAAGATGACCATTGAGTCACATTTTTATAAGTATAAAAAACATCCTACCGGCGTCCTTTGCTGGTCGTCTTAAAGGTTTTCCCTAAAAAGTGAATATTTTCCCTATAAACGTTCTCTTTATGCTATTTGCACAATGTGAAATTAATATTTGTATTTATATAATTGCGCTCTTTTCATAAATGTAATTAAGATAACTATATTTTATACATTAAAAGGAAAAATCGGGGCAGTCTAATTATTTCACTTCAACATCACTTATGTATGTTTATCCCGACGATCGTGATATTACAAATGTAGAGCTCTTTTATCAGGCTTAAATTCTGTTTCATTTTCTTTCATCAATTTATTCTAAGCCTATTTTATATTATGCGAAAAAAAGTATAATTGTTAAATTAAGTAAAAAAAAGGATCACACTTGCATTACCTAATCGTGTAACCACGTGCAGGTTACTGCTACTTATTGCTACACAAAAATTGCTTTGTCTAATTAATGATCTTAAAAGAAAAAGATTGTTAACTTAGTTTCATTCTTCACAAAGATTGCTAATTATTCTTTTAAACGTTAAAAAATATCTTATTTACAATAACAAATATATCCAGGTATACCTTCCTTGCCAAATAAGCGTTGCGAAAGTTTTAGAGGTGGCCGCCGAATATGCAATTACTTATTCTGAATACAAACACTTCTAACAAATTAGCCGTAAATTTAGAGTTTATACCTATGACATTTTGTACACGAAAATATCAGTATATTTCAAATCTAGTATTTCTCTTTTCTGTTTATCTTCACTTAAAAATATAAGTAAAATCACATATTTTTCAGTAGTTCCATAACTTTTATATTAAATCTAAAATATTAAACTTTTTATTGAAAATATAAACAGCAACGATTCATATTTTGTTGTCAAAATAATCATTTACCAAAGATAAAGTAGTCATAGATATTTATATCACCTATACTATACACCTAAAATTATACACCTAAAATAACACTTTATATTTAAAAATATACTTACTCTCATTGTCCTTTGAGTCCTAATGTATATTCTATACGAATCCATTGCAGCTCGATATTAAAAATATATGTATATAACATATAAAAACTACATCAAATACTAATTTACACCTTATTTCTTTATTTCAACATAAGATTACATATAACAATGTAACCGAAACATAATTGCTTGAATTTTTCTGGAGAGCTTGACAGTACGTGCTGAGGAGCTGTGATGCTGCCGTAATATGTGCCGAACGTGCACACCAATAGATGGTAATTAAGTCTCCAATCATACGGAATAGTTAAATGACCAAAAGAATCAAGTACTCGTGCGACAAGTGCTACGCGTTTAACGCTTGGATTACGATCTTGCCTACTGTTCTCAATTACAAATAAAAATGCTGTAATAAAAACCTTTGCAAAACAAGTTCATCGTTCAAGCGCAGATAAAAAGTATTTAGTGAATGCATTTATAAACACTGATAACTTTGTCAATAATTGTGAGGTTAATTTTTTGATTATAACTAATCAACAGTCGTAAAGTTCGCGAATTTAACTCAGTTGGTACCTATTTATAATTATAATATAGGTATTGAAAAACTAGTTATTTATCACTGTCTTATAAAATTATTAACTTAACGATTTAAAAGTAAACTAATTGAAACGAAATACTTTTTTGAAAAACTTCGTATTTATATAATCGTGACTGTTTTTCTTTGAAAACATATTTAAAATAAAATCGTCAACTTTGTTTTTGCGATCGGCGAAGCGTGGAATTAATCATTAGGAGAAATGCAACAATATTAGACTATCGCTCTACGCCTATTTTACGTTTTATTAGGAATATATATATATATATATATATATATATTTGATATATATATATATATATATATATATATATATATATATATATATATATA
>JAEBDU010000001.1:3539847-3800980 GCA_016802625.1 Heliconius numata | reverse complement strand
ATATATATATATATATATATATATATATATATATATATATATATATAATATATGTAGGTATTAAATGTAATTTCCATTTTTTTTGTACTTCATTCCTCCGAGTGAGAATCGAACCCACAAATATCAGACGCTGTGCTTCTGCACCATTGTAGTTTCCTTTTTCATCATTTAAATCATCTGATTTCTTATCTAATATATGTATCTATTATTGGCAAACAGATTTTATGAAACTCTGATCTTCTATACAATAATGTAAAAAATATAGATATCAGATATATTAAAAGATACCACTTATAAATCTGGATGCATATTGAATTGAATACATCAAAAAGTAGGCTGCGTGGCCTATTTTGGCATCGCTTTATCACCTACATACATATGTGGCCGTATTTCACGTGCCAGGGGGTAGGGCGGCGTGCTAGCACCATCACATTGCGCAAAGCCTCAGAACCATCGAAAGTGCCCCCTCCCCGGATGTTGAGCGCATATCTCATATAAACACAGGTGTACTGATGACTGGACATTACACTGTCTAAGACCGTCTAATCGTGTTGCCAGGATGTGTGACAAAATGGTACGTCCCTGATGGTGTTTGTGCTATATATCATTATTGATATTGCGATTATAGTGATTTATTATTAGTGACTTACATACGGATGAAAGATATTAATTTATGTTAAATATATGTTAAGTTCGATTATACCTATATAAATAGAATACTCTTCTAATTAAATATTTCGAAACCTATGATAATATTGTGTAAAATAGTTTTAAGTATTTTTTTAAAACATATAATATGTATATATAAATAATTTTTATTCTTTATTCCCAGGTATTGAGGTCACTTATGTTAGCAGTAGTGGTTGCTTGCACTGCAGCGGAACCTCCTTCGTCTTATGGACCGCCGTCTACCTCATACGGAGTACCAGCACCTCAATATGGGCCGCCACAGCAGCCTATAGTGCATAAGCACGTATATGTGCATGTCCCACCTCCCGATAATGAAATAGTAGCTCCCCGTAAACCCATTTACGTGCCTCCACCACAGAAACACTATAAAATAGTATTTATCAAGGCACCAACCCCACCAACTCCAACTGCACCGGTCATTCCGGTACAACCTCAAAACGAAGAGAAGACTCTTGTTTATGTTTTGGTGAAGAAACCCGAGGAGCAACCAGAAATTGTTATCCCGACCCCAGCGCCGACTCAACCGTCCAAACCGGAAGTTTACTTCATCAGATACAAGACCCAAGTAAGTAACTAACGTAATTATTACTATTTGAAGTAATGAGTAAATTTATTTATGTTGGATTATATTGAGTTTCCTATTTATTTTTCAATAAACTACTTTCACTTGACCTATAAATTTTTAATTTTTGGCATATGCTCAATATCCATGATATTGCCTTTGCTTTTGTGTCAGTTAAATGATGATCGTCACAAGATACATATTGCAATACTATGAAAATAAATAATCCAACAAAAAAAAATATATTATAAGTATCCAACGATGCAGCCTTGTAAACAAATTTATTATTTTTTATTACTTTAGTTTTATTTTTTTTGCCTTACCTATTATATTTTTCCGAAAATTTCACAAATTAAATATTTAATATTTATTTAATATAATATATTTTAGCCAGCATAAAAAAAAATATCGGATTGTTTTTAAAAAATCATGCAATAACGTTTTTACTATGTGATCTGCAATATTTTAAATTATTTTTCTTTTTTTTAAGAAACAAGAGGGTTATCCCGCTGCTGCTCCACCTGCACCTGAGTATGGACCACCCGTATCTGCTCCATCATCCGAATATGGCGCTCCTTAAAAGATTACATATACACCACCGTTGCCACTTCGAACTTAATTTACCAAAAATGTGTTGAACGGACATGGATAGATATATTAGTGATGTGATATAGTACCCAGTTGTATGTTGACTTGGTAACCGGCGTACCAACGTGCCGGCTGGTAGCGTGGACTGGACTTGGTGGCATCATGCCAGCGTAGTGCGTCTTTATTTTCGTCTTGCATCAAATTGATGTGTGCTTGTAAATACTGTTTTATACTTTATTCGTATTATTAAATGTTTTCTTAAAATATTACCTGATGTTTTATACGACATTTTTTTTTTTTATACATAATTATTTCAGCTCTTCATCAGTAATTCTGGTTTAACGCAATTGTCAAATGCCAAATTTAGCAAACTTTGATATCTAATACTAAAACCTGCAGACTCGCCTATCGAAGATTCCGTATCAATTTCATGACTGTAGGTCAACGGGAACTATAAGTTTGTAATATTTTTTATCTGTGACACATAAGTATAAATTTCCATTTCTTATATTTTTCCCTTTATGTGGTACATAACTAAATGAAAAAACTACTGAAAAAGTATATTTTTTGTCAAGTTTCATCATAGTAGATACACGGGTAGTAGAAGTGCCCTAATTTCATACAAAATACGGCATAAACGATACATTAACGCTCGTATCTTTTATAACTCTATAGAGTTAACTTCGAAGCGAATTTTTCTGTGCTTCAAGGAACTACAGGCCTGGATATTTGATATTTATTTCAGCTTGATCGAACAGACAAACAAAGTTATTTTATGAGGGTTGTGTACGGAACCCTAAAAATAGATAAAATAAATATAGCCTTATTGTATATTATATACTGTTTATTAAACTTAGTAAAAAAGATCGACAACAGTTCCGAATTTTGTTGGTATATTTTTAGCATTTTTTTATCATAATGCCATTTTTGCAATTCAGTCGATCTATAGCCTTAAAATGTAGCTTAAGGTAATTTTCAGCTTTGAACCTATTGCGTTAGGTGTTAACTGTTTTGCAGTAGCAATAACATGTATAGTGCTAAAAAGGAAAACTTGTCAATCTAATTAGTACCTACCTACCTATGCTGAAAAGTAAACCTATTAAGTAATAGTTGTAATAAGTATTCTTACTTCATTATAAGAAATATAAAATATTTACAATATGCATATTATAATAATGTTAGATTCATTAAATTGCTCTATTACAATTAAAAAGTATTTAACCAAATAATTAATAACGAGCGTGTGACTGTAATGCGACGGTTGTGGGTTCGATTCCTTCTGGGGGAATGAATTATAATATTTTCATTTCTTCGCTCCGGTATCAAGGCAAAAGCCTCGACAAATTTGGTGGAAAGTGGGGAGTGTCGTGTCTTAACTCTAGATTCCCTCTGCCTACCCTGCTATATGCGAGATACAGCGTAAAAAAAAAAAAAAAGAAAAATTATAAAAAATATTAATAACGAAAGATGTCCTGAGGGCTTTAAGTAAATCTAAAGTAAAAAATGGCACGCAAGAACTAAAGTACCTACATTGCTTTACAATTGTTTAAGTTTCCGTCATTATGCAAGTCGTCCACGCTCATTCTACAATATAGACATAATGAGAAGTGTCTCACAGTGCTATTATGTCCCAGCAATTCAGAATTTTCACTTTCACGAAGACGAGCCAAAGCGACGAGCCAGCTATGTCGACTGTTTCCGGTAAGATAATATTGTTTATACCAATTTCCACGCTGCAAAGTGCATGACTGTCTAGGTATATAATATAAGGATCTTAAATAATGTGATTAAAATTCCTTCGTTTTCTTAAAATCATCAAAAGAGATGAAATAGAAGAAAGGGTTGCTTAAAGTATGGTAAGTGTGGATATTTTTTAATGATAAAAATAGCGGCATTTTAAATATATTGACTTATTATTATATTGTCTTAGATTTTGCATTTGTTTGTCGTATTTAGAATTAATGGATTTACTTAAGTTGAATTAATTTAAGTTTACTTAATTATTAACGTTTGTCATACGCTTAATAATAGTATATGTATGTTACTTTATATTTTTTTAGCTTCACGCACACGCATAGCACGGTAGACAGAGAAAACCCTATTTAAGACACTATGTTCCAATCGGACACTTCCGTTCCCCACTTTCTGCACAGTTCTCAGGACATTGCGTGTTGAGTGACGGAACTCAATACCGTGCTTTGTTTCGTTACTAATGCGAGACCTTGAAAATAGGTCCTTGAAGTGGTAATTGAACCCACAACCATCGCGTTTATGGTCGCACGCTTGTGCCCCTGAAACATAATATTCCCGAAAGATTATATTAAAATAACTGGTCTGCTTTACTGACGCAGAGATGTTAAGCTAGGAAGTTAGTTAAGCTAGAGGAAGGATCATTTCAAGTCTTTCAAAATAACATTTTTCATTTAATCAATTGTCAACGAAATGGTAACCAAATAGTGTATGTTACTAAAAAATCCAAATTTACTACTAAAGTAAACTGTACTATTTGGTACTTTGATATAACAAAATATTAATGACTGAGATATGTTAGTTCATAGTTGTCACATTTGGTATAACCATAACTAAGAGCATATATTTTCCATAGGACTGTATGAGTTATATATGTAATTACCTAAAATATTTTTGTATTTACAAAAATATTTTATGTAATTTGAATTTCTTCTTGATTTGTGCCACACTAAGGTACACTTAAATTAAAGTCTTACTGTAAATTACTATTATGTTATGATACCTGAAAGAAAATAATCATAGGATACACGTACTTAAATAACGTTATGTAATGTGTTATATGAAATAGATTATAAATATTAAGATTGAGGTTGCAGTGGTGCAGGGATAGCGTCGGGTGTCGATCTTTTTGGCATGAAGTATCTGATTTTCTTGATATTTTTTTGTACACGACGTTTAATTTGGAAATTTTTAAGTTGTTCGTTTTGAAAAATGCCTAAACCTAATTCTAATTTTCGGATTCATCTAGAAAATATCTCCATATCACGCGTATACTTATTTTAGTCCACACTCATGCTATTTTGGTCACGCGTTTGGACGGTTCTAATTGAAGTAGGTAGTGTCTGACAATGTTTTCATGATTCGAGACGCTCGCAATATTTATTAAAGGGCTAGGACTAAATAAAATGAGTTTAAGTATTGAAGCAGAAACAAAAATTGATACAGAACCTTGTGTAGTTTCATGGAGCAATAGATTGTTTGTGGGCGCTGAAAACGGTTCTATTCTCGTAAGTTATTTTATTAATATTAAATAAATAAATACCATCATTAGTACCTATAGTCATTGGTTTTTTAATTGCTGGGATAATTGTAAAAGACTTCTCTTAAGCTATTTTTTTTTCTTTTTATAATTTACTGTTTGTTAAAACGAATATTACCAATGTTTTTATTTTAGTAAACAATGTAAATTAATATTAGATAAATTACTTTTATAGATACATGGACATTTTTACAAAATTATAGTAGAATAACTAAAATAATACTTATTATATGATGCAATAAAGATGAGAAAATATTGTAGGTATAAATATTTAATGTAGATTTCTTTAAACAGAGCTTTGATGATAATCTAAAGCCTATAACGTCGTGGGAAGCCCATAGTGTGCAATTGTTCGCATTAGCGGCGAGTAATGGAAAAGTATATTCATCGTCTAACGATGGAGGTGTCAGAATGTGGACTTCTGATGGTGAAAAGATTGCAGAACTACCTGCCTCCGAGGCCGACATAGAATCAATAACAGTATGCGACAAATATGTATACGCTGGTGATGAATTAGGAAATGTAAATATTATTTGACTATATTTTTCCATAAAAATATTAATTAATTAAATAATTACTTCATATAAAAAATCATTAATTATTTAGTAATTTATCATTACAGATATATGTATACAAAGACAATGTGGTAAAAGCCAAATATAATGTTTTAGAGGAAGTAAAAGATATCGCAATAAATCCCCCGTTTATGTTTACTGCTCGTGATCTCTACGTAACCGTTACAGAAGTTAAGCCTGGTATGTAGAGCAGAAAAACATTTGAATGTTTTTTGAATTTTGGTACATATAACATGTTCCATTAATGAAAAAAATATTTTATAGAGCATTCTAAAGAATGTTTCATAACGCAACATGTTATGGAAGGTCGTGCACCGTTGAGGGTTTTCGGATCATATTTAGTGGTCACCAGCAGAGGAGGAAATAATATTCAACTTCATGAGGCTTCGCTGGATACAAAGTTTAAGAAATTACACGAAGTTAAGGTATTTTATTAATTTAATATAAGTTCTCAATGTATTTTGGCGTATGAAATTTTAATAATAATATTGCGCCTAAAGTTTTTATATTGCAATTTTCCTAATATTATTATTAGTATTTTCTTTATATTATCTATAAGTATATAATATATTGTAAATTTAAATAATAGTATTTTTTAATACAGGTGAGTGATATGATTGTAACTAGTGTGTCAGTAAGCGATAATATTGCCTGGACTGGCGGCTGGGACGGTTTTATACGGCGATGGAAAATTGCTGAAAATAAATTGCAACCAGCCGGAGAAATGAATTTAGGCTCTTGTATTAATGCCTTAATCGCACCTACAGGAGGTAGTGTATTTGGAGTATTAACCGGTGGAAAAATTGTTAAAGTAAAATCATTATAAATGCAATAATCTTTTTTATTTCATTGATAAAATTAAAAAACTTCGTTTGCCATTTTCTGCCGTTTCAAGAGCATTGCGTGTTGAGGTGACAGAACTCAACGCTGCCCTTTCCCTCGACACCAGAGCGAAGAAGAAAGAAATATAAATTTAAATAAATATTTCATCTCTTCGAGTGGGGATCGAAATCGAATCGGTTGGTTTTAGTCACATTTTGTGCCCCTGCATCACGACTGGGCTCTAATTACCTAAAAAGAATAGTTAAACTTGTGATAGTGAGTACCTACTATCCAATTTCAATTCTTCCTTTCTTATGCAAAGTCCTCGAACACCTGGTGCAGTCAACTCTAAACTCATGTTATCTCGTTGTAGTCATGGTTACTCAAGCTACACATGAAAATCTGTCTCAAAAATCTCTTTAAGGATCTTTAAGGATAATTTTATAACCAGATTTTAATAAAATACTAATATTATAAAAGTGAAGTTTCTTTGGTTGCATGCACTATTCTCAAGTAGTGGTTTGAATTGAAATCTTGTTAGATAGTCTTTTTGTTGAGGAAAGTTAGAAGCTATATTATGTACATCAGACAAATTAATTCCATTTAATCTGTTGCACCTGCAGTGTGTTATCTCGGGCACTTGTGTCAATGTGTCTTATACAACTCTCAGATAAAAGCATGAGCAAGGTCTTGTAAATATAAAATAAACTTTTAAATATACTTTTTTATATTAGTTATGTGAAAACAAAATTACATTATCAATGTTGAAACACTTGACTGACTACTGATTGAAACCATTGTACTGACAACCACTGTATTGACATTGTTTATTTTTTTATTTAAAACCTTGTATGTAGACATGCAATGTCCTGCATATGGCAGGGTAGGCAACTTTGTTGAGGTTTGAGGTAAATGTTAAGACACTGTATTCTGCACACGCTGCCCAATTTCTGCGCCATAACTGCCTCATAAAATATAGGACAAGGTAGTTTGTTACTTTATATGTTATAACATTCTAAGAGATAGAACTGTAAAATATTACAAAAATTAAGAAAAAGTTACAATTAGGACAACTTATTTAATATCCAGCTTAATAAATTTTAAAATAATATATTTTTTATTTTATTATGACTTTAAATAATAGCTATCTACAAAAGGTCAAGTTTCAACATAAGTATACTTTATTTACATTAAATAATAATTTCAACATCGCAAAGTTCATCTTCAGATGGTAATTTCACTGTTTTGGGATTAACATAATTGGGATCAATGGGTGGTAATCCTGCTTTTTCACGGCGATGCAATTCTAAGTAAGCTTCTCTTTGGGCCCAATCTCTCATGTGTACATCAGGTGCATAGGCCCATGCGAAACCTCCAAATACAAGGCATAAGGTTACAGAGAAGAAGTAAGATGCATGGTGAGCATTTGTATCTTCTTCTTTGCTTTTGTAGTCAAAACCGTAGCTCACCCAATTTTTATCTTCGTTTGTGCATTCGCTAGCAGCTGGAGTTGCTGTATCGCTATTTTTTTTCGAAGTGGAAATATTTCGGCTAGTTTTAATAAAATTATTCCAAACGGAGCGTTGAATTATGGGCATGTGACGCAATTTTATTAACGCGGCCATGACTATTAAATATGCCCGTTTTGCCCACACCAAATACTAAATATACCACAATATCACCAAATATTTTTAATATTTTGATTTCTACTAATTTCCACTAAAGAATGGTTATGAAACCATCCACAGATTATTAATTTATTATAAAATAATAGGCATGTCTATAACCATCAAAAAAATATTTTTAATCTGTTTTTTTATCTGTCCATATAATGTAAGCTACCAAAAATTTTGGTGTACAAATTTTTATTACTTGGCTTATATTAAAATCCCGATCGGCGACAATCTCTCGCAAGCCATCTCAAATCACTCATATTTAGACGTTGGTGTTTGTAGAAGTTTAGCAAGCCTTCACAAGCGTATAAACGTGCAATTAGATGTATGGTAGCTGGGGTACAAATATTAAAAAATATACGATCGAAGAGACGTTTTTTTATCGAGTAAGTTGCTTTAAAAATATTATTTAGTAGTAATGACTACGAATCCAATAGAAAAATGCTACATTTCACATTCTATCATAGACAATATTGTGAATCGTTCTAAAACAATGTTTGTAAAATTTTGTCAATTGTCATTTACTTTTGATGTTGTCAATTCAATAGTGAGTCTTGAGTTCTATAATTTTAATGGTTAATAAATTTAACAGCTTTTCTCTCATCGACTTAATTTAATTATTTTAAAAGTAATTTAACAGAGTGGAAATATAAGTTTGGCTTTTTATTCTTATTTATATATAGTTTTTACGAATAAACTATCTGAGAAAATATTAAAAATGGTTGTAAGACAGTACGACGAAGAGTTAAAGTATTTAGAAAAAATAAATCCGCATTGCTGGAGAATTAAAAAGGGCTTTCAACCAAATATGAATGTTGAAGGAATATTTTACGTTAATAATACTCTTGAAAAGCTAATGTTAGATGAATTGAGAAATTCTTGCCGGCCCGGCATGACAGGAGGGTTTTTACCGGGAGTCAAACAAATAGCAAATGTAGCAGCGCTGCCAGGAATTGTTGGCCGCTCAGTCGGACTACCAGATATTCATTCAGGATACGGATTTGCAATTGGTAAGTATTCTTCGGATTCTGTTTCAAACTTTCTTGTAGGTAGTGCAGCAATTTTATATTTTGGTCATCGAATACACAATGGATGACCAAAATATAAAATTTTGTCATACCTTTGCATCCCACTATTTATCTTACAAGGACCTTTCGGCAGTTGCAATAATACTATGCTCCCTAAAATCAATTAAGGTAGATTAAAATCAACCCCCATCCTCTAATAATTTACTATTGACATCATATTCCAGTACCACTTATTTATCATATACAATGCATCTTATTCACCAATATTAGAATATTTGTAATTTAATAATCTCCTATAATATGAAAAAAAAAATCCTGTAATTGGATTACTTTTATAATTTTTCGTTACAAAGCTATGAAAGTTATTGAAGTTAAACAAACCTTTTTGCAATATTTATTTGTAATTATTTATAGGTAATATGGCAGCATTTGATATGTCTAATCCAAAATCTATTGTGTCTCCTGGAGGTGTGGGTTTTGATATCAACTGTGGAGTGCGGCTTTTGAGAACAAATTTACATGAAAAGGATGTGCAACCAATAAAGGTACACATTTGTTTAATAATTTTTCTAAATCACATTAATAATGGAGGAACAAAGTGTCTTGTCACTAAATTGTCTGTCTACCTTGGATAAACCATTTAAAAATTTAATAAAAACATATTGTACACTACTTTTAGGAGCAACTAGCCCAAAGTCTCTTTGATCATATTCCTGTTGGAGTGGGCTCCACTGGAATTATACCTATGAATGCTAGGGATATGGAGGAGGCTTTAGAAATGGGCATGGATTGGAGTTTAAGAGAAGGGTATGGATGGGCAGAAGACAAGGAACATTGTGAAGAGTATGGTCGTATGCTCAATGCTGATCCTTCTAAAGTGAGTCTCAGAGCTAAGAAGAGAGGTTTACCTCAACTTGGTACTCTCGGTGCTGGTAATCATTATGCTGAAATCCAAGTAATAGATGAGATATATGATAAATTTGCTGCTGGGAAAATGGGAATAGAAAGAATTGGTCAAGTGTGTGTGATGATTCACTCTGGAAGTAGAGGTTTTGGCCATCAAGTAGCAACTGATGCATTGGTCCAAATGGAGAAAGCTATGAAAAGAGATCAAATTGATGTTAATGATCGTCAGTTAGCATGTGCTAGGATCAATTCAATTGAGGGACAGGATTATTTGAAGGCAATGGCAGCTGCTGCTAACTTTGCTTGGGTGAACAGAACTTCAATGACATTCCTAACTCGTCAGGCTTTTGCTAAGCAATTCAAAATGGCCCCAGATGACTTAGACATGCATGTAATTTATGATGTTTCTCATAATATAGCTAAGATGGAGGAACATGTTATTGATGGAAAACTGAAAACTTTACTGGTTCATAGGAAGGTATGATGTTAAAGCATTATTCTTTGAATAAATTAAATGTTTTATTATTCAATTAGTCTAAATAAATTACAATTTCATTAATTTTTTTTCTTTAATGATAATATAATATTTTTATTATGTAGGGTTCAACTAGAGCATTTCCTCCACATCATCCTCTTATACCAGTAGATTACCAGTTGACAGGACAGCCTATTTTGATAGGAGGCTCCATGGGTACTTGCAGCTATGTCCTAACTGGTACTCATCAAGCTATGACTGAAACATTTGGATCTACCTGCCATGGAGCTGTATGTTTTTTTATATTTGTTTTTTTTTCAGCTTCACTCTGTTTTCCAGATGTAGCAGGGTAGGTAGTGTTAAGACACTGCTCCCCATTTTCCGCCGAATTCTGAAGATTTTGCATGTTGATGAAAATATTAAATATTTCATTTCCTGGAGTGGGAATCAAACTCACAACCTGTCACATTTATAGTCACAAGCTTGTGTCCCCGCACTACTATTCATTTTAATGATTTTTTTTTTTATGAATGTAAGACCTGAATATAAGACATTTATAGAGGAAACCCAGCACCACGTACATCACCCTCTGGTGTATAAAAATAATTCATACCTTCAAAATTAGGATCAAACCTACAACCATCATATTTAAAACTGTTGGTTGTGACAACCTATTATTTAAATAATATTTTTATATTATTAAATTCTTAAATAATATTACTAATTAAATTAATATTACTACATTAGTGTTATATATATATTTTAATTTATACTTGTTTTTTTGTGCAGGGGCGTGCTCTTTCTCGTGCCAAATCTAGACGTAATATAGATTATAAGGAAGTATTAACTAAATTAGAAACAATGGGCATTTCTATTCGAGTTGCATCACCAAAGCTGGTGATGGAAGAAGCTCCCGAATCTTATAAAAATGTAACTGATGTAGTTAACACTTGTCATGCTGCTGGTATAAGTAAAAAGACAGTAAAATTAAGACCCATTGCTGTTATAAAAGGCTAAGATAACTTGTATTTTATCCTTGCAATAGAATGTCCACGTATCATCATCTAAATGTATTTTGTTTATTTAAGGTAATAAACTTTTATAATTTCACATAAATTGTTTAATTAAACATAACATTTGAATAAATTTTTTATTATTATATAGCGGTAACATAAATAACAATATGTTAATACTGTGTTTTATTTGACTAACACTTGGAGGTATTTTAATTACTAATTTGTGAAACACTATTCTCTACATAATTTTAAATTTGTCCGCTAATATTACAAGTAGAGCTGTTCCTAAGAAGAATAAGCCAGATGGCAACACTGCTGTTGTATAATCCACTTCAACTGTAACAAGATTACACATTTATATAATGATCCAAGTGTGTTACAATATAGTGTGATAGATTATTTTTTAGTTCCAAGATATATTTCGCATATGCGGTCTCTCGTGCGGTCGGCGGAGAGATCTTAGTGATAAAGCACTCCATTTCTCAATTTCCGAGGCATTGTATGTTGAGTTACGAGATTCAAAGCTTTAGCTTCTTATCAGAATGAGGAAATAAAAACAATTTAATTCCCCGTGTACGAATTGAATCCACGACATTCGTATTTACAGACAAACTTTTAGTACAAGGCTAGTGTATATAAATATTTATTTACCTGTCTCTAATTGATTTTTTTCATCATCTTCATTAGCCCAACCCAAACATCTTTCTAAAGCTGCTTCCCATCGAACACGGCGTATTTCCCTTTCTGCAATTAAATATATTATTTAAACATGACACACATTTGATGCTATTATTTTTAATGGGTTGCATCAGTTTTATAAAGGCCATTACATGGTCCCCCATGATCTCACGTTGGTTGAACTGATTTCGATACGATTTTCAGAAAAGTATTTGTTTCACTTAATATATATGTGTATATTTTTGTAAAGTAGTTTTAATTTTATTAAATATAATTTTCAATTTAAACGTCGCCGTGGCGCAGTGTGTGTCACATGTGTGTGACTGTAACGCGACGGTTGTGGGTTCGATTCCCACTCGAGAAAATATAATATTTCTTCATTCATATTTTCATTTCGCTCTGGTGTCGAGGCCAAGAGCGGCGTTGAGTTCCGCCATTCAACACGCAATGCCGGCAGAATTCCGCGGAAAGTGGGGAACGGAGTGTCTTAATACTAGGTTCTCATAAGCGAAAAGTGTAAAATGCAATCAAGCGTTTGTGAAAGTTTGCAGTTAGTGGAAGCTTGCCGAGTCTTGCTAAACATCTATATGAAACATTTTACATGTGTATTATAAATGCTACAATACAGTACAGTAGTGAACGAGTCGTAGCCTCCCTGTAGATGGCTTCGCAGATTGAAATCTTACGATTTCTCTTTTGAATATTTTCTGGCCGAGTAAACAATGCGCAAAAAACAGTAAATCTAATTTCAAAGCGGCCACATCTCGGTGACCGTACTGTAAATAATGCTACCTTCGTTAGAGATGGTTGGTAAGAAGGTGTCAGCAGGCGGACTGGGTGTGGTCGCAGGCCACACTCGTAACGCTCGTCCCGCCACTATGGCCGCACCCAACGCTGTACTCTCCATCATTAGCGGTCTTATCTAAAGCAAATAGTTCATATAATTCTTTAAGTATACTGACATATATTGTGGTGTAAAAAATGTTTAATTTGTGTTAAAATAAATCTTTATCTATATATAATATAGGAGAAGCTTTTATTTTAAGTTCCACAATGTATCTTGCATGTAATAAATTAACAATTACCTCTTTTAAAGAATATTACTTAAGTTAAGACAGATACATGTTTGCGAAAATTACATGTACTTTCTATTAAATATAATAAATAAAAAATTAGTTGGAAAAAGAAACCTAAAGGAACAATCTTAGACTTGTTACCCTGGTCATCCAGGCAAGTGAGTAAAAATAGCAAGAGCGTTAAAATTTAGAAATCAAAGCAGTATTCATTCATATTTAGTTTCGCTTAATCACATCCTTTTAAAAAAAACGACATACTACAGGCACGCCAAGCAGATCCGCCTGCATCTGCATTAGATGGCCGTTCTGCGCCATGCCGCCGTCGGCGAGCAGGCGGCGTAGCGAGGCGCAGTCGGCCGCCATGGCCGCGCCCACCGCGCGCACCTGCTGCGCCACCGCCGCCAGAGCCGCGCGCGCCACGTGCGCCCGCCGCGTCGACCCACTGATGCCGCACATCACTCTGCATTGTACGACACATACTTTACAGATATTTAGAAGATATACGGGCTCGCCTAGGGACGTCCCCGCAGGTGTCCTGGTGTAACTCTTGTAATTTGTTTCGATCTTTCTCGATCAAAAAATATTCTGACACGTTCAATATGTTCGAATTTTTAATAAAATATTTATTCGGGAGGACCAATAAAATTATGTATATATTATATTCTTCGTATTCTTCCTTTCATTCAACTGTGGTTAATTTCTTAATTAAATGTGACTTTCAAATAATTTACCTATATAAAAATATATATAAAACCAACATTACCCTCTGGCATCTTTTCTCCAATGTGGTGAATATAAGCCATTGAACGCTGGTACAAAACTAATGCTACCTTCTTCGTCCTCAGAGACCTGGGACGCTAGAAACTCTGTATCAGACACATCTTCTATAATCTCAAGGTTGTCCTGCAACCATTGCAATGTGTCACCTGTATAATGCACAATGTTTTATTATAATTAGAGGCGTCGTGGCGCAACTTAAGTGAGACGGTTGTAGGTTCAATTTCCACTCAGGAGAATGCAGTATTATAATTTCCTTGCTTTTGTTAGATAAAGCGTGTTGATGAGTACCTTCATACAACATGCGATGTCTCAAAAATTGGACTGTAAGTAGGGAATGGCGTGTGTTAAAACCAGGTTCTCTGCCTGCTACAGAATACAAAATGAATCAAAAATGCTATATACAGAATACAAAATGAATCAAAAAAGTTTAATAAATAGGTTACCTGCTATAGCAACTGAACCTTCTAAAGCGTATATTGGAGGAGCGTTTGATCCAAGTTTGTACGCCACTGTTGTCAATAATCCATTCTGCGAATGCACTATTGATTCACCTAAAAATTAAAAAAAGATTAAATTACATAATTTTTGTTAGCTTCAAAAATTAGGATGACTTTTTTTAAATGACTCAGTTTTTATTGCGTGATAGACATACTGTATATAATAAGCATCTAAACTAAATCCTAATGGTTACTTTTGTAGGATTAAATAATTATTTAATAATTTTAATTTTATAATATACACAAAATTCTAATGAACATATTCAAGAATTGTAATTAACAAATAATTTTTCCTCATGGGTTAAAAACAAGACCTATGTTTCGTTATAAAACTTGAAAGTTCCTGTGCACATATACCCAACAGCAGTAAGTATGTACTATTAGTGAATATAGAATTTGAGTAGTGTTTACTTTATCAGTTATTCGGTATATAAGACGTAAAAAATAATATCTAACTTTCGTTAAATTATAAAGCTCAATTTTTTATATTTTCTTGGTAATTATGTTAGAAATGATGTTATCCATCCTAAGTCCTAAGATTAAACCCATCCTAAGGCAACGCCAAGGATGGTTTTGATCTCCTACCAGAGAGCCCTAAATCCTAGTAAGCTATAAGCACTTACAAACATGTTAGGAGCCAATAATATTTTGAATTACACATAAGCTAATTAAAATTAATTAGTATATTACATTCGTGGGCGCTTATAATTTCGTGTCTGGCAGGTGTTGGTATTCAACGCGCAATGTCTCCGAAATTGGACGGAAAGTGAGTGAGTGACTCCGAACTCAGGATACGGCGAGAAGTTACAAGTACATACCTGTATTGTACAATAAAAAGCACCCAGTCCCATATGTGCATTTAACTTGACCAAAACTCATACAATTTTGTCCAACAAGAGCTGCTTGTTGATCACCTAAGCACTGAAATAAGAAATGTGTGGTTAGTAGTTTATCACAATGACTCTCCTTTTTGGAAAAAATACAGAAAAGAACTAATAATACCCCTGCCACAGGTGTGCCGAGAAGAGAACCAGTTGATATATAGCCATAGATTTCAGCCGAACTTTTTATCTTTGGTAAAATTTCTATTGGAATATCAAAGAATCGTAAAAGTCCTTTATCCCATTGCAACGTCTTCAATGACATGAGTTGTGTGCGTGAAGCGTTTGTAACATCTGTGGCATGAACTCCACCACGACTGCCGCCTGTAAGATTCTGTAATAATAAAAATATTATACACTAGAGAGCTGCTTGTAACTTCAATATTATGATGTTGGGCCATCAGGCTTTTGCCTGGAACGACCTTATAGTTAGTCATCCTGCCCATATGACACCGACTGATCAATAAGTAGTCAATTTGAATTGAGTGGGACCCTCTCTTATATGATAAGGTACTGAGGATTCTTTTGGAATAACATATTCACGATAGCCAGATCAGATGCAATACAGGTTCTAAGAATATTTTCTCCCTCTGTATTTCGAAGACCGTGTCCAAAACCCCCGTGAACACGGTCATACGGCTCACTAAGCGTTACCGACGTGACCGTTAAAGTCCCCCTAACTAACTAACTACTTGGCCGCTTTACAGCCCGCCTAGGGAATATAGGCACTGATTAAGTGTGTGATAACGCCCTCAGTATCCATATCCGCATTAAACGGCACAGCTTCAAGGAGTCCATTTTGACGCTCTCCGGAAAGCAAAACCGCCACACCATTTCTACCAGAACATGACCCAGTGTAAATAATCCGGGAACCCTGTCCGATGTTACAGGTCTTATTGCCCTTCCAGCGAGTTTTGCTTTGCGAGCCAAGGAAAACACACTGGACCGCACACCGCAGTCGCATGAGTACTTTATTTGAATCCAATAATAGTTCTAATTCAAATAGCTGGGTGATAAGATATGAGGTAGAAAATTATTCAATCCAAGGTTTTGTGATTTTGTATTCTAGAAGACAAAGGCCAAGTTTGAAAAATTATTTAGTTCTGATAAATACAATTGAAATAACATTATACATATAAATAAAATTTAAGTGTCTGTCTGTGGTGTCGCAGTTAGGCTCTCTAGCTTAACTCGTGCAAGGTGCAAAATACTTTTACAGCGCCCCCCAGGGAAACACAATATAACTTCATATGTATATTTTAATAGTTTTGCCGACAATTTGGCGCCCCTTTATGAGACACCACCCGGGGCATGATGACCCCCCTTGCCCCCCTCTTACTACGCCACTGGGAGGTAGTGGAACAATATATAGGATTTACATTGGGAAATCACCTTTTTCTGCTCAAGTAACTACCAGTCAACAAAACATTTTATAATCATATAGTTTAAGTGGATAAAGCTGCAGATGGGCTGCTAATAATTAAAGAAATTGCAAGTGTAGGAAATAGCTCAAGCAAATATTTATAAGTTAAATGAACTAACCCATATTAACCATGAATCCACAGTTCCAGCCATGCATTCACCGTCATTCACAGCTTGTTCTATTGTGGGCACATTCTGAAGCAGCCATCTTAATTTCACTGAGGAGAAGTATGTAGACAATGGTAGTCCACTGGTTTGTGTGACTGCATTGATACATTGTGCTCCTTTAGTTTTGAGTAGATCATCAACTATTTTAGAGGTCCTCACATCTAACCATACTGGAATTATTATATTTAAATAATTATATTCAAATTGCATAAGTTTTCCTTAAATAATATACAATTAAAATTATATTTTTTGCAGTTTCATGTATCCACTCCAACAATAAGAGATATTTGTGCTTTTGTAGAGTGACATAATTAATTTGTCTTAGCAGTGTGGAAATGGAAATATTTTATTCCTTTGAGTGGGAATTGAACACATAACTATGCAAAAAAAAGTAATCAGTGTTAATGTTGTCACAGTTTAGTATACCTACAATAACTTATTTTGTATTACTCACTTACTTGTATCTTGTACATCTAAAATAATAGGTATAGGTAGTATTTCAACAATGTAACAATTTTTTGATATTAATGTGTATCACAAAGTGCAAAAAAGAGTATATTATATTAAACTAACTATGAATTATGATTATAACTCAGTGGAATCCTACCTATGGCACTATAAAGTGGTTCTCCAGTTGCAGAGTTCCACACAATTGTTGTTTCTCTTTGGTTTGTAATCCCAATACCCACAACATCTTCAGGATTTATATCAAGTTTTTTTAAATTATCTATTGTGACCTGATAACATGTATAGAAAAATAACCATGATTAATATTTACTCAATATTAGAAAAATATTAAGAGAGTATATCAAATGATGATGTGACTAAATATTTGTATCATAAAAAAAATTACACACTTCAATACATTCCAATACAGCGCTTAATATTTCTAAAGCATCTTGTTCAACCCATCCTTCTTGAGGACTAAATCGTCTTAAGGCTACTTGATGGTATGTCAGTACTTCCGACGTATTCGCAGCAAAAACCTATAAATTTATATGTTTTAGTCATAAAGACGATAAAATAAAAAAAATGGATTTTAAGAATAAAGACCCACCAAAAATTTAACATTTGATGTGCCTTCATCTATTGCGCCAATTAAAGGACCAAATTTACCAAATTCACGCATATTACTTTAAAATTAACTACATATCGATTAATTTTATTAAGATTTAGTTATACACGGATAGTTTCATTATTTTTCTCTAATTATTTAAATGGTAGCTTAACTTAAGCTGTCAAAATATATAATCAAAAATCATCTGATCCAATGTTACTATTATTAAAAAAAAATGTTGTAGTTACGTACCGATACCGATTTTATTGTACCTAATAAATACTTACCAAACTGTACGGTAATTGTTTATCAGTACCATAAAATGTCAACAGCTTAAAGTTAATCAACATTATTTAGGGCATTATATTGATAAATAAAACCTTAGACACATAACGTGACTTCGACTGGATTTTTCTGATACCTCAGAACTTTTGTTGATAATTTTGTTTATCTGTAACAGTTGTCTTTATCAATTTGTCAAGACATTGTTTGATTTGATGACATTGACATTTAGTTGTCTCGACTTTTGGATTGTATACTGTATTGCAGTGGAACAAAAAATATATTTTTAATAATATTTTGTAGAATATAACATATTATCATTGATATTTTGATATTTTCTCTACACTGGTAGATTATTTTGCGCCTGTCATCGTAAAATCAAGCCATTCTAAAAGAAACATATATACATATATTTGTTATAGCTGCATAAATATTTTATATAAAAATAATAAATACACAAAAGTTCTATTACATAAGACAGAAATCGTTAAATAGGAATATAATAGGTAATCGCTAGTCTTATGGACAATATCATGAAGCTAACATTATACGAAAATGATAAAATTATTAACACTCTCGAAAATAAATTTTCTTTTGATCAGCTTAACTTAGAAAAATCATTAGAAGAATTTCGCCGGGCAGTCAATGAAACACTGACTAAAATAATTGAAGATGATGGGCATTTTGGTAAGATTTTGTAATAAAAAAACATTTTTTTTTAAATTAACAAATATCTCTATGTCACGTGTCTCCAGTCGTGGACTTAAACCCTACTCAGGGGATAAATTACAACTTAGTGTATTTTGTTCTGGTCAAGATATGTAATAGAGTATCAACTATCTTAAAACTAGGTTTTCTCTGTTAGCCTCATTTAATAGGAGATGAGATGTATGTACTTTTATATTCTGAATTATTATATTACTTACCTTTCCACATATTTTACACTCAGGTTTGTGCACTTCTTTAAATTTGTGACACTCAGGTTGATAATTCATAAATAATAATGTAAATTTAGCGTTTTTTGTAAGTTAAATTTTGATCAAAAAAACCTAAAGAATAATAAAAAAATTACCAATAGATAATAATTAAATATTTTTGTTAATCATAAGTGTCTGTAGGATGCTTTCTTACAAGAGTACACAATATTTTTATATCTATAAATCATTAAATATACATATAATGAGCCAAGTTGAAAACTCAAGAAAATGAAATATTTAAATATTTAGTTTATGAAGTATTTTCATTTCTTAGCTCTGGTGTTAAGGCACTCAACATGCAATAGCAATACCTCCAGAATTCAGCAGAAAAAGGGGGAAAGGAGACTCCCCCTGCCTACCCTGCTGTGTGGCATACAGCATGAAGCTGATTAAAAAAAATTTAAACATATAATCATGTATTTTCTAGTATATAAATATGTAAACTCAATCTAAACTGTACAATTGTCTGATAAGAAAAACTATTTTTCCATTATCCATGTCCCTTTCCTTTACTTTGGATAATCAATGCTTGACTATTGATTTAATTATATTTATTCTTATACAGATGACTACATTGATGAAGATGTAAATAGTGAAGATGAAGAAGAGCAACACAATAGTCCAAAGAAAAGAAAAACTTAAATGGCTTGTTAAAAAATAATATCAGAATATTACATATGATAAAAATAAAATATTTTTATTTTTTCCATGCTTTATTTAATTACTTCTAATTTATATTTATGATTTATTTACAGTTTTACTTATTTTATTTACATAAAAAATCTTTTTATTTTATAGTGCGAAAACATAATATCTTATTGTATTGACTAAACTTTGTTTGAATATGTATTTTATTTCTTAAAAAATGGAAGCACTTCTAGGAATAAATAATTAATTCACTTATCTACCATATGTGGAATGTTTAATATCACAATATAATTACTGTGTGATGATTTAATAAACAAAATCAGTCATCATTAACATTTTGTGACAAGAAATGGAAGTATTATTTTTACCTTGGTGTACCATTTTTTTTCTTTTATGACTGTAAGAGCCAAATGTAATCAAGGTATATAAGGAACCATGTGAAGTCCTTTCTTAGAATATAACAAAATATTGTTTTTATTAAATAAATTCACAACATATTTAAAATCATATAATATAAGCTTAGCCAATTCATGTACTTATTAATGGAATGTTTTTTTTATTTAAAAATTAATCTAAACAAATATATAGCATACTTTTTTCTCTTCTTAACCTTTCACAATACTGTTATTTTATCTGTTTTGTCTGTCTGTTTTGAATTTTTCAATGTTTAATGCAATCAACAGATCTGTAACAATTCAACTGAAGTACTTATTTTTCTATCCTTCAAATTGAGTGCTGTAAACTGTATCACTGGTACAAAAATACATCCTTATATAATCAAAGTCCATGTGGAAAGAGGCCATGCATCATTTAAATTTTTATATTATGAGGAGATGCTTGGTTCTTCAAATTTAAATATATTATAGGTAATATACTGGTTCTTTATTTGGTATTATGATATACTAAAGACATTTTGTACTTTAGAAAACTATCAATTAAATATATTTAGTAAACAAAACGAAATGCAAGACAACTAGTTAATAGTTGTTTTATCTTCAGCCGCTTCAGAGTCCGAGCAGCATATGTCGCAACCAGCAACACCACAATCACATAGAGACGTTGGTCTTATGGAATTGCGTAATTTCTGTAAAATGAAATACAAACATGATTAACTATGGTAATATATTAAATCTAAAATTGTTAGTTTTTATAAATTTTCAAATATGTATCAGTTATATGATTACATAACATAAATTTTGTAAGCATGTTTGCTACCAATACTGAATGTAAGTATAACCACTTAAAACTATAGTTTTAATATGTTATAAGTACTTAAATGTTAAAATATTGAATTCAAAATTCGACAATCTAGCATTTTTTTTATATAATATGTACCAATATAACTGTAAGTAATGTGTTTTATGCTTGAGATAATATAGTTTATTTCATAATCATTTTATAAGTGATTCATTGAAACGGACTTATCTTCGCTTCCTTCACTGTTCTAACAGTGTAATGACTATTATATAGGTAGGTATATTGTAATAAGACGATATCTAATAGTTTCTTTTTAATCTTTTTAAAAATTTTATAATGATGTCTATTTATTTTAATAGATAACCGTATTAATATTATATATATTAATATAGTAATCGAATGAGTATTGACCCTGGAATTATCAAGTGGGTATTTAATATAATTTTTACGTTAGTAAAAAAACTATAAATTGTACTTACTTCTCTTAAACTATTTCCAGGTGATCTGATGATAACAACAATTGCGTATACTGGTATACATAGTAATGAGAGTGAGGCTATAATCCATCCCAGAACTTGTGCCCATATTGGATATTGATACTGTCTATAGCTTGGTGGCGTGTAATCTACCAAGCTCGCTACCCACAACGCAAGTAGTAATGCGGGCGCAGCTATTAGCCAGCAAAATCGGAAATATAATGAAGGACATTGACCTGAATAAAAAATAAAAGTTACAGTTATGTCATATTAAATGCCGCAGTCGCAGGCACAGCTTGTGACTGTGACTGCGTTGGTTGTGGGTTCCTTTTCCAGTCGTTTCTTTGATAACAAGACAAGGCATGGCGCTAAGTTCCGCCACTCAACACGCAATGTCTCGAATATTCGGCGGAAACTAGGGAACGGAGTGTCTTAATCCTTGACATTGTTACTTGACTAGATTTTCTATCGAATTTATATACAAAATAAGTTAAATATGTGTCTCAATTTACTATAGGTAGGTTTTTATAAAGCCATTTTTAACAAAATGTACCTGCTTACCTATTCATAAAAATTTTAATAAAGCGGAAATGCTAAACAATAGATTTTTCTATTCAGAACCGGTGAATGCAAATTGCGTAATAAATACTTGTGATCAAAATAAACCATATACGTAAAGTAGTACATGCGCAGCAGTAGAGCTTTTATTAAGTCCCTACTTAAGTAGGTATATTTCTTGGAATCTAAAATCTTCAAAATCTTGGAAATGTACGACCACAAAACATATTTTATTCCGTCATTGCTATTGGTTTTGATTACTTTGGAAGTACTAAGTAGTTTTTGCTATAAGATTTAATTATAAATAAAATATATATGTTACCAGTCATTTGTTTGATGTTTCGCGATAATCTGTCTACTCCGTAAAACCACGCTATCGCAACTATTTCGAAGAATGCCAGATAAGTTATGCTAAGTGACGCTGCATAGAAATCCATTAGTTGGAATATGTAAATGCCGCTGTGTATAATATGCGGCAATCCGAAGACTAGAGACACAGCACAGACGAGCAACACTAAGAGCTCATGATACACCAGCCGCTTGCGTATCATGTCTGGAAACCCGTCTTGGATAGAAGTAACAACTACCTCAACTATTGCAAACTGAAATTTAAATTGATATGCACCATGAATACCTTGGCTCTTAAAAGTAGGTATATACTTTTTTAATACATTAGGTATATCGACATTCTCACCTGACTGTTTAAGCCGAGACAAAGGAACATGAAAAAGAATAACACAGCCCACAGTTGTGACGCTGGCATTTTTGCAATCGCCTGAGGATATACCACAAATAGTAATCCTGGACCTATAAAGCAAAGAAAAAGATAAAATTCGAATCACCTGTATGTTATTACACTTTTCTAATACGTGCAAAGGTTTTTTTATTTTACATGATAATTAATTTAACACGATAATTATGAGTAACTTACTGTCAGCAATGACAACGTTTACAGGTGTATTCTGTTCAAAAGCAATATTGCCGATCGTAGCAAATGTGAAAATCCCCACGATGAGACTAGTAACTGCATTCACTAAGGACACAGCCAATGTATCGTGTAAGAAATTGTTGTCGAAACGATTATATGATGCAAACATTATCATTGAACCAAACGCAATTCCTATGGAGTTGAAGATTTGTGACGCAGCATTAACCCATGGTCTTGACTGTTTTAACAGTTCCCAATCTGGTTTAAAAAAGAATCTCAAGCCTTTATCAGCACCTTCTAAAGTTAGTGAACGACCCAGAAATACTATAATCAAAAGAAATGGTAGAGTAGTAGTGATATATCGGACTTTGGCCGATGATTTTATGCTTTTCCACAGGGCAAAGTAAACTAGGACCCAAGCGCACACTAAACAAGCTGCCAACTCCCACCGCATGCCACCAGGATATTCAATACCATCACTCATGTTAAGGACCTTTTTCCTGAAAGTATATTAATTATTTCTATAAACGTGCATTTACCAAATATAAAGCAAACTTTAGAGTTTTATCTCAGGAAGAGACAACGATAAATTAATGACATACTCAAAAAATTGTTCAGTTGGCGTCTGTGAATCATTTGCTTTATTTGGTATTGTATGATTTGGCATCCAGCATTGTTGAGTATTCCATCGGTTTGAACAACTTGCCCAAGGAACTTCCGATTTAAATGATGTAAAGAAATAATATATTGCCCATGCAATGATTACTGCATAATATGTCGACATTAAAAAAGAAATCACTACGCTTGCTAGACCAGCACCTGTAACCAATAGAATAACATTAGAATACTTAAAAAAGATACTATAAAAGTAAGTTACTACTGAAACGTATTTAAAACTAAATAAGCTAAAGGCGTTTAATTTACATACATTAGTTAAATATTTAAATTTCTTTTAAATTCCCGCTATATCCCGCATTTAGTAGGGTAGGTATAGGGAACCTCGGAACCTTGTTTTAAGACATTCCATTCTCCTTAAAGACATATCCGGAGGCATTGCGTGTTGAGTGGCGAATCTCTATGCCGCGATTTGCCTTCTAACCAGAGCGAAGAAATGAAAATATTAAATATTTCAATCCCTGAGTGACTGCGAGGTGACTATTTTAAAATATGACGAATAACAAAGTTGTTTCACAATAAGTAGTTTACCTTTAAACAAAGGACATATTTGTGAGAGTGCTCCAATAGGGCCGTGAGCGGTGTACTGTCCAATCGCCAGTTCCATGAAAAGCATTGGCACACCACATACTAGGAGTATTATAAAATAAGGCACCAAGAATGCTCCTGAAACAAATAAAACTATTTTTAAAACAATTTATAATACACAAATTAACTGGATTGTCCCATTCAATTTTCTTTACGATTATTTTTATTGCATCATAATATTGGTTCTCGTATAGAGTTATATATATTCTTCATTCTTACAATATAGCAAGTACCTTACCAGAGGGGAGCCTCAGAACGTACCTACATATATCTATACCTCCGTACCTACGGGGACGTCCCAACTACAACTATTTTCCAAAGTATATTATCGGCAAGTAGCAAGTGTTCATAAACGTTCTTGGTATCAGAAAATATTTTACGACAAAGACACATTTAGTATAAGTAAGTATATATTACAAAAAATTTGGTTGTTTTCCTGATCTGGCGATCTAATCAATTGTTTTGACCTTCACAACAATGAGTTGACATAGAAGAATTGCCTTAATTAGCGCAGTTATTAGCTTCTACGATTAATTCAGACGGGTTTGGTTAACGCGTATAATGTTTACGATAACAGGTTTCTTATATTTAGGTATTATAATTATTAGGTGAAACTAGTAATTGTTGTGCTCCTTTCGACTCCTCCTCGGCGACGCCCTTATTTATGTGTAGGTTATATATATAGGTATTCTTATTTATCTTGTGACTAAGTGATTTGTCATCAACATATATTTAAGGATTGACAAATTGATAAGTGTAAACCATAATTGCTTATCGCGTGTTCTACTGAATGAAAACGCTTAAAGGCCCAAATAATACCTATTGAATTATCTTCATATTATTATCTCTTTGGGACCTATCCAACTTGTCAAAATGGATTTAGGTTCGGGTTGATATTTTAGTTCACATTTTTTGTTGAATACCTTTTAAAGTTGCAATAAAATAAATTGTTATTAATAAAATTTTAAGTTTATCTATATTTAGGCAGGGGGTCCATTAGAGTCTAACGGGATTTCAATTGGTAGGTTCGCACGTCAATTTTTATTCCTAGTTACATAAGTATGTCAGTCACATCTCTTCCTTCCTTAGAATAATCTTCTTAGAATCAGAACCAGTATCTTCTTTCGAAGTTAAGTATGTGTGTCTCTTATTGGTGGTCATTTTCGAAAAAAGATTTTTCTTGTGTACAAAGCATGAACATAATAATTATTATTTTAACGAACGTCTGATTTAAGAAAAATACTATTCAATTGTTTCTTTAGTAAGTAATCAAAAATATATTTATGAAATAAAGAAACTCGTGTGAAGTATTGTAACCACTTATTGCAATTACGTAGAATCTCTTTACGAATAATTTAGAAGCATAAAGACGACATGAGTTTTTATCTTGTTTTTAAAAATGTTAACAGCTTCCGATTTCTAACAATATATTATAAATATAACATGAAGACATACTTGTAAATGACTTTTTCATGTTGAATAGAAATAATAAATGGACCAGTCACGTTCTAACCAACACAAGACAACCGAATCAACTTAGTATTAGTAAGATTCTTAGGATAAGTATCTATTAATATTATGGTAACAATCATGAGTTAAACTGTTTGTTTAAAAAAATTAACACTTATGATAGTAGCAAAACAAATTTATCAAATTTGCAATGGCTGTGCAGTGTGCTTAATATTTTATACAGTTCATAATTCAAATTCAAAATATTCTTTATTCAAAATAGACTATTATAAGCACTTTTGAATCGAAGTCGAATGAACATATGAACAAAAAGCTACCACCAGTTCGAAAGGCAGTTCTTCTGAGAGGAGTCGGCAAGAAGTCAAAAGTTGCTCTTTTCAATATCAATGATATAATTTAATTATTACAATTAACTGACAGTTTTCCTGGCGTGCATTCAATAGACATATAATAACATTATATTTAAATTTAAATATGCTGATTTTGATTGTAATACACACGCGGATACCAAATAAATAGTTACTTATCGAATAAATCATAATTCATAACAATATATCACTTGATATCTTAAAGGGTCGTGCGCATGGCGGGCGTGACGTATCACTTTACAGAAGACATCAGTTATAATTTACACTTCGTTGCTGATTACGTTTCTAATATTGTTTAAGTATTTTAAGTTGTATTTACATGACATTTTTATGTTCTTTTAAAGTCAGAACTAGCAGAAAAAATAAAAACCAATACATACTTATTTCAAAACTTTTCTTTTTACTCGACTACGCGACACAAAGGAGAGTATGTGCTTATCAGCCTATGTAAGCATGTATGTGTGTTATTTTCATTCTTATAATTCTAATAACGAGCCTAATAAATTCTGCCAAAAAAATGTGAAATCTGTGTCTAAATATTAAAAGAACGTCACGTCAAGAATCTGTATTTAAATATTAGAGTGTGAAAAAGTAGTTGTAGTAGGTATTTGTCTTTTGTCTAAATTGAAATTTTATTTTCGAAAATTTGTTAACAAGCACATTATTCACATATTTTTTTCTTAAGAATTAGATTTTTTTTGAAGCAATCCAGTCATCTACTAATTTTTTGCTATTGTCAAAACTGAAGATCTTCCAAGCTCAGCTGTGAGTCATTGAACAAAACAAGTGATAATTTGAGCGATATCAGATTAATACGGCGGGTGGGAAAGGATTTCCCATTTAACTGTTTCTAGATAATTTTTAATTGCCGAGGAGGAAAATTACTTTATCATGTCTTTCTGTATATTAACTGAAACCCTATGTTTCAGCAGCTCGTGATACACAACGCCGAGTTGAGCTTATACTCTGTGCCTGGTAAGCTTAGAATAATGGATGCTCGAATTTGGTAACGATGTTTACAAACGTCCAGGCTTCGCTCATAATATGATGGATTGTTCAAGTGCATCCAATTCTCATCACCAGTTACGATTTGATGCAGAAAACCTTTTCTTCGTTGGCATGATTCTGCAGAAGTTCAGACTTCGAGGATTCTTACTTCGTACTGTGTTTTTGGGTTGATTTTGATACTAGTGGTGCAATGTTAAATTAGCTTGTAAACACATAGGGTTAATAAAACGGTAGAATCTCATTACATTTCTCAAGTATCCTTTGAGGCAGTTTTTACCATCTATTGTAAAAAATGAGCCAATATCAATTTATCATAACATATCATTCTGTTCTTACGATAATTTCTATACTTTGGCAAATATTAATATTTATTAAAGAATAAATATAATATAAATAGACATACATGATTATATTTACTACCCGGAATCTACTTTGTGGGCGTAGCATCACAGCGGTCACGACGTCTTTGTTGCCTATACGAGATAATTTAGTTAGCGGTGTGGAGCTTCGTGACAAATAATTTTTCAGCAAACTATTTGTGTACGTAAGTGAACGTATAAATATTAAATAAGGGTTAATTATCGAAAATAAATTGGTCACGATGCTAAAGGAAAAACATGTGGGTGTGTCTCGATAGTTAGCAGCTTGTTTAGGTACATTTTAGTTTCATAATAGCTTAACAACGTTTAATCGTATTGATAATAAAGCCATTACATACTTATTTTTCGGATATCTTTCCTTTCCTATAGTTTTTAAGTAACATATTTTAATCTATACTTATAATAAAATCCTAATAGAAGCAAACACAATGGGTTTTAAAAATTTTGTTGTTTGTTTGTGCATTTGTTCATGCAAATCTTAAAAATGCAGTCGGGTTTTTCGTTCTTTTATTTTAATAATTATTTCTTAAAATTTAATTTTATTTAACAATCAAGAAATAACGTGTTCTCAAGTGTCAAATTATTGATTAAGTAACAAACTAAAGATAAACAATAATAATTAATAAATGAATTAATTTGTTTTATTTTTGTTTGTTTATGCCATGACGTCGCACTATGTACAATGGTAGAACAACGGCAGATCAAAAGTCGTTTTTACAAAAGTCGTCCCTGACGCACTTAGTATTTTTTTTTAATAGTATAATAGTGGAACTTTAATATAATGAATTATTTTTTCGTGAATTATATTTAGAATATACATATTTTAATTTTAGAAAATAGTAATATGTAAGAATGTCTATTTCAGGTTTTTCGCTTTGTGACTTTAAACATAATTTCCTTAAAAAAATGTGCAAGTAGGTATAAAGTGATATATATTTTTGAAGAGCCCATAGTATGTAGATTTTAAAACAATTATTATATTGTGGATATCATGACTATATTTTTATAAAAAATATTAATAATAAATGAAGAGAAAAAAGGTACTTGTTTAAAGTTCATCGAGACTTTTAACAGTTACCGACGTCTCCCGACGCGTTCTATTTGATATTGTTTTATAGTCCAGATATTCATAAACAATATTTATTAAAAATTAGCTGCAGAGACCTGCAGACTGAGAAGTTATCACGAAAACTGCGATACAAGTCAGGGGACACGAAAACTCTATCTATTGTAGTTTCTAATGTTTTACTATTTAATTGATTAGATTGCGGTAAATCTCCATTAAATTATTGTTATTTATTGATAAAAGGACGTTTTATCTTCATTTTGTACACATTTTGCACAATCATTTATTCACACTACCCTCATTTTTGAAATTATATGAAGAGTGAATTAATTTAATAAAACTATTACAAATTAGTAATAAAATTACTAACAGACGTTTGATTATTAACTGTCTTCACTAAATTTCAAAATGACGAGTACTTTTAAGTGTTCCAAGCGTGAATTATTACTCCCATACATTGAAGGTTCAGGGTTTACGTTCAATAGGAGAAGAATTAGCACCTCTTTAAATTATTTGAGGTTCCTGGCAAAGATTTTAATGATTGAAGAATTACTTATAGGTCCCGACTGTTCATCCTAATAAACTATTGGGCTTGTTAATTTCTTTCCAGATTTATGCAGTCGGGGTGTTTGTTTTTTAATAAATATATTTTTATTTTTCAAATTTTTGTTAGGATTCATTATGATAATGATAGTCATGATATATCTTTTTGAAATCCTCGTGTTGAGCTCTTGAATTTGATACCCATATTGTGGTATTCGAAACCAAAAATTTTTTTTGCACTAAGTCCAATGGCGTCCCACAGCCGCCATGATTATTATTTTTTAAAGTCACCTACCTAAGAATACTTGGGCTGCTAAAGCGAATGTAACGATACCTCAATTATGTAAATCCGTTCAGTGGTTCTGGAGATACAAGGTAATAAAGAATATTGCGTACATACATACGTACATACATACATACAAAATATGCGCTAAAAATATAACCCTTCCTTAGCAGTCGGGAATAATAATAAACTAATTTAATAATACATTTTTACTATTATTCCTTTAATTTTTACCATCATTTACTGAAAACTTTTCTTTTCATTATTTTTTTATATATATATTCTCCAATAAAAGTATAATATCTGATCGTCACCTAACGCACTATTTCATACTTTATGCTTGTGCAAAAATTCAATTGTTTATCTTAACAAATAAAAAAGTTATCGATTTTTGATCTGATACAGACTTCGATTTCCCATAGTGCGTCGTTATAATGATAATGACTATCATATGCGTCTTCTCAACGTTTTTTCTTAATCAAGAATATAAAAATAGTCCTAATCCTATCAAAAATTAAAAAAAACTTTGAAATTGTGAAATTCAGAGTGATATTTACATGCAAAATATTTTAAAACTTTTACAATTTCTTAACTTCCAATCTGTGAGTATCTCTACATAATATGTAACTAACCAAACCACAGCGCAAGGTATGAAAACAAAGTTGAAATTGACTATACACGCAACTGAGGTATGCATTTTTCACATATCTTGATTATACTTAATAACATAACTATATTTTATTTACATATTAATGTATAATATGCTATATAGATTTCGATGCGATTTCGATTTCGTTGTTGAATCGATTCACAACTTTTGTTATGAATCGATTTTGATGATTCTTGTTTTGTTAGGTAGACCATACTTTAGAGATTTCCCATAGACATTTCAAATATGTACTTAGTTTATCGAAACATAAAATCAATAAAACAAAAATATGAATCAATGAATGAACGAACATAAAATGAATCAAACATTAATAATGATTATAAACAATCGACCGAATTATAGAAAATAATAATATAAAATTATAAGGTTTTCTCACTTATATAATACGTGTAATGTTTATAATTTTAATACTAACGTATTTTTATTTAGATAGTACCTAAGCATGTTATGTCATCGGTAAACTCTACATCATATAATAACATTTTTATTTTAGATCTTATTTTATTTTATTATATAAATATGACTATAATCTCAGCATTAACTAAGATAATATATTTGTTTAGTTAAATAATGAGTTATCTGTATAATTTAATGTATTATCATGGATTATCCTCATCAATGTTATTAAATGTTTATAGCTCTATTTCCAAATATTAACTTGCCTTTATTAACGTTCTTAAATCATAATTAGATGCTATTTAGATAAAAATTAATCAAAATAATTCTTACCTCCACCACTTTTGTAGCAAAGATAGGGAAAGCGCCATACATTTCCGAGGCCTACTGAGTAACCAACACATGCTAGCACAAATTGTATTTTGTTAGCCCAGAACGGTCTTCTCGGCTTTAAATGCACAGTTTCAGCATCTTCTTCTTCTTCACCATATTCACTTTCTTGTGAAGCTGTATCTTCGTCTGGTGGCCTGCCAAAAAATACAAATGAAAATAACATTTTCTGTGCAATGATTAATACGGTGCAAAAATAGAAAACTACTTATATATTTAGTAAAAGTATTTAGTTCAGTAGAACGACTTCGCATTATTCTATAAAAAATTAAATATTTAATTTCTTTGCGTTAGATAATGCTTTAAAAAAAATATGCCATATTATATTATCAGATATGGCTAGCATTTTAATCACTTGCAATACAATGTTAATATTTGTAAATATAATATTTACATCTATTTAAGTTATTACAAATTTTTTCGTAGATTATTTTGAGTACACTTGTCGTAAGTATGATTTAAAATATTTGTTTTGTAAAACACTTTTATAGTACCTATAAATTATTATACAATTGTTTTGTTGTTTATACTAGAGGGTGCGCGCAGCTTCGCCTGCTTATTTACACGTTTAGGGGTGAATTCTAATTAACCATAAAACATATGTTCAATGAAATATTTCTAAGAGTCTAAATTTCAAATTTTATGAAAATCGGTGGCGATTAAAAGAACATTTCTATACAAACTTCAGTTCTATTTCTACTCTTATATTTATTTCATCCCTTTAGGGTTAAAATTTTTAAAACCCCTTCTTAGTGGATGTCCAGATTAAGAAAATAAACATCTGTCCAAATTCCACGTTTCTACCATCAGCGGTTACGGCTGTGCGTGCGTCTTACCTCAGTGGGAACATGTCCTTTTATATAATTAGTTGTATGTTGTATCCGAAACAATTTTAGTATAAAATGGACACAATTGAAATATTTTACGTTACATGTTCAAAAGTAGAAAATCAGTGTTACAAAAAATATTGTATCTCATAACTTTTAACAAAGACATTCAAGTCAGTCAAAACAAACCAAATGTATTTAGCTTCATGCCCGTTATCATACCCGCACATACCATGGTAGGCAGAGAGTACCCGGGAACCTAGCGTTTAGACACTCCGTTCTCATTAAGATAATTCTGTTCCCCACTTTCCGCCGAAATCTGAAAGCGTTGCTGGCTGAACGCTTTACAAGCGCTTTTGCAGTGGCACGCTTGTGACTTGTTCACCACGTTCTCTAGTAAATGTATTAATAATGTAGATAAATATATATGACTCTCCAGTCTCCACGTATATGCAAATTAAAGCTAATTTATTTTAACATCGATCAAGATCTCACATCTCAAGCATGTTTACTTGCATCATTGATAAAGAACTTGTTTGGATTAACATGAACATCCTATGCCGATTAAAGTGAGGTCGCGATGCTTAAAGGATTACAATAACTACGTAAGCGTGTAATTTTTATTGCTAAGAAGATTCAAGATAATAATCAAAATTTCTTATATATACCTATGTACATATATTATTATTATAAAAGTAATTATTACACTTTACGAGCATATGTTTAATTTCGTTATTGTGTTAAAACTGTATTATATGTATGTACTCGTAGGTAAGTGTTTGTGTTTATTGAGGCCGTCATGTGCAGGGGAACGAGGATGTGACTGTAACGTGACGGTTGTGGGAGAGAATTGATTATTATTTCTTAATATTTTCGTTTTTTCGCTCTGGCACCAAAAAAAAAAGTCCGGCGTTGAGTTCCGTCATTCAACACACAATGCATCGAAAAATTTGGCGGAAAGAGGGGCACGGAGAGTAACATTAACATTTGGTTCCCTTTGCCTACTAAAAGAAGTGTTTTCTCTTTTCTTATTTTTATAACTAGCTGATTTTGATTACCTGACGTGTAAATAAACAATTAGTTCAATCTGTGCGCGTGAATTTCAAAACGTTCCACAGCTTAGCTCTATGGGACACATTTTGACCATTTACTTAAAAACTACAATTACAAGTATCACCAAACTACTTCGCCCGGATCACCGTGTCGTCCACAACGGTCCTGCAAAATTTTACAGCTGTAGGTTTAACGCTCTAAGAGGAGTAGCATTACAACGAAACACACTTTTGGCCAGTAAGAGCTTCGCTTCGCTCAGTTCAATGAACTATTTCATACACTTTTTTTTTTAAATATAATGTAATGTTATAAAAAAATCATCCCAGAGGTAATTCAAACCATAACTACAACGTGCAGTCAAACACTTATCAACTACGTCACGATAGCGTCTATAAAATGATTTTAAAATTATAGCATACAATGAATATTATAAAAACTGCTATTTCGATCACTGATTGCAATATATACGAGTACGTACATCTATCCAGTAAGAAACCAGTTGAGAAATATTAAGGTTACAAGCGACATAAAAATGTTGTGATTTTTACTATCTTGTCACTGGTAAAATAAACATTAGAACCCAATTTCAACAAAACAAAGGTAATCCTCTGCTGTCAACATGTAAGTATGTAAACGTATTTTAAAATCATTATCAAAAAGTCTCTGATAAGAGTGAGCGCACGATCAATTGTATTCTTGTTTTGGGCGAGATACGCGTGAGTAGATAGTGGCGGTGCACCGTTATCGCGTCCAATAATGAAGGTCAAGCTACCTAAATAAGAAAAGAAAAAGACATCATAAGCCACCTCAGGTTTTCGGATAATCTTGAAAATACTTCTTTCAATTTTATGATCTTGACACTGAAAGTATAGCGCGACAAAGTATTTCTGCAATCCAACGTAAATTATCACAGACCACGTTTTCTTATCTAAACATACTTATCAAAAAGTATTCTGGTTATAAATTCTTGAATTACGGTTTTTTAAGATATACAGTGCTAACTGTAAATATTATAAATTATGCTACGTAAATCTTAATTGCTTCTCTTATATATTGTTAAAGAAAATATTTCTTTTTCAAATTTTCATTTGTTCATTTCTCTTTATTGTTCTGTAGCGTTATATTGTGCGTTCCAATATCACCATGCCACTCAGCATCTTTAAAATCATCATCATCTTTTAAATCTGCTGTAAGCTCTATGCTTGATGCTACCACTTTTTCAGTACTTCACATACATCCCCCATATCTCGTTTCACTTCAACTATTCTTAAATTAGTGGTTGATATTTTAAAAACAAAAGATTTTATTAGTAGTTTTTATATTTAGTCCAGTCAATTTAGACGTAAAAACAAGTGTTGCATAAATTCCAAGAAAGTTGACATTTTTTATTTACGTTAGCGAATAGACCACAGCACACACTTCTTAAAAATGTAGAAAATCAGTTTATAGGAACCAGTAGGTAATTTATTAATTTGAGAAAGATAAGTTGACATTGTATCGTAGACCATATCGTTACAATTTAATTATAAGATACCTTTAGCAACTCATAAAATAAACTAAAAAAAATGTTGTCATGGTATAAAAATAATAAGCAACACCTTGAGCATAACCTCCTAACTAATTTTTTGAAACTTTTGTTAAAAAAATCTTTATTTGTGGTCCATCTGTCAATGTAATAGACCCCCACAATGCGTTTTAAATTTTTTTGTCTGTTTGTCTTCCTGTCTTATCTTAGAAATGGCTTAACTGATTTAAATGCAGTTTTGATTATTGTATTTTTTGGCAAACTTTCCTTAAAATGTTTATTTTATTTAAATCGGTTCTTAAATAAAAAAGTTACGTCAATATAATTGTTCGACAAAGTTGCTACAAATTAACTGTTTTCTTGTACTAGCTGAAATTTTAGTTTTCAATTAGGCAATTGTCTTTGAAATGTTAATGTTATTAGAACACGAAAGTAATTCAGATTAGTAAATAATTAATTATGTAGTTCAAATGGGAGAAGCGCGGGTTGCTAGTATTATATCAATTTCTTAAATTGCGAACACTAACCTTAAGGCATATTGATGATATTATATATGATATGATATCCTGATGACATTTAACTCTATATAATTTTGAAAGCAAACTATTTCTTAGGTTAAGCGCAAAATATTGCTTATTATGTTTTTAACTAATTTTGTTATTATTACTATTTGGATCTCTCCTATTATTGCTGAAATAACATATTAATTAATAAATAAATGTCAATCACTAGTTATTCTTAATAGCATTTCTCCATTTATTGAGAGTAAGATGACAATTATTTTTATCTAAGATATACAATTTTTTTAAAAGAATCACCATCCTCTAGAACAAATGGCAAAAGCCATTAAAGCCCTTATAACAAAATTACAGCCAATAACTATATAAGGATTTATATCACACTGATTGAAACAATAAACTTTTTTTTCATCTTAAATCAGCCATAAATTCACTAAAATTATTTTCTTTTTTATTTTAGTAAAAAGATAATTGGTATTCCCGCCCAAAATATAATATTCTGTCTCAATCGATAATGGGGCCTCAATGTTGTTAACTAGGTACAGATGTTCTCTATTTTTCGGTAATACTATTTTAAAGCTATTTGAGCATAATATATTTAGCTTACCAAAAAAAAAAAATTTTTAACTTAAAATGTATTTAATTATTTTTGCTTGTTATTATTGTTTTAAGTTTTACATTTTTTATATCTGTAATGATTACCGTCTGTATTATCTTAAGGCGTCGATTACTGGTGCCATTATCATATATGTATGACCGACCTCAAGAGAACTCTTGTTGAAAATAACGTAATTTTAATTTATTTGTTATGATATTTCATAATTATTTTTATCTTTAGGTTGTCTCTAAACACTCGAATGATATGAGATATAATTTTATAGGTTAATTTTAATGAATAGTAATTATATCGAAACCTAACCTTATTTTAATTTCATTTAAAAGTAGACACAAAAAATATTAACAACAAAGTTATTTCAAAATGATAATCATTTAAAGCAATTGAATAATGGATTCTCAAAGGATGTCACATCCGCAAAGATACTCACGTAGGAGGACGTACTAGATGGAAGAGTTCCGTAGGTGATGTGGGTACACGTCTGATAACCATTTTTCGGCCATCCGTGCATCCCATGCCGATGGAAGCGAGGGACCGTACAGAGGGTGCATAGTGGTTGGTTCCGCTGTCTGAGCCTTCTGGATATGTCGTCACTTGATCATAAGGGCGTAAACTTCGAGCAGACGCAGCACCTGACGCGGCGTTTACGTCTCTTATTTTGTGTGTATCGGTAAAACTTTTGACTTTGCGAATTTGTCCAGAGGGCGTCACAATCGGCAACAAAGAATGAGGTTCAAGAAGTTTGGAGTGCTCATGATTAAGGTTCTCGTAATGATCCACGTGGATCGCCATGCTCGGCAAGGCGGCTTCCGCCGAGGTATTGGCTTTAGTCATTATGTTACGTCACAGGGTCATAACGTAGTGATTGATGTCGCGTTTGCCGCTGGCAACGCGCAACTGGCGTGCAAGCCACCGACCGAAAACGAGCGAGGTCGGTGGAGTAAACCGACCGACTGCCGACTGGTTCGCTAATCGCGACAATTGGTAAACAAAGTACGAATCTGTTGTTGCAGAGTGGGGAGGGCAGAGGACAGGAAGAGAAGGAGGGGGGAGCCAGGAGGCCGCGCATGCGCTCAGGTGACCGCAATACGTAATGCTGCGTCTGCGACTGACAGTATTAGTGATGTATGACGTATTATTTACATAATATGGATAAGCTAAATACATATATTTATGTATAATATAACACAATCATTTAAGTATAGTTTAGTTTTATATACCATTATATTATTTTCTGACAGTTATACTGTACACATGCCTCTTTATTATATCAATCATCTCAGTCAGTAAGGCTGGTATTTTGGACTTGTTATTAACATTCTAGGTGCTATCGCCGGAAAGCTTTGTTACATTCTTTTGTCAAGTAGTTACGTGCTTTCCTGACAATAAAGACTTACCGTCTTCTAGTATCAGATTTTACACACGACACACAAAAAGGAATATTTATTTAGATTTATATTTCCATTTCTTCACTCTGGTGTAGAGGCAAAGCGCGGCGTTGAGTTTCGCCACTCAACACGCGCTGCCCCCAAAATTCGGCGGAAAGTGGGGAACGAAGTGTCTTAACACTAGTTTCCTCTGCCAACCCTGTTAGGTGCGAAATACAGCGTGAATTAAATTATAATTGTATAAAATAACTGTTTTAGCAAGTAGCAATTTTGATGATCAACGTACTTTAAAGTTGTATAACTTTTTTTGTTTTTGTTTATGAACCGATTGTAATAAAATAAACACTAAATGTTAAGCGAAGCTTGCCAAACTCCGATAGAGACAACTACATTTAAATTTAAATTAACAAACACGGGAATAGTTTAAAAGAAAAAATATAATTTGCGTAGTATTTAGATTTCATTTCCTCGAGACGGAATTAAAACCCATACATGTAGAGTTTCCAGGCTTACAGTTATACCCCTGCGGCACGAGTGGCCTCAAACATTCGATTTGATTTTAATTTTTTTTATTATCAATTAATCAATTAATCATTGTACACTTATCTTTATAATATTTAGATTTTTTATTAAAAATTAAATACGAATGTGAACTGTTATTATTTCAGAATGATAACACTTTTACTGCTGAAAATTCTAATAGACCTGTCAAAAATTATTTCGTAAAAAGTCGTGATTTATTTGATTTTGTTAATGTAGATTAAAGTGATTTTTTTATATTACAGTTTATTTATTCTCTTACTCATATTGTTAGCGTGTTTTTTATGCTCCTACTACAGGTAAAACTTTTAAATGGTATAGGATCGCGTGAATAACGACAGGCATATCTCTATACAAATTATTTATACGCATGCAGATACTCATATTCGTTTTCATCATTTTGAGATATGTTCGACTACTTCTAATTTTTTGTAACTTATAGTATCTATAGATGGCCAACCAATTTTGGTAGGTGTCAAATCTCGGGGTGATATAAAAGCGCCTTCAAAAAATAAACTTCATTTTTTTTATAATGCGAAATAATTTTAAATAATTAATAATTTTGAAATATTTTTTTATAATTTAGTGGAAATTTAAAATTATAGACACGAAAGTATTTGGTCTGAGTTACCTCGAGCAATTAGAATGTTTGATATTCTGGGTTGTTCTTTTGACTAGCGAGCAACAAAGCCTAGTTATTAATAAAAAAATATACTAGTAGCTGTTATTTTAAGAGAGATCATTAAGAAAAAAATGTGTGTAATTTGCAGGTTTAAAATTAAAGAGAAAGATTTGTATATTAAATTTATTAATATTTGCTTACATGCTAATTTCTTTTAATTATTTTACAAAACTATGGTGATTTCGAATATTTATTATTTATCACAAAGTTCAGAGGAGGCGTCGAGTCTACGTTAATAATAATTAGTATAAAAAGTACAAATAGAATAATCTAATTAGGACGCCACGAGCGCGTGCGAGGGAGCGGCGCTCGCGGCGGCCTCGCCCGGCGGTCCTCCGGCGGCGCGCATAGTAACCGAGGAGAGAGGAAGAGCCGACACCGTCCGGCGCCGGCGGAGGAGCGGGGCGTGGACTAGTGCGCGCGCTTAGCGCTGGAACAGCGGGTTGGGGAAGTCGGGCGGGTGTGGCAGGGGCGCGGGCGGAGGGCGCGCGCGTCGCCACGCCACCAGCCAGCACGCGACCGCGGCCGCCACCGCCACCAGCGCCAGCAGGGCCGTCAGCGCCAGCGCCACCGCCAGCCCGGCCGCTGACACGCACACCTCGCCGCCGCCGCTGCCTTCCGCCGCTGTGTTGGATCCGTCTCTTTGTCGCGCCGCACGGGACGGGTCTCTTCGCTCCAGCGTCAGGATTTGGTTAGACTCGACCGTAACCTCCTCGCGTAGTTGGCCCGCGAGGGGACCGTCGTTATCGATAGTTTCTCGTTTACGACGTTTTCCAAACGCATCGAAGCCGCGACAATTTACCTACAAATTAATAACGTTTATAAAATAAAGAATGTTGAGAAAATATTATACAAAATGTGCATGTGCCAGAGTTGAATATAGTTTTAATCAGATTAATATTCTAATTTAAACTAATCATGATTATTTAGTGTTAATATTAGTCTTATTTAATCAGAATAATATATACCTATATGTAATCATAAAAAAATATGATTATAGATTAATAATCAGTAATCACCCAATATGATTACTTTTTTTGATTACACGATATACTCGTATATAAATACTTACAGGTTGACACTTCCCGAAACATACGCGTATATTACATTGGAATCTTATATTGTCGCTGCTTGGAAATTTAAAAGCATTAAAAGCCGCTCTCAATGCACTTCCATCTTCACTTCTTTCCCATTCTCCAAAAATCGCGGCATCTGTGGCACAGCCATCTTCATCAGTGACAGTATATTCATTTTCTATGTTCGTGGCAACTTCACTGGTCTTTGCGATACAGCTGCGAGCAAACCCGCCATAGATACCTGCAAGATTGTTTTTATAATTATAAATATACTAATTTGCTGCATTATACTTTGGATAAAATTATTTCGCCCGATCTATTTTGAAAAACGATTAAATAGTCTATTTCATCAAATAATTTTTGTTGTGTTAATAATATTAATTTACTACTTAAATCTATGTAAGCGCTTTTTCTTTGATTTTTTATATTTTGATATGCTCTGCTTTCTTACCTAGGAAGATCCATAAAATTTGAGTGTAAAATTAGTAAGTAATAAATAAGTAATAAGTTTGGAACACTTACTTGATGGTTGAACATCCACTTGCAGAACAAGGTTTTCACCGATTTCTGCGGAGTTGACCTGGTCGCCAGTGCGCGAGACGATGCGCATAGAGCAAGTGGGCGGTGGCCCAGTGTTGGCGATCGTACCGGCCGTTGTCAACATTGACACGTTAAACGCAAGTGTCACGTTCTGCTCCCCAGTTTTGTATATACATTTAATATGGAAAGCTTTGGCATTCGATGTCACTAGTTTCGGGTGTTTTTGCATCACAAGGACGAAGCTCGCCAGGCCCTGTAACCAAATTTACAGTAATTAATTTATTCTTTATTATTATTATTTACATAATATGTATTTTTATAATGCCAGTGCATGCTGGAAGTATTTTTAGATAAAATTAGCGTAACGCTGTGCATCCACACAGCAGGGTAGGCAGAGGAAACCTCTTGTTAAGACACTCCGTTCCCCATTTTCCAGGACAGGACTCAACATCGCGTTTGGCCTCGACACCAGATTAAATATTTAATATTTCATTTCCTCGAGTGGCGATACTTGTGCGCCTGCGCCACAACTGGCCCCAAGAAAGACTGGCTTATATTTTTAAATAATATTTTAATTATACTTACGTTAACATGAACTAATCCGCAATCTCCAAATAACACTGTAAAGTCTACTGGACTTTCTTGATTTTCTGAAGTGTGAACAACGAGACGACATCGTTCATCTTTGCTGTATCCTTTTACGTATAGGACTCCATTAAAGTCCTTGATCTTTAAGCTAACTTTTACTCCATTTGCAAGACAGTATACCTAAAAATATGTTCATAATGAGATTTGAGCATTATCATACATATATATATGTTTATGTATGTATTATATATATACGTATATAAATATATTCATGTACGCCACGACGCCACAATATATACATATATGTATATCCTATTTTATAATAAAAGAACGTAAGTAAGTACCTGCATCTCAGGGAGTGGGAAGTCAGTTCGATAAGTCATATTTGAAGTGGAGGTAGCGTTGCAGTGTATTCTGGGGTTACCAAAGTAACCGGTAACACAAGTGCACCGTGAACGATGAGCGACACCTTCACACGTGGCATGTAGTCCACAGGGCTCAGCTTCGCATGCTAGGACGCACTTGGCGTTAACGCAACGCGATGATTCCTCACATTCATTATCAGCTCGACATCCAGCAAGGACACATATGTCTCCACGTGCTGTGAACCCGCGTTCTGAGTTACACACGCAACGCCCTCTTGCATCGACCACTCTACCTTCGTGCTCCAGACACGGCATACATTCTCCATTTTCATCAGTGCCTTGTCCCTGAACACATTTCGTGATAGGTGCTGTAAAAAGACAATTTGATTTGTAGATACACGGTTTAAATGATTTCAAAAGTAATAATTTAAAGAAAATAGATATTTACGTTTAAATGTAGTACATTCTGTTAATGCATTTCCTCTAAATCCAGGTTTACATTCACATACCATTGTTTTGACTTGTAGTGTGTCGACAACTGAACATTCGGCATTTATACCACAGGGGTTTATTTCTAGACAGGGGTTAACACATTTATTTGACAAACAAGCAGTCGATGGTGGGCAATCAAAATCTGTATTGCAGATTGTCTCTGTCTTATTGCATCCTTCGCTAGTGCTTTGATATCCGGGGGGACAAACACAATACAATTCGTGAAGGTGCACGCGGCATTCTGCAGGCGCATCACAAATATTAGCAGTACAAGGTTCTACGCATTTTGAATTTATACATGATTTAAGCGGTGGGCATTCCGAATTCGCTCGGCAGCTGATAGGAGTGCAGGCTAGAGTTGGATTACCAAATGTGCCAATTGCACAACGACATGACGCACGATGTTCAAATCCGTAACATTCAGCGAATTGCCCACAGATGTTGGGTTCTACTTTGCAGGCGGGTATACAATGTTTGTTAATACACATTTCGTCATCCGCACATTGATTGTCCGTCTGACATGCTATATCGTAACAGCCTGTACGAGGGTCTCCAACGAAGCCAGGTCGACAGGCACAGACTGGTTTATGATTTCTTATTTGACAATCGGTATTTGGCCCACATTGACATGGATTTTTGCAAACTGATGTTATGCAAGCATGATTAGAATTACAATTATGATCAATTTCGCATGCTACTTCTGAAATTGGGGTAGCTGGTTTACAAGCACCTCTCCCACTACTTATGTAACCAGGTGGACATGAGCAGATCATTGTGCGTACAGGTAGCGTCGGCGACACTTCACATTGCGCTGGTTTTGAACAAGGTTGCAAGACTGTACAGGGATTCACACATTTTGATGCTAGGCACGCTAATCTATTTGGACAGTCTGCATCGACATAGCATTCTGCTGTTTCCTGAGGGCTACATTCTATGTACGGACTACCAATGAAACCAGGTTTACATTTACAAACGCTAAGATGGTTGCGGACTAAACATTCGGCATTATTTCCACAAATATCTCCAAGCTGGCATGGATTAATACAGCGATGCAAACGACACTGTTTGTCTTGCGGACAGTCGCCATTAGATCTACATTCTACAGCTATACAACCTCTATATGCATCTCCTTCGAATCCAGAGCGACAACGGCAATATACCTGAGATTTTTCTACCAAACATTCTGCATTAGGCCCACAAGTACTATTCAAAAGACAAGGGCTTATACAGTTCCCATTAACGCAGGCTTCTTGTGATTCACATTCCAAGTTTGTACGACATCCTACAATACGGCACTGACGATATGGATTGCCATCGTAACCTTCGCGACATGAACAAACTGGTCTGTGGTCACGAATAAAGCAATCAGCGTTTTCACCACAGTTACATGGATTTCTGCAAATTCTGTTAATACACGATTCCTGATCACTACAGTCTTTGTCCGATGAGCAACTTAAAGGTGGTAGTTGAGTTGTCTTGCAGGCTCCGTTTTCATCAGTTATGTAGCCTTCTGGACACCGACAAATCATCGTTCGGAAAGGAACGCTGTCTGAGACAGTACAGCGAGCACCTGTGGCACAAGGCTTCAGTTCTTTACAAGCGTCCCGACATTCATCTTTAAGACATGCATAGCCGCTAGGGCAGTCACCATCCATTCTACATTCTGGTTCACCCAGTACTATAGTCCTTTCACAGTGTGACAACGGATCGCCTTGTGATAGAGCAGGTGGACATTTACAAGATGCAGCATGGTTGCGAGCGAAGCAATTAGCGTTATGAGCACATGGGTTGCCACCTTCAGGTGAACAAGCGTTTAGACATACACCTTTAATACACACGCTATCCTCGTTGCAGTCGGAATTAATTACACAGTCTGTTACTTGACATTTGTCATAAGGATTGCCAATAGTTTCTTTTGGACAACGGCATTTGGGTCGGTGGTTTTCACCGTAACATTCAGCATTAATAGCACAGGGAGCTTCCAAGACACACGGACTGACACAAGCCCCATTGTAGCACAAGTCGCTGTCTTGACATTCAGAGTCAGATGAGCACTCAACTGTAATCATTACATATTACAATAAGTAAACATTATACCGATATTTATATTTGTTTTAAAAAATATTTACATGAGAGTATAAATGCATTGTCTCACCTTTTACACATCGAACATATGGATTTCCTGAATGATTGATTTCACATGCACAAACTGGATGGTGTCTTATGACTGTACATTGGGCATTAATGCCGCACAAGCACGGACTAACACATATACCGTTAATACAAGCTTGAGAGAGAGGACAATCAGAGTTCGCCTTGCAACCAACAGGAATTACGGACTTGTCTTGAGAAGCTGTAATGGAGATGTCATTCAATATGGTTAAAGTTAATACATATTTAATTTTAATAATAAAAGAAACTTACGTGGCACACAACGTATTTTAGGATTGCCTGTATATTCTCTAGGGCAAGAGCAGACTGGAACGTGATCTATGACACGGCATAAAGTACCAATTCCACAGGCATCAGCGCAAGGATTGACACATGTTCGGTCATTACATGCTTGTTCTGGTCCACAGTCATCATCCTTATAACACTCTACAATCGATGGCTGTCTAGCTTCTAAGAAAAAAAAAAGATTATTGCGACTAAAATCTAAAGATACTTCAATATTATCAAAGAATGGACCTCAATTATTATCTCACCAGTCTGCCTTTCTAATCTACCAATTTAAAACAGTTTCCACTTGATTTAAATAATATTTACGTAAGGCTTATTTATTTGTGATTACTAATCATGCTACTAGACCGAAAATAACTACTATTATAATTAAAATATCAAAAAAATATAAAAATAATATTCAGCTATTCAGCTCAGTATATTAGTATAAATATTAAATATATTAATAAAAATTAAATATAAATTACCTGGATTACATTCTATTCTTGAGTTACCAATATAGCCGGGAGGACAGTTACAACGCGACACATGGTCAGTAGATTCGCAGAGCGCGTTGTGTCCACACGGCAAAGCTTTGCAAGCATCCACACATTTCCCGCGACGACACGTCTGACTATTAGCGCAATCCAAATCGGTCGAGCAGTCAGCTTCCGGGAGTGCACGGCATCCACTATCGGGGGCCACGCGATCACCATCAGGACATACGCATGCGACCGCGCGTAGCGGCAGTATGTCCACTGTTCTACAAAGTAAGCTGGCTTCGCAGGGATTACCGATGCACAGATCCACACACCGAGCATTCACACAGCCGAGGGGGCGCACGCAATCTGAGTCAGTGGCGCATTCGTAGGTCAAATCTGTAGATGTGCAGCCACGGCCGTATGCGTCACCGCTATATCCAGATGGGCAAGAGCAAATTGGTCGATGAAGACTAGCCGTACAAATAGCTCCTGGCGCGCAGCTGTTATCTGAACAAGCGGGTTGACAGAATTGATTTAGTCGGTTACATATCTGAGTGACGTCACAATCTTCGTTATATTGGCATTTTCCGGAAATGCAGGCACGATGTGGATCTCCCTGAGTTCCTGGTGGACAGCGGCAGGTTGGCGTGTGAGCGATAACTTCGCAGATTGCGTTTCTGCCGCAGTTATCTCCGAGTGTACAAGGATCGCGGCAGTATCCGTTTGTGCAGATTTTATCGAATGGACAGTCATCGTCAGAAGTACACTCCGCTAAAGAAAATGTAAATAAATTGCAAATGAAAAATTATTTTTTACATTGAAATAAATGTAATTTTTGTAAACATATGTACATATATACAACATTATTGTCAAGAACAACTTACGCGAGTAGCACGAGCGCGCTGGGTCGCCGGCAGTGCCCGGCGGACAGCGGCAACGCGCGCGGTGGTCTCGAGCCTCACACAACGCGCCGGCCCCGCACGCTCCTGCGCAGGCTGAAATGCAGCGTTGTGCAACGCACGCTTCTGCCGCACCGCACTCCGAGTCCAACAGGCACATCGGTCCTGACACATCTATTTAAAAAAAAATAGTTAAAAAACCATTGGACTAAATATAAAAAAATTAACTTAGTCATTCTGTTTAGATGTGAGACAAAAATTTGATATGATTCTCTACCTAGAATAATTATTTGCATTTATTAGAAAAAATATCTTTCAGTATTTATACATATTTATTATAAATTGCCTAGTGTTTGTTTCCTATTATTTGTAGTTATTTGAAAAAAAAGAGTTTTTGTGCTTATATTGTACTAGCAAACGCGTTGTATCCTTAGGGGTGATTTGTAATAAACCATAAATCAAATATTCAATTAAATATTTTTAAGAGTCTAAATTTCAAATTTTATTAAAATCGGTGGCGATTTAAAGATTTTTCCACATAAACTTTCTACCCCTATTTCATCCGTTTAAGGTTAAAATCTTTCAAAATCCCTTCTTAGTGGACGTCCAGAATACGAAAATAAACATCTGTCCAAATTTCACATTTCTATCATCAAGGGTTACGGCTGTGCGTGCGTCTTACCTCCGTCAGTAAGAATATGTCCTTTTATATAAATAGATTATACGAGTGCATTACTCACTTGGTACACATGCTACGTTGGGGTCGCCTTTAAGTGGTGGTATGCAGACGCAGGAAGCGCGGTGCGCTTGGGCATGACACTCAGCCCCAATGCCGCACGTTTTCTCGCACACTTGCCTGCAATGACCCTGGGAGCATTCTTCTTCATCACCGCATTCCCAGTCTTCTGAACATTGTCCCCCTTTAAATGTGTTTTTTTACATTAGTTTTACATTAGTATAATAAATCAATAATAAAAAAGTTAGTCAACTATTAAAATAAATAGATAAGTTCATTTTGTGTACATTTAATTACAAATAAATATAAAGAAAAATTACAGTAAGAGATATACAGTGCCGCCACTATAAATTTATAATTATTTACAAAAAATGTGTATAATACAAAATTTATATATTTCCATGTATATATACATGATACATACTTTTGTGAATTCATTGATCACATCCAAGGTTTGCTATTATGTTCTGATATAATATAATACGACATGGCACATAATTACATATGTTTTATGCGCCAGTTCTGAAAACTTAAAATATTATAAGCAATACATACCAAATATTTAGCATTTATACAAAATACTTACTTGGATTGCATTGTACAGATGCATCACCGGTCAAAGGCGAAGGACACTCGCAAACAAGTGTCCTGAAAGGCAATGTATTAGTTACGCGGCAAACGGCTCTTACGCCGCACGATGTAGAATCACATGGATTGTTGCAAGTTCCTTGAAGGCACGCAAGCCCTGGACCACATTCAGCATCTTCATTGCACTCCACATACTCATGGACTAAAAATAAATGTAGGTTTTTTTGGTTAAATTCGAAACAAAAAATAAATAATGATATTGGTACGTCTGTTATAATCAAGAATTATGAAATATATTACCTGGTTTGCATTCTATTGTTGGATTTCCGCGAGTTCCACGGGGACATTCACACGTAGGGGCATGATTAATAACTTTACAAGATGCATCTATAGCGCACGCTGCAGGACACGGGTCTTGGCATATCTTTGCCTTACAAGCTAACCAATTGGGACATTCATTATCTACTGTACATTCGTCTTTGTGACAGATGCTCCATGGATCGCCTTTAGTGCCAGAGTTACATTCACAGGAAGCGGTGTGTCCTCGCGAAACGCAGTAAGCTTCAACTCCGCAACGCAACCGTAAGCACACCTTCACGCATGAGCCACTTTCACAACTTTCATCATCTGGACAATCATTGTTGCTCTGGCATTGAACTATAAAAAAATATAAGAAAAAATTGTTATACAAAAAATGTTTATTTCATAAATTTATAATACTATTAAAGTAAGTAAGTACTTAATACCTGAATAGCATCCGACGTAGGCGTCTCCTCCATAACCTGGCAAGCAAGTGCAACGGGCTCTGTGCTGTTTAGCAAGGCATCGAGCGTTTACTCCACAGATGGTGGCACTGCATACTTGAGCGCATTTAGAGTCAACACATGCGGCATTATCTGCACATTGATTGTCGCGAATACATTCCGGCAGAGAAGGTGCTGGTGTAATTGTAGTTATAAGCTCACAACGCACAAATGGATAACCGGTGTAACCCACAGGGCAAGAGCAAACAGCGGAGTGTCGAATACCAGAACAAACAGCATTGATTCCACATGCATTAATACATGGGTCTAAACATTTTCTATTGATGCAGGCACGGTCTCCTGAACAATCATCGTTGACTATACATTCAGGGTAGGTACAGATGCCATCGCGACAAACTCCGTGCGGTCCACAAGGATTAGGATCACATGGATCAAACACGGCAGGACTTGGTGCTGTATCTAAAAATGTATGTCAATTTTAGCTTTTTTGTTAAATAAAATTAAATATTTTTTGCCAAATTACTTATGGAATAAAATTACTCTACCTCTGATTCTGCAATTAAGGAATGGGTCACCGGTAGTAGTCGGTGGACAGGAGCATATGGGTGCGTGGTCGAATACTCGGCAAACCGCACCATTTCCACAGGCGCCAATACAAGGATCAATACATTTGTTACGCACACAGGCACGGTCTCGCGGGCATTCGGAGCTCACAACGCACTCTGGGCGACAACCAGTAGATGCAGCGTTTCCACTCGTACCACTCGGGCAGGAACAGAAAGCGTTATCGCCAACAACAGAACAAAGTGCGCCCGGACCGCATGGAGATGGCGTACAAGGGGGAGCTAAAAATAATAATAGCCAATAATCTTATATTGTTACATTTTGACAAATACTTACGTACTCGTACATACACATATCCATTTGAATTATTATATTTTACCTGAAACGACGACGTCACATCTTTCGAAAGCGTTTCCCCTTGTTCCTAGCGGACAAGAACAAAGTGGTACATGATTTATAGTTTCACATTCAGCCCCGATTCCACAAGTTCCTTCGCAAGGATCACGGCAATGAGATCTTATACAGGCTCGGCTTGGTGAACAATCTGAGTCTGCTATACATTCGGGTCTGCAGCCTGTGTAGGGGTCACCGCGTAGATTTGCCTCACACTCACACGAAGCACTAGTACCTCGTGATCGACAAATTGCACCAGGACCACATGGAGATGGATTGCATGGGTCGTTTGGTGGCTTTGCTGTGAAATCAATATTATACTATTATAACAACCATGGCTATATAAATAAGCAAGTAAGGTAAGCAGCTTTGCTTAGTATGACGAACTATCGGCATTAAAAACACAAGGCCTTTTTAAGTTTCGCAAATTAAAACCCATGCCTAAGCTTTAAGTGCGAAAACATAAGAGGCCCTGACGTTAAATCTGTATAAAATAAACCTTGAAGTACAAAGTTTGAATTTAAAAATAAAAAGCAATCGTCCAGTTGAATCTATCTTACGAATATTCTTAATGGGTCCACATTCAATGAAAGGATTTCCTGTACTCGACGAAGGACATTCACAGTGAGGTTCGTGGGCAGCAGCATGGCACACAGCGTTTAATCCGCATGCTCCGGGACATGGATCAATACAACGTCTGTTTAAGCACATGAGATTTCTAGCACAATCATTTGATGTAAGGCATTCGACATAACAGGCAGGAGGAAGTCCAATATAACCGGTTTGACATTGACAAGTAGTGTTAATACAAACTGCATTGGGTCCACATTCTTGACATGAGGATTTCGTTTCGTGCTTATTGCCTGTAACTGTAGAAGCGAAAGTATTTTTTTGAGATTATAAGAACAAATATTAAGGCTTTACGACTGTCGACCGATTTGTGCTTACGTACCTTTGAAGCATTGGATGAATGGATCTCCAGTGTATTGATAGGGACAGCTACAAATTGGGGCGTGTGCATTAGTTCGGCAAATAGCCTGTATTCCACAAGATCCTGGACAAGGATCTTTGCATTTATTATTTCGACATGCGAGATTTTGTGAACAATCAGAATCAAATCGACATTCAGGCCGGCAGCTCGGAGGTTCGTCAAACATTGCGGACCGACATGAACAGTGAGCTACGGTCCCTGACGCCCGACAAACACTATTTGGTCCGCATGGATTTGGTGAGCATGGATCTAATATAGCCGGTGCTGAGAAAAAAAATACAATTATGTATACACATGAGTAATAAGATTAAATAAATATAATTGTCATTGTATGTAAATTTTATCACCACTGACCTGAAATGTGACGGCAGGCAACAAATGGATCTCCTCGGAGTGGTGTTGGACACTCACAGATTGCTAAGTGATTATATACGTTGCAAACAGCATCAATGCCACAAGCGTTTTCACATGGATTTATACATTTCAACTTTATACACGCTAGTTGCTTTTGACATTCGTTGTCACTAATACATTCTGGTCGACATTCTGCGTAAGGATTTCCATGATATTCCGGAATACATAAGCAAGTGCTATTATAACACACTGCATTAATACCACACGGGGAAGCCGCACATATATCGGGGTGGCTAACTACATCTGCGAATATGTAACAGTGTGATTTATTTTAAGATTAAATCAATGGAAAAACTTAAATTCATAATGACATATGTATATAAATATAAAAATACTACCTACCTCTTTCTATTTCATTACATCCTATGAATGGATCTCCACGGTAGCCTGATAAGCAAGAACACATAGCAAGATGGTTCATCGCACGACACTCTGTGTTGCTGCCACAGGAGCCAATGCAAGGATTGATGCATTTTTCGCGTACGCATGCCTTATCTTTTGAACAATCTTCATTGATTGAACATTCTGGAGAACAACGGGGAGGCACGCCTATGTATCCTATTTTGCAACTACAAGATGCTGATCCATCTGAATCACGGCATACGGAAAATGGTCCACAAGGATTTGGCTCACAAGGCAACGGTGTAAATGGTAATTTCTCTTCTTTAGTACATCTAATAAATGGATCGCCTTCAAATCCTATTAAGCAAGTACAATAGGGACTGTGTCGGTGGACACGACATTCAGCGTTTTCTCCACAAGTGCCTATGCATGGATCTATACACTTTTGTTTAATACAGGCCTTATTTAGTGGACACTCTGAACTTGAAACGCATTCTGGACGACAATTCGGGGGGTTTCCTTGGTATCCAGGTAAACAAGTACAAATGGCTTCTTGATTATTAGATTTGCATAAGCTATTAGGTCCACAAGGCGTAGGACGACAAGGTTCAATTGGTATTTCTAAAATAATAAATAAATATTATATAACTTAAAATAAATATTATAATGTCTCAATTACGAACCTTATTGAGGCCGTCGTGGCGCAGCGGCACAAGGTACTGTAACGTGACGGTTATGGGTTCGATCCCCACTCGAGGAAATGAAATATTTATTTACGTTTATATTTCCATTTCTTCGCTCTGGTGGCAAGGCAAAGCGCGGCGTTAAGTTCTACCACTCAAGGCGCAAAGGCTCCAGAATTCGGCAGAAAGTGGGGAACCGAGTGTCTTAACACTACCTACCATGACGTGTGCGGGATACAGCGTGAAGCTGATTTGATTTTATTTTAATTATGAACTTTAGATTCTCACTAGGATTCATTTGGCTTTTTTGCCAATAATTACTTTTTTCTTATTATATTCTAGGCCGTGCAATAAATATTCATTTAGAATGTTTTTTACATGAAAATTGTTATTTTATATAATTTACTTATTTTAAGGACCTAAAGAAGAAAGCCTGTGAGATTTTGATTCGTGAATTACGATTATTTATTTATTTTTTAATGTGTCAATAATGATTTTACAAGTAAATTTATATATAGTTGTATAAATATTATATACCTTGGATTTTTAAAGTGCAGCGGTCGTATGGATTGCCTTCGAAGCCGGCTGCGCAATTACATTTAGGAATATGATTTACTGCTTGACAGTTTGAGTTAATTCCACAGAAACCTAGGCATGGGTCTTGACATTTGTTGCTGATACATGCTAGATTTTGCTGACAATCAGAATGAAGCAAACACTCTGGTCTACATCCATCATAAGGATTTCCAACGAATCCACTTAAGCATACGCAACTAGCAGCGACATTTCTTTCCTGACATACAGCATTTGGACCACAGGGATTTGGTAAACATGGCCTGACGTGATGAATAGGCTTTTGGGCCACTGAAAATGCAAGTCATTTATTAATAATTACTTACGTACATTATGTATATACACGAGTATATTTTTTATTATTATTAATTTAAAAAATGCGGAATTGCCATAAAATGACTTTGAGCATTTTATTTTATTCACAACTTTTTATTTATAGAACGTTTAGGAAGCAGAGGTTAATTTTACCTTTAATCGGTGAGCAATAGTCAAACGCATCCCCCTCATATTCCTCTTGACAAGAACAAATCGCGGAGTGGCTAACAACTCTACAAAGCGCGTTTCGCCCGCATGCGCCTATACAAGGATCTAGACATTTATTATTAATACAAGATTTGTCGAATTCACATTCACTATTTGTGACACACTCTGGTCGGCAGTATGGAGGATTTCCAATAAAACTTCTAAGGCAAGTACATGATGGTTTTTCGTCGATTTCCGTGCACAGAGAGTTCGGGCCACAAGGATTTGGATTACATGGATTTCGTGTCACAGGCATCTCAGCTATAATAAAATATTATATTATATTTATCAATTATAACTGAACTATATTAATATTATAAAGTAAGTATGTAGTACTTACCAAACACTGGTAGACATTGAGTGAAAGGATCTCCTGTTAGATCGTTTCGACAATAACATATCGGTTTGTGGTTGTGTACTTTACAATGAGCGTCTATCCCACATGATCCACGACAAGGATCTATACATTTCTGGTTGGAGCAGGCCATTATACTGGTACAATCAGAATCAACTAAACACTCTGAACGACATGATGGAGGCATTCCAATATATCCTAAGAGGCACGAACAGACTGCTTGATCTTGGACTATATGACATTGACTATTGGGCCCACATGGAGATGGAATGCATGTATTTTTTCTTTGGTGTTCAACTAATATACAAAGAAATATTTTAAGTATGAGATGTGAGAAGATACAGTATATAAAAATATTAAATTGTAAATTTTTACATTCTTACTTTCTTTATGTGCACATGAGAAGAACGCATTTCCTATAGTATTTAATGGACAGCTGCAAATAGGTATGTGGTTGGAGACTTCACATATAGCATTTTGGCCACACAGGTTAACACATGGGTTAATACATTTGTTGTTTATACAAGCAAGACTCAAAGCGCAATCAGAATTGTGAGTGCATTCTGGACGACAGCTTAGATAAGGATTACCAAAGTAGTTCTTTTTACAAGAACAAATTCCATTATTACAATCGGTGTTTGCACCACATGGACTTGGATTGCAATTGTCATACACAACAGGTATGGATTCTGAAAAAAAAAATAGTTAGATTTGTGATTATAATAAATATATTTCATATGAATACTAGAACGATTTTGCTATTTTAAAGTTATTTTAATATTTTTTTAGAGGTAGAAAATATAATTTTATTACACTCATACTCGTACAGTAAAAGATTAAATTTTGTGTACTTATATTATTTAATTAGCTCGATTGAAATATTTTCTATATTAAAATAAGTAGGGAATACACACCAATAGCTTGTACAACATGGCAACTATCAAATGGATTTCCCGTATATCCTTCTATACAACTGCAAATAGCTGAATGTTGATGTGTATGACATATTGTCTGCAGGCCACATGAGCCAAGGCAGGGATGCTGACATTTGCGGTTGACGCAAGCTTTATTCATAGGACAGTCGGAATTTATTGTACATTCAGGTCGACAGTTTGGTGGATACCCAACAAACGTGTCCATGCAAGTGCATATTGATATATTATTTGTAGCTTGGCATACTGAATTTGGTCCACACGGAGATGGCAAACATGGATTGACATTGGTTAGGGGATGTTCTGAAAAAATATTTTTGAATTTACAGACATTTAGTGAAAAATGTAAGTATATTATTAGGAGTAATATTTTCATTAGGAGACGAATTCTTACTTTCTCTTAAAATACATTTGGTAAATGGATCTCCTTCATAATTATGAGGACAGCTACAAATTGGTGCATGGTTAATAACTTTGCACTCCGCACTTAGTCCACATACGTTAATACATGGATCGACACATTTTTGATTTATACAACTCTTTGACTTTTGACATTCTGAATTAATTGTACATTCTGGACGGCAATTTGGAGGAGACCCAATATATTCAGGCTTACAGGAGCATGTAGTCACGCCATTGTTGTCTTTGCAAATGCTATTGCTTCCACATGGATTGGGTATGCAGAGGTTGTCCTGAGTAAGGTCTATAACAAATTAATTTTATAGGTTTAGTTACACATTTTCCCAATTTCATTTATTGTCATTAATAATATATATATATATATATATATACTAACCTGGCTCATTGATAATTATGTGACAATATGAGTATGGGTTGCCTGTATATCCAGCAGAACATTTACAAGTTGGTAAATGATTTAGAACTTCACATATAGCCGTAGTTCCGCAAACTCCTGGACATGGATCCTCACATTTATTCTTAAGACAAGCTTTATTATACGGACAATCTGTGTTTATTACGCATTCCGGTCGACAACCTTCATATGGGTTACCAAAGTAATTTGGTTCACACACACAAATAGCGATATTATTAAATGTTGCCCTACAACGAGAGTTGGCTCCACAAGGTGTGGACTCGCATACATCTTTAGGTAAAGTTTCTACGGCTTGGTGACATAAAGTGAAGGGATCACCGGTATATCCTGCTTGACACGAACATATTACGGTGTGGAGTCTTACTGAGCATATTGTGTTAATTCCGCAAGAATCAGGACAAGGATTCTGGCATTTATAATTGTTGCAAGTTTTATTTGATGGACAGTCTTCATTACGACTACATTCTCGTCTGCAATTTGGAGGAGATCCTTCGAATGTTGGCTGACATGAACAAACATAAGAATCTCTGATAGGTTTACAAATACTATTTGGCCCACAGGGATTTGATAAGCAAGGATTGATTGGCATTTCTATAGTTGGCTCAACTGAAATAATGAAATAATAAATATTATAATATATTTTAATAAGAATTGACACTGAATATATAAGTATCTATATACTTAAAAAAATACTAAAATTAAGTGATAATATTATAAAAGTATTGGGATCGTGAGATTTAATTATCTGGGGCAGTACGATAATACCTAAAAGCTAAAACCTTCTCTGCTTTGATTGTATAAAGATCTTTTACTACATAAATAACATATAATTGTTAAAATGTAATTAAAAACAAAATTACCATAACAATGAGTAAATGGAGATCCTGTATATCTGGGTGGACAAGTGCATATTGGATTATGATTTTTCACGTTGCAAGCGGCATTTGAAGCACATGATCCTGGACATGGGTCTTGGCATTTTCTGTTTATACAAGCCATTGATGGAGAGCAATCAGCACTTTGAATACATTCGGGCCTGCAAGTCGGCGGATTTCCTATGAATCCTTGTATGCATGAACATTCTGCTTGATTATTAATTTCTCTGCAAATACTGTTTGGTCCACATGGAGATGGTTCACAAGGTTTCGTAATAGCAACTGTAAAGATGAAACAAATTATGATGATAAATATGAGTAACAGAATTAGTAAAATAACATTTACCAGTTGTACTAAATTCTAACATACTTTGAACGGTGAGACATCGCTCGAAAGGATCTCCAGTCATTCTACTCGGACAACTGCATACAGCGACATGGTTATATACATGGCATTCAGCATTTATTCCGCACATAGATATACACGGATCAACGCATTTGTTGCGGATACATGTCTGGGTTGGCGAGCAATCAGAACTTAAAACACATTCCGGACGACAACTAAAGTATGGATCGCCGTGATATTCTGGCAAACACATACATTCGCCATTATTTTTGCATATGGCATTTGGACCACATGGTGATGGAATGCAAGGATTAACATCTTCCACAGGTTCTGAAACATAATGATAACAATGAAATATTTAGTTCATCAATGTAATTATACCAATTTGCAAATACTAACGGTATTTTACCTGGTTTTTTAAAACTGCAAATTAGGAAAGGATCTCCGTCGTAACCGACAGGACATGAACAAACGGGTACGTGATTAACGACATCACAATTAGCAGAATATCCACATGAGCCTTGACAGGGGTCGAGACATTTCATATTTATGCAAGCTTTGTCATTACTACAGTCAGTATTCAGAATGCATTCTGGTTTACAATCAGGTGGACTGCTAAGGAAACCACTCAAACATGTACAAGAAGGCATTCCTCCAATATCTCTACATTCAGCATTAAGTCCACATGGTGATGGCAGACACGGATTTGTTGGTTCCATTAAAACTGGTTCTCTTTGAATTACTTCGCGACAAATTGTAAATGGATCTCCTGTAAAGCCTTCTTTGCATGCGCATATAGGATTGTGTTTTATTACTCTGCAATTTGCATTAATTCCACAACCTCTAGGACAAGGATCGATGCACTTTAAGTTTTCGCATATCTTATCGAGAGTACATTCAAAATTTGCAACACATTCTGGTCGACAGTTCGGAGGTTCGCCTTGATATCCAATTAAACAAGAGCATATTGCCAGATTATTTTGATGTTTGCACTGGCTATTAGGCCCGCACGGTGATGGATCACAAGGGTCATCGTCTTTTATTACTAAAATCAAATTTATAAATAATAACAACAAAATAAAAATTGAAGTACTAATATTTTAATTGTATATATTATATACAAAAATCCGGCGTTGACTTACGCCACTCAACACGGCTCTGCTTCAAAAAATTTGGCGGAAAGTGGGGAACGGACTGTCTTAAAACTACAATTCTACTGCTGTATATAGAATACAGCGTGAAGCTGATTTTAGATTTAATATAGAAATAATAAGAACCTTACCCTGTTGCTTATATGAGCATATTTTATATGGATCACCATAATACTGTTCAGGACAAATGCAGCTAGGTATATGATTCACAATGTTACATTCAGCATTTACGCCGCATGTTCCAGGACAAGGATCATAGCATTTATTCAAATGACAAGCTTGATTTGATGGACAATCAGAATGAATTAGGCATTCGGGTTTGCAAACTACATAAGGATCTCCGAAGTAACCTGGCATACATCTGCACGATCCTACATCGTTTCGTTCTTTGCATTCAGCGTTTGCTCCGCAAGGCGATGGAATACAAGGTGTTGGCCTATCATGCGTAATCTGTGCTATTTTAACATTGCAATAACGGAAGGGATCCCCAGTATAACCATTTTCACATAAGCACATGGGTGTATGACTTATTACTCTACATTCTGCATTGACACCACAAGACCCGATACAGGGATCGCGGCATTTTTTATTAATGCAAGCTTTATTTGTAGAGCATTCTGTGTTACTAGTACATTCAGGACGGCATCTTGGCGGCGAGCCAATAAATTCAGGTAAGCATTGACAATCAGCGTTATCTGAATTTTGGGTACAAATCGAGTTAGGACCACATGGTGAAGGTAGACACGGATTTATTGCTATTGGCGATGATGTAGCTGAAATTTAGATAATAGATTAAATAATTATTAACTATATATTTTATTTCCATTTCTTTTTGATTCATATGTAAGGTAGAAATTATAATAATATCTTACCTATCACGAAGCAAGCTGAGAAGGGATCTCCAGAGAATCCAGTTATGCACGTGCATATTGGGTTGTGATTGACAACAACACATTTGGTGTTTCGTCCACATGCTCCAGGACAGGGATCAATACATTTAAGATTAGAACATGCTTTGCTGAGTGGACAATCAGAGCTTATTGTACATTCCGGATGACAATTTGGAGGAGTCCCAATATAGCCTTTAACACATACGCATACAGCATGACCGTTTATTTCTCGACACTGACTATAAGGTCCACATGGCGATGGTTGGCATAAATCTTGTAAAATAGTTTCTAAAAAGTGGATGAATAATAAAATATTACGTAACTATTATAATAAGAGTAATTTAAATAATGAGTCACACCATCATTTTTTGTTATCAGAATATATTAAAAATAGATAACTCAGAAAAGAATTTTATTTTTATTTTTTTTCTATCTTCAAAAATTAATGAGATAACATTAAAGTACCACCTCCGAGACAAAAGCTTGGCATAGCGTGTGACGTCATGCTGTGTCCTGCCTCTTACTTACTAACTTAATTAACTCTCTTTACTAAGAGTAACTCTAAATTAGTTAATTAAGAGTTACTCTTAGTTAATTTTATAAGAATAATATCTAAAGAAATTGCAAACACAAACACAACAACAAAAATTTAAAATATTAAGTGCAAACCACTTTACAGATCAAATTTCTTGCACGTAAACACTCGGCAGCATTACCCGTTATCGGAAATATACGGCGTCGCGTGTACACGCAGTAGCGGGCGAAAGAACACGATTTTAAATCAATGCGGGGAAATTTTACAACGCTGTAACTTTAGAAATCCTGAGCTAATTTTGATGAAATAAAAACTATTATAATTTGCACGACTAAAATTTTGGTTAGTTTGTGTAACTCATTATATTAGAATTATATTATGAAACAACAAAGAATACCTGTTAACTTTAAGCAGTAGTGGAATGGATCACCCGTAGTTCCTGATGGACATGAACATATTGGTATATGGTTCACAACGTCGCAATGTGCTTCATTTCCGCAAGTATCTATGCAGGGATCTTTGCATTTGTTTTTAATGCAAGCTCTATTGCGTGAACAATCAGAATTCAGGACACATTCAGGCTTGCATCCAACATATGGATCTCCGTAATATTCTGGCAAGCAAATACAAACGCCGTCGTCACAAATTGCATTAGCTCTGCATGGATTAGCTGAGCATTTATCGATAGGTTCGACATCTGTGAAAAGTTAATTAAAATTTTATTTGTTACAACACAAGTAAAAATTTACAAGTCTTAGAATATACCATGAAAGCGGATTTTTTAAAATGTTTTTTTACCTTTTATCACAGGTTTGCAACTAGTAAATGGATCGCCTGTATAGCTTGACTGGCAAGAACAAATTGGAAGATGATTGTTAACTATACAGTCAGCATTACTTCCGCACGCGCCGGGACAAGGATCAACGCAACGATTGTTTATGCAAGCCTTATTTGCGCTACATTCAGAGTTGACACTACATTCTGGGCGACAGTTGGGTGGCGTACCAATATACGTCGGAAAGCAACTACAGCGAGGAATGCCATTATTTTCTTCACAGCGGGCGTTGGAGCCACATGGCGATGGCACGCATGAATTACCATCACGTTCTGGTACTAGTAAAGACGTTGGTTCTGAAAGTAAACGTGTAATTTAAAAAATGCTTTTCCATTTGAGTCAAATATAAAGAAAGATTAATTTATATATACCTGGCATACAATACGAAAAGGGGTCGCCTGTGTAATGTTCTTGACAAGAACACATAGGATTGTGAGCTATAACTCTACAGTTAGCATTTTTACCGCATTGATCTCTACAAGGATTTACACATTTTCTATTGACACAAGCTTTATCTGTAGCACATTCACTATTTATTGTACACTCTGGGCGACAATTAGGTGGAATGCCTATAAATGTATCACGACAACTGCAAACTGCTTGTGCATTTATTTCTCGACATTGACTATTTGGTCCGCACGGAGACGGTGTACAAGGCGTTACTTTTACATAATCTGGAAAAAAGAAAATGAATAGGTTTAATTTAAAATGGTAATTAGTAATGAAACTTTTTAAAACTGTTTATTGTTTACAATTATTTTAATTTAAATATAAAAACACACGATAGACGTAACTTAGAATTTAATACAAAATGTAGTTGAGCTCACCTTCAACTTTCTGTACACAGTAAGTATATGCATCTCCAGTAAGACCAGGTGGACAGTAACAAGATGGAAGATGATTAATGACTTGACATATTCCATTGGGTGCACATATACCAGGACAAGGATCCTTACATTTATTTTGTATACACGCAAATGTAGGACTACAATCAGTATTGAGAACACATTCCGGTCGACAACCTTCATAAGGATTCCCAACAAAATCTTCATCACATTTACATGATCCGACGCCATTTTTTTCAGCACATTTCGCATTGAGACCGCAAGGTGAAGGATCACACGGCGAACTGTATTCGATTACAGAATCTAGCAAAAGAATATAACCTTTACATTTGTGTAATGCTCATCTTCGTGAGTAATGTTAATATTACTATTAATAAAATATATATAATCCAAATATTGCCTTAAACAAATAAATTTTGTACCATTTGATATTTACTAACCTGTAAAAGGACTACACAATGTAAGAGGGTCGCCTGTTTGGCCATAAGGACAGTAACAAATCAACGCATGGCTGACAACTTTACAGTCCGCATTATATCCACAGCTGCCTGGACATGGATCTTTGCACTTTTGATTAATGCAAGCCTCATTGAGAGGGCAATCAGAGTTACTTATACATTCAGGATGGCAGTTTGGTGGTGCCCCTATGAAACCAGGTTGACATGAACAAGAAGGTGACTCTCCGATAAATTTACATATTGAATAGGGCCCACATGGAGATGGGGTACATGGATCTATTGTTGCTATTGGAGTGGCTACTGAAAATAATAAGTTCTATGTGTCATATTACTCGCATATACATTCCACACATATTTAATAATTTACTTAAGCGTAATTAAATAATTCAATATAAAATATAAATTGACTGACCTATTGGCATGCAGTCCGAAAATGGGTCTCCCGTATATTGAGCTGGGCAAGAACAAATTGGACTATGATTGATGACTTCACATCTTGCATTGTATCCACAACTACCGATGCATGGATTTATACATTTATGGTTATTGCACGCTTCATTTAGCGGACACTCTGCGCTTATACTGCATTCCGGCCGACATGAAGGTGGATTTCCGATAAATGACGGCAAACATGAACAAACTGCCTGATTGTTAACAGCACGACATTCACTGTTTGGTCCACATGGACTTGGATTACATGGTTGTATTACCGTAACTAAAAAATAAATATATAATAATAATTGAGATATGAACCAAGAGCCTCTGGCAGACAGTCCTCCGTTATTTATAAAACCTAAAAGTTCATTTACCCATACACCCAACACTGGTAAGTACGATCAGGAAATACGAAATTTCGATGGTAGTTATTTTGGCAGATAATAGATGAAAAAGAACTCAAGAATACACAAAAGAACTAGATGGTATTTTCCAAGTTTCTTAAAAAAACTGTTTCTTTTAAATATGTATCCCGCACACAGTAGGGTAGGAAAAGGGAACTTAGTGTTAAGACACTCCGTTCCCCACTTTTCGCCGAATTTTAGTGGCATTGCGTTGTGGCATACACAAATACACTTACTTTTAATTTTGTTACATTCCAAGAAAGCGTTTCCAGTCATGCCTTCAGAACATGTGCAAATTGGAATATGATTATACACGTTGCATTCTGCTGTCGGAGCACAAGCTCCAGGACAAGGGTTAACACATTTATTCCTTAAGCACACTTTATCTAAAGAGCATTCCATATTCGTTATACATTCCGGCTTGCATCCGAAGTATGGATCTCCATAATAATCGGCTAAACAACTGCAAATTCCATTATTGCACATTGCATTAAATCCGCAGGGTGTTGGATTACATGGATCTGGCATTATTTCATCTAAAAAAAAATCAAATAATAACATAAAACTTAAAATATAGATGCTTATATTTAAATATTTTATCATATTTATTAATTGTTATGTTTACCTTCAACTGGTGATATCAGTATACACCTAGTAAATGGATCACCGCTATATCCTTGAATACATGTACAAGCAGGAAAATGATTGAATACTGTGCAAATAGCGTTCTGACCACAACTACCAGGACAAGGGTCACGACACTTCATATTAATACATGCTAAACTTGGTGGACAATCTTGATTTATAGCACATTCTGGACGACAATTAGGTGGAATTCCTTGAAAGTTTGGCGAGCATGAACACGACGGAAAACCGTTATTGTCTCTGCAAACGGCATTTTCACCACACGGGCTTGGGACACATGGATCTTTTGGCACTTCTAATATAATTTGAATCGCTGATAAAGAAAGATAAGATTATTTCATATTAAAAGTAAGTAGGAATGAGTAATAAAGTTAGAAGGCAATGAATAATAAAAATAATAAGGTTTTTCTTACGTTTCGGATAACATTTTGTAAATGGATCTCCAGTATAATCAAGCTTGCAAGAGCATATAGGGCTGTGAGCGAAGACTTTACATTCTGAATTTGTTCCACAATGACTTGGACATGGATTTACACATTTTAAATTAACACAAGCTTTGTTACTTGGACATTCAGTACTAATTGTGCACTCTGGTCTGCATCCTGGAGGAGAGCCTATATAATTAGGCATACAAGAACATCCACTTTGACCATTAACTGTTCGACACACGCTGTTTGGCCCACAGGGATTTGGCAGGCATGGTGAGATTGGTTCTGAATTGTCATCTAAAAAATATGTTATGATCTCAAAATATTAACCGCATTTTGAGCGGTCAAGATTATGGCAATAAACTTATGCTATGATTAAAATTCATATCACATGTATCGTGTCTGATTGAATTTATGTAAACAAATAAGTGGCAGAACCTCACGCCTCATGGCATTTAGACTGGAGAGACATGTTATGGTGTAATATAAAACTTTGGTGCAAAATTTTTCACATACATTCGGTAACGTTTTAAGTGTACCTACACTCCAAAAACAGACTTGTATTAATTTATATTAAATTTATATATACGACTTCAAATTTCAATTTGGACTTTTTGCCGCTACGCTTTTTCTCGCAATACGTCAAGCCAAGAAGCCCTAATGTCAACATGCTATTCTCCGTGTTTCGCCAGACTTCAAGCCCGACACGGGGTTAAGGTGTTTCTATTTTTCTAAGTTTATCTAGTCATAATATTGAGCATAACCACAAACAGTAAGTAATAAACTTACAAAATAGAAAAATAATAATTGTAATTTGAACGATTAATAACATTATATTTTCGTATTTTGCGTGTCTACGCACACACAATATTTTTAATATGTATGCCTAATTATATTTTTACGTAGACACGTATGTGTGGTTGTTTGTTTTTTTTTACGAAAAGATATTTGAAATAAATAAACGATTTTTTGTTTTACCTCTTAATATGTTACATTTACTATATGGGTCTCCAGTAAAGCCAGGTGAACATGTACATACAGGGAGATGCTTAACAGTCACACATGTTGCCATCGGCGCGCATGTCCCCGGGCACGGATCACGACATTTGTTTCGAATACAACTTTTATTTGGTGTACAATCCGTATTAACTGTACATTCAGGACGACAAACATCATACGGGTTTCCAATATAATCTGGTAAGCAGGTACATGATCCAGCCGAGTTCTGTTCCTTACAAATGGCATTTGCACCGCAAGGAGAAGGCTCACATGGCGAATTAAATTCAGGAATGAGTTGAGGCAATGGATGGCAACTTAAAAATGGATCTCCTTGATATCCAATGGCACAAAAGCACATGGGTGAATGGCTAATAACTTTGCAATTAGCATGTTGTCCACATGCATTTATACAAGGGTCATTGCATTTTTGATTTATGCAAGCTTTATTAGTCGGACATTCACTGTTACTAGAGCATTCAGGTCTGCAATAAGGTGGAGATCCAAAGAAACCAGGCAAGCAAGCACATGAGGGTGCTCCAGAGACTTCTTTACAAATAGCATTCAATCCGCATGGCGACGGTAGGCACGGTGTGGTGTCCTCAACTATGGGACCTGAATGTTTAAATTAAGTTTTATTATAATGTACTTGACACTAAAGCTATAGCTTTAAAATAACATAATTTTTTACTTACTGAATGATAGACATCTAATGAATGGATCTCCTGTATATTTAGGTGGGCACGTACAAATAGGATTGTGTTTAATGACAGTACATTTAGCTTCTACACCACATGAGCCTTCGCAAGGATTAATACATTTTTGATTGCTACATGCCTTATTCGCAGGACAGTCTGAGCTCAAAACACATTGAGGTCGACACGATGGTGGATTCCCTTCATATCCAGAAATACATGTGCACACTGCCAAGCCGTTCAGTTCTCGACAGTGACTGTTTGGTCCACACGGGGACGGTGTACATGGGTTGCTTATAATTGGAGCTGAAACGAGTTAAGTATATAAAAATAGAAAGATTATTTATATTATTTATTGGATAAATAACAATTTTTTTTTACTTTCAAGCCAAGCCACACTGATCAACCTTATAATATTACTGGCCATCATATAGATATAGCCAAGTATATTGCCGTAAAATGTTATATAAGGAATCACATTTCTTACTTATGATTAAAATCTTTATTTTTTAATAAAATATTTTTTATATCACTATAAATAAATTAAACTACAAAAAAGATTTATATTAACATGTAATCGTAAGACGTTTTTTTGCAATTTATTACAGTAATGTCAAAAGAATTACTATTCTTAATTTATATGACATGCAAATTATAAAAGGGCTCCAAGTACAAAAATTTAATTAAATTGACACACAATTAATTGCAAGTACACTTTACTGTGCGCGACTAGTATATGTATAAATTCCAAAGGATTAAGGATTATAAAGGATTGGCACAATTCGCCAATCCTTTATAATAATGATAATATATTGACATCAAATATCAGTACTTACCATTTATAGTGTTACAACTATAGAATGCATTGCCTGTCATGCCTTGTGGACAACTACACATGGGTATATGACTTATAACGTCACAAATGGCTGATATCGAACATGCTCCAGGACAAGGATCTTGACATTTATTTTTAATACATGCTTTATTCTTAGGACAATCACTGTTAATAACGCATTCTGGTCTGCATTCGATGTACGGATCTCCTTGGTATTCAGGTATACATAAGCATTGGCCGTCATTACACACAGCATTTCTGCCACATGGCGATGGATTACATTTATCAATTATATCTGATACTGCAATAGAAAAGTACTTAGGTGTATTTATTTCCGTATTTATTAAGTATCATTAAAATAAAAAATTAAGCTATTATCTTTAAAAAAGTAACTATGTGTTATAAAGAGCTTTGAATATTGTAATTACTGACCTATTTCTGTTTTTGGAATGCATATATTAAAAGCATCTCCAGTATAACCATCAGGACACCTACACATAGGGGTGTGTCCAGAAACAGAGCATATAGCCCCAACCCCACAAGATCCAATACACGGATCTTGACATTTTTGTTGAATACAAGTTAAGGATGGTAAACATTCAGAATTGATGACACATTCCGGTCTACAGTTTGGCGGACTTCCAATGTAATTAGGCATACATGTGCACGACGGTATTTGCCCAATGGCTTGACATATAGAATGTGCTCCGCAAGGTGATGGTGCGCATGGATTTCGATATGGTTCCAAAATTACGTTTGCAACCGGAGCTAAAATATAGATAGTGATTATATTTATTTCTACAAATATATAAGTAAATCACAAGCACTCAAGTAATTATGTAAAAGTTAAATTGCCTTACGTGGTAAAGGATTACACCTCGAAAATGGATCACCAGTGTACAGATGCTTACAGTTACATATAGGACTATGATTTATTACTTTGCATTCTGTATTAGTTCCACAAGCATCGATACATGGATCGACACACTTTTGATTCAAACAAGCTTTGTTATTTGAACATTCTGAACTAATTACGCATTCAGGGTGACAGCCCGGAGGCGTACCAATATAACCTTTCATACATGAACACACAGCTTGTTTATTTTTTTCTTGACAACGACTATTGGGTCCACACGGCGATGGTTGGCAAATATTTTGAGGTACTTCTTCTTTTTCTAAAAAAGAAATAATATCTTAAAATAGGTAAAATTTCAGTAATATAATAGAAGTAATTGTCAAATATAAAAATAACTTACGCTTCTGGATACAATATCTGAAAGGATCGCCAGTAAAATCTATATTACAAGAGCAGGTAGGTGCGTGATTTACTACTTGACATACTGCATTCAGGGCACATGCACCTGGACATGGATCTTGACATTTATTTGCTATGCAAGCTTTATGTGAGGGGCAATCCGAATTTATTACACATTCAGGTCGACAGCCTTCGTAAGGATTACCTAAATAATCTGGTATGCAAGCACAAGAACCTGCGTTATGTAGTTCTTTACATATAGCATTTGCGCCGCAGGGTGATGGCTGACAGGGTGATAATATTTCATACACTGTTTCCTTTCTATAACACTCAACAAAAGGATCTCCTGTGTAGTCAGAGGGGCACGAACATGAAGGTGAGTGACTTATAACATTGCATTCTGCATTAAGACCACAAGACGATTGGCATGGATTTGTACATTTTTCATTTATGCAAGCTTGATGGGTAGGACATTCGGAATTACTTACACATTCTGGTTTACAGTGTGGAGGTACTCCAATATATTCTGATTTGCATGAACATATTGGGGTGCCTGAAACTTCTTTGCAAACTGAATTTGGACCACAGGGGGAGGGAATACAAGCGTCAACAATTACCGGTTCAAGTTCTTGAGGAATACATCGAATAAATGGATCTCCAGTATATGACGATGGACATGAACAAATTGGGTTATGATTTATAGGTTGACATTTCGCACCTATACCACAAGCTCCTTGACAAGGTTTTATACATTTTCTATTAGTGCACGCTTCATCTGGTAAACAATCTGTGCTAACAATGCATTCAGGTTTGCACGATGGGGGCGTACCAATATAACCTTCTAGGCATGAGCACACAGGCTGTCCATTTATATTACGACATTGACTATTTGAGCCACAAGGAGTAGGATAACATGGTTCAGGATTTGCAACTGAAATAAAAATAATAATAATTGAATTTGAAGTATGATTAAAGTGAAATAAAAAATCTGCAGACTAAATGTATGGATCATTAGGATATTCATAATATCTTCTTTTACCTATAACTTGTGAACACTGAACAAAAGCATTGCCAGACATTCCTTCAGGGCATCGGCACATTGGTATGTGACCAATAACTTCACATATAGCACTACTTGCACAGATTCTACTGTTACAAGGATTTACACATTTATTTTTATAGCAAGCGTTTTCTTGGGAACAATCTGAACTTAGAATGCATTCAGGTCGACATTCAAAGTAGGGGTCACCCTGGTAATCTTGTATACATGAGCATGTTCCGTTGTTACAAATTGCATTTGGACCACATGGCGATGGATCACAAGGATCATTGTCATCGTAACTTACGATTTCTAAAACGTTACAATAAATTAATTATAGTAAAAAATTAGCACAGTTATATTTGTTATTACTTAATTAACATATTTATGTAAGTATTTTACCTTGAATTTTACATTCAACGAATGCGTCACCTATAAAATGTTCATTACATCTACAAATTGGCGTGTGGTTTTTTATTATACATTGTGCATTTATACCGCAAGACCCAGGACAAGGATCTTTGCACTTTTGACGAATACATGCTAAATTACTGGGGCAGTCGGCATTTATCACACATTCTGGTCTACAATTTGGTGGAGCGCCTATATAATTTTCCAAACAAGTACACGATGGAACATCATTGGTTACTCTACACTGACTAAATGGACCGCAAGGGGAAGGTAAGCATGGGTTACTTTGTTTTTCTGGAATGTTTTCTTTTATTGGATAACATCTGCTGAAAGCGTCACCCGTAAAATGTTCCAAGCATGAGCAAATGGGACTATGATTTACCACTAAGCATTTAGTATTGAGTCCACACTGTCCATTGCAAGGATTAACACATTTTTGAGATATACACGCCTTGTCAGTGGGACATTCCGCACTAACAACGCATTCTGGCCTGCAATTTGGAGGACTGCCACGATATTCCAGCATACAACTGCAAATCGGTTGTTCATTATTTACTTTGCAAATACTGTTTGGCCCACATATCGAAGGTTTACAAGGATCAGATTGAGTTTCGATTTCTGTAAAAAACATATATTGGAATAAGTCGTAAGTAAATTAAAGAAAGCCCTTATGTTAAAACGATAAATTTTCCTTTTAGTATAATAATGACAAAACAATTACCTTGTTTAATATAACATTTTTGAAACGGATTTCCAGTATAACCTGGGAGACAGATACAAAGGGGCGCATGATTAATGGTTTGACAATCAGCGTTGACTCCACAGGTTCCTGGACAGGGATCTTGACATTTATTTTGTTGGCATATTCTATTTGATGGACAGTCAGTGTTTACGGTGCATTCAGGCCGACATCCTTCATATGGATTGCCAAAATAACCAGGCAAACAGGTACAAGAACCTATATTATTACGTTCCTTACATAAAGCATTACTTCCGCACGGCGATGGAGTACACGGTGTCAAGAATTCAATTGATTGTATGTGTTGAATTTCACACGATACAAAAGGATCCCCCGTATATTCTTGTGGACACACGCAGTTAGGTGTATGACTTACTACTCGACATTGTGCAAGCAAACCACAAGCTCCTACACATGGATCATTACATTTATTATTTATACAAGCCATATGATTAGGACATTCACTGTTACTAGTGCACTCTGGACGACAATTTGGCGGTGTCCCTATAAATTCTGAGGCACATGAGCAAGAAGGTGAAGTATGTATAGATTTACATACAGAATTAGGTCCGCATGGCGAAGGAACGCATGGGTTTGTTTGCGGGGGTGTTTCTAAGGCTGTAAAATAAGATTAACCTTAGTACAATTTTAAAATCTGTGAATTATAAACTAAATTAATGTATCCCTCTTTTTGGGCTTTTTAAACAGAAGACTCACGTTTAATTATACATCTACTAAATGGGTCGCCGGTATAATCGTTTGGACAAGAGCATATTGGATTATGATTAACAACTTCACATACAGCTTTAATACCACATGCACCATTACATGGGTTAATGCATTTGTAGTTGTTGCAAGCTTTATTTAATGGACATTCTGAGCTGGTGGAACATTCTGGTCTACACGTTGGTGGAGATCCTTTGTATTCTGGTAAGCAAGAGCATACTGCAATATTTTTTGTTTCATGGCATTGACTGTTTGGACCACATGGACTTGGATTGCATGGGTTTGAGGATAATGATACTGTAAATGAAATATAAATAAATTAAAAAATATACATAAAAAAATATTATTTTTAAATTTATGTGAATTTTAAAAATATTATTTTTAATAATATCATGCGATTTTATTAAATGTAATCTTTATAAATTTGAATCTTTAGAATAGAATCTTACCTTGAACTTTATTACACGAAACGAAAGAATTGCCAGTAAAGCCAACAGGACAACTACACATGGGAATATAATTAATTACTTCACATTCTGCACCACTGCCACAAATATCTGGGCATGGATTTATGCATTTTTTTGTATTACAAATTAGGTTTCTTGCACAATCTGCACTCACAGTACATTCTGGTCGACAACCAATATAAGGATCACCGTGATACTGAGGTAGACATGAGCATTGTCCATTATTACATATCGTGTTAGATCCACAAGGTGATGGATGACATGGATCGGATTGATTATCTGTAAAATAAAACATTGTTGTACCATTATTTATAGATTTTTTATTGAATATGTATTAAATTTCTTTGTGGATATTTTATATATACCTTGGAGTGGTTCAATGTTGCATGCTGAAAAAGGATCACCTTTGTACCCTTCAAGACATGAACAAATAGCAACGTGTTTAATAACAAAACATCTGGCGTTTGTGCCACATGATCCAAGGCAAGGATCTGTACATTTTTCATTAATACATGCTAAAGAGCTGGTACAGTCTTCATTTGTAGTACATTCAGGTTTGCAGTTAGGTGGACTACCGAAGTAGCCTAAAGAGCAAGAGCAGGCTGCTTGACCACCAACATTTCGACATATTGAATTTGGACCACAAGAACTCGGTACACAAGGATCTCTCACGTCATCCAGTTGTGGCTGTGACACTGGAGAATTTAATAATTATTTTAATCCTAAATATGTTTTAAATGTTGTCAAATATAAGAAAAGAAAACAAGTCATAAATTCTTAAGTAAAAATATTATTTTAATTGCTATAGTTTTCTGAGCAGTCTTTTTAGTTCATGTTCACATTTTAGTACATATAAAAGTTTAAACTATCTTCAATGACAAACTAAGTTAGGTTGAGGTTGTTGTCATTTTACTTTTTCTTCTCAGCAAATTTGTTATATTGGTACTCTTTTAGGGGTGGGGAGTGTTTAAAAAATAACCAGTTTGGACTATTCGCTTTCCAGATTAGAATGACGTCGCCTAACTTAGCATTATTTTTATTACTTAAAACATTATGTAAAATTGACAATTCAAAAAAATTTGGAAAAATACTAATAATAAATACCTGGTCTAATAAAACATCTCGTAAAGGGATCTCCAGTATAGCCTGGTAAACAGCTACATATGGGATTATGATGAATCACACGGCAGTCAGAATTTTGTCCACAAGGTCCAGGACACGGGCTAACACATTTCTGATTTATACAAGTCTTTTCTGATATACAATCTGAGCTTAGAACGCACTCAGGTCTGCATGATGGTGGTTCACCGAAGTAGTTTGGTAAACAACTACATACCGCTTGATCATTTATATTTTTGCATTGACTGTTTGGTCCACAAGGACTAGGATAGCATACATTTGTTGGAGTAATGGATTGCACTGGAAAATAAAAGAAAATAAATATTAAATATGTCATTCATTTTCTTAATTCTTGTTTCTGATCCATATTTCTTATTTCTGTCTTTCATAATATATTGTTAACTATAATTATTTAAACAAATGTACAAATAAAATAAGAAACTTACAAGGTATAGAAGTACATCTTCTAGACGCATCTCCTGTATAACCAGATATACATGTACATAATGGAGAATGGTTAATGGTAGAACACTCTGCGTTAAATCCACATATCCCCGGACAGGGATCTTGACATTTATTACTAATACAAGCTCTGTTTCCGGGACAGTCAGTATTTGAAACACATTCAGGGCGACAGCCTTCGTAGGGGTTTCCAGAATAGCCTTCATTACACATGCATGAACCTACTCTATCTTTTTCTTTGCAAATTGCATTAGGGCCACACGGTGTTGGAGAACATGGTGTTAAAATTTCAATAACTGTTACAATGGAACATTGGGAAAATGGATCCCCTTCAAACCCTTGTGGACAGACACACATAGCAGAGTGGCTGACAACTCGGCATTCTGCATTCCTACCACATGCACTTGCACATGGATCTTTACATTTTTGGTTAATACACGCTAAATGAGGTGAACATTCGCTGTTGCTTATACATTCAGGCTTACAATATGGAGGTTGACCATTGTAATTAGGCTTGCAACGGCATGATGGCGTTCCATTTATTTCCATGCAAACTGAATTTGGGCCACATGGTGAAGGTTGACAATGGTTTATTACCACGGCCGGTATGTCTGTAATAAATAATACAATTTATTCAATAAATTAAATGAGGCCGTCGTGGGACAGCGGCAAAAGTGTGAATGTAATCGCGACAAGTTATGAGTTCGATTCCCACTTGAGGAAATGAAACATTTAATATTTCTTCGCTTTGGTGCCGAGGCAAAGCACGGTGTTGAGTTCCGCCACTCAACACGCAATATCTTTAAAGTTCGACGAAAAATTAAGAACGGAGTACTACTTTGCTGTGTGCGGGATACAGCGTGAAGCTGAAAAGAAATTAAAGAGCAGAATAGAATTTAACTTACTAAGTACAAATGAACATTCCGTAAAGGGGTCTCCCGAAAATCCATCTGGGCAGGCACATATTGGGTTATGATTAACTACTTCACAAGTAGCTCGTAATCCGCAAGAACCAGGGCATGGATCAACACATTTTTGATTATTACATGCTTGATTTAGAGAACACTCAGCACTAACTACACATTCTGGCCGACAAGCTGGAGGTGAACCCAAGTATGATGGTAAACAGGAACATACAGCTTGATTATTAATTTCACGGCACTGGCTGTTAGGTCCACATATAGCTGTATTGCAAGGGTGCTCTAATATTGAAACTAAAAAAAATATACTCGTTAATGAATATATGTATAAATATGAAAAATAAATAGATGATTAAATTTATTTTACATAATTTTACATTACCTTTAATAGGGTTACATAAGACGAACGCATTTCCAGTGAAACCACTGTTGCAACTGCACATGGGTATATGATTTATTACTTGACAAATTGCATTTAATCCACAAGTGCCCAGACAAGGATCGACACATTTTTGCTGAATGCAGGTTTTTGATGAGTCACAGTCAGTATTTAATACACATTCAGGGCGGCAGTTGAAATATGGATCACCGCTATATTCAGACAGGCACTGACACTGGCCGTCGATGCATTCAGCATTAGAGCCGCAATGTACATTACTACATGCGTCAATAATAATAGGTTCCGCTAAAACATACATTTACATTTATCATTAATATTATTTACTCCATTCCACACGTGGTTGTATGTAGGTAGTAAAATTGAAGTCTTATTTAAATCTTCAATCGCTATTATATATTTGTCCACTCAAGTTCAAATACATTAGTTAATATATTTGTAGCGAATAACATTGTTATGTTAATATAACTTTTTTTAAATAATTAAATTTTATTGTTGAATAAAGCTGAAATTGATTTTTATTCTTTTTTTATTACTTGCTGAAATGAATTTTATTTAGTGTTCTTGTGATTTAAAACGTCATAAAATGAAAATGAGCAATAACAGAAAAGAAAATAATAGAGGTTCTTCGAGAACAATGCTTTAGATTAGGTTCTTGCGTATATGTTGTTCTTATGCAAGAGATGCGCGAAAGTAAAGTAACACAATATTTCTACAATTGTTTTACTCGAAGTTTAATTTTTGTGTTTGTGTGTGTAAACTTTACAGTTTTTTTAATTTGTTAGTAAAAGTTACCTTCCAAAGGTTGCAGCCTACAGCTGGTGAATGGATCTCCGATATAACCTTCATTGCAAGTGCATATTGGTATATGATTAAGTACACTGCACCGAGCATTAACGCCACAGGATCCAGGGCAAGGGTCCTGACACTTTAAATTTATACATGCAAGATCACTTGAACAATCAGCGTGTATACTACATTCAGGGCGACAATGTGGAGGACTACCGATAAAGTCAGTTAAACAAGAGCACGATGGAGTATTTCCAATATTACGACATTCTGCGTTTGGTCCGCAAGGCGATGGCACACATGGATTGGTTACGTCACGAATAGGCTCAACTGAAAATACAGTTGAAAACATTAATTCTAAAATATTGTGACATTAAAATTATCACGATTGTATTAAAATACAATAATAAAACACTTACAAGATACAAAGTTACATAACGTGAAAGGATCCCCAGTGTATGAATTTTTGCATGAACATATCGGACTGTGGTTTATCATTTTACATTCAGTATTAACGCCGCAAGGTTTTGGACAAGGATTCATACACTTATTGTTCACACAAGCTTTATCACGTGGACATTCAGAACTTACTATACATTCAGGTCGACAGTTTGGTGGAGCACCATCATAACCTGATAAGCAGGAGCATATCGCTTGACCATTGCTAACTTTACATTGACTGTTAGGGCCGCAAGGTGAAGGATAACAAATATCAATTGGTGATATTGTTTGAACTGGTTCTGAAAAAAATATTATCATCTTATAATTAATTTCATTCATTCTTATTAGTAATTATTTTCATTATTTATTTAACCTCATATGGTTCAGCGTAGATAGCTACCGCACCAGCGTAAACTCTGAGGCTGATTTCGACCTTAAACTGCAGTGAATGTGTTAATATGTACTAAATGTGATAAATTTAATTTGCAGTTACCAACCTTGGAATACGCAATATTTAAATGGATCTCCAGTATAGCCACTTAGACATGTGCATAGAGGCACGTGATTAATGACATTACAAATAGCATTCTGGCTACAGCTTCCAGGACAAGGGTCAGTGCACTTAGCATTAATACATGCTTTATTAGAAGGACAGTCAGTATTAATAACACATTCTGGCCGACAGCCCTCATATGGATTGCCGATATAACCTTGTATACAAGTGCATGAGCCAGCATTTTGTTTTTCTTTACATAAAGCATTTACTCCGCATGGTGAAGGAGAGCATGGACTAACAACAGCCTCAATTTGCAAAATTTGTCTAGTGCAACCAAAGAACGGATCACCAGTATAACCTATTGCACACAAACAAATGGGCGAGTGACTGATTACTTTGCACTCCGTATTTACGCCACAAATTCCTTCACAAGGATTAATACATTTCATTCGTACGCAGGACAAATGTGATGAACATTCTTCATTACTTGAACATTCAGGTTTGCAATATGGAGGTTGTCCCTGATAATTTTCTTGGCATGTACACGACGGTACACCATTAATTTCTTTACAGATTGAATTCGGTCCACATGGCGAAGGTATACATAAATTTATGTCTTCAGGAACTGTCTCGGCTATAATAAAAGAAAAAGTTAATATTTAAATTATTCTGTTACTGTTGTTCACCTAGTCATAAATTCGTCTACCTAGTCATACTTACGGAGATCAAAACATCGGGAAAATGGATCACCGGAGAGCTTTCTAGGGCAAGAGCATATAGGATTATGATTAACAACTTTACAGTCTGCGTTAATGCCACAGACACCATTACATGGATTTGTGCATCGTTGATTACTACAAGCTTGATCTAGTTGACATTCAGCGCTTATGATACATTCTGGATGACAAGCAGGTGGAGATCCGATCATATTGGGAGCACAAGAACATGCTGCTTGTCCGTTAACTTCTTTGCATTGACTATTAGGTCCACATGGAGACGGATAACACGGGTTGATGTGTATAGATTCTAAAAATATTATAAATAGTTAACCAATGACTTTATTACAATATCTTAAATGATTTTCTTTTAATTCTTTATAATTGTTTAGTTAATATAAACTTACCGGTTATAGCTCGACATTCTAAAAAGGCGTTGCCTGTGGTACGATCAGGACAACTGCACATTGGAATGTGGTTAAAGACGTTGCAAACTGCGCTAGGAGCACAAATATTTAGGCAAGGATTTGTACATTTATTATTAATGCAAGATTTGTCACGTTCGCAATCGGAATTTTGTACACACTCTGGTCGACAACCACTATATGGATCGCCATGGAATTCTGGAATACAGCTACATTTCCCTTTGTAACATTCAGCGTTTGTGCCACATGGCGACGGATTACATGAATCGTCGTGAGCTAAAAAAAAATATTTTTTTAATGTTTTTTTTTTTAAGTTTTCAAAATATTAAGTACACTGTTATTTCCCCTACAAGGAGTTTCTGTTTACCTTTCACTGGTATAATACTACATTGCGTAAATGCATTTCCAGTATAGCCTTCTTCGCAAGTACAAATGGCGATATGTCTCATAACTTGACAGTAAGCGTTTAGGCCACAAGATCCTGGACAGGGGTCTTTACATTTTTGATTTATACAAGCCAGATCACTTGAACAATCTTCGCTAATAGTACACTCAGGACGACAATTTGGTGGACTTCCTTCAAAATCAGGTAAGCAGGAACAAGATGGTATTCCGTTTCTATTCTGACAAAAAGAATTTGGTCCACACGGAGACGGTTGGCAAGGGTCGATTTTTTGTAGGGTAGGAACTGAGATAAGAATGTAAAATTATTTTGTGTTCATTAAAACTACATAATTATAAAAGTATTAATATATATATATATTATATTCTACTTACCTGTAATTTTATAGCAATATGAAAAAGGATCTCCTGTAAATTTGTTAATGCAAGTGCATATAGGGCTATGGTTGATCACACGGCAGTCGGTATTTTGTCCGCACGGTCCGGGACATGGAGATATACATTTTTGATTTTTACATATTTTGTCTGAGGGGCATTCAGCGCTCACTACACACTCAGGTCTACAATTAGGGGGAGTACCACGATACTCTGGTAAGCAAGAGCATACACTTTGTCCATTTGCAATTTTGCACTGACTATTCGGTCCACAAGGTGTAGGTTGGCATGGATTTGTAGCAACCTCTTCACTTTCTATAAGTACATTAATATTATTAATAATTACAATATGAGTTTTTTTAGGATTTTCTCATTCTCCTGATTTTAAAAATATATTAAATATGCTTTAAAAATATTGTATTGTCATCGGATTCGAACACATATATAATTTGTTAAGCAAATCAGACGGCAATAATAGATTTTTCTACATTAACTATGAGTAGATAATATGTAAGATAGTTCATGGAAAAGTTACAACCGTGTGTTAAATGTAAATTATTAACTCACTATTACATACATACCTTTTAAAGAACAATATATGAAAGGATCTCCAGTATATTTAGGCCAACACGTACATAAAGGTGAATGATTTACTATTTGGCAATCTGCATTAATGGCACATGTCCCAGGGCAAGGATCAGTACATTTATTTTTTATACATGCTTTATTGCTTGCACAATCTGAATTTACAACACATTCTGGATGACAAGCGTCATACGGATTTCCAAAATAACCTCTTAAACAAGAACAAGCACCAGCTCCTGATTTTTCTGTACATTCAGCATTAGCTCCACATGGTGAGGGCAAACAAGGTCTTATAGATTCAATAGGAATTAAAGCGTTTATCGTACATTGTATGGAAGCGTCACCATTATAGCCTTCTGGACAAATACACGCTGCACTGTGACTAATTACCCGACATTCCGCATTAGTACCGCATGCCTGTTCACATGGATTCTGACATTTTTTATTGATACAGGCTAATTGCGGAGCACATTCACTATTTGATATGCATTCGGGACGGCAATATGGAGGCGATCCTATGAAATTAGGCATACATTGACAAGATGGTATTTGTAATCCAGTCTCTTGACAAATAGAATTAGGCCCACAAGGAGATGGCTGACAAGGATTCCTTACTGTTGTTGGTTCTGAAAGAGCTGAAATTAAAAAATATTAAGATTAGTAATACACCTATACTTAAATAATATACTTTATTGATAAATAAAATGTGGGGTACTACTTAGTATTCTTAGTTAATAGTATGAAAATAATTTTATTTAGCCTTTGTTTTACTTTGTTCCCTTTTTTTTTATTAGATTCTATTTTACCATTATTTTTATAAATATATTAGGGAGACACACGTAGCATAGTCAGCAGTGTCTCACTTAAATATATCAAAAATTATTATTAATAAAAATTACTTAACACCAGGTTCCCTCTGCCTACCCTGGTGCTGGTTTGACGTAAAACTAAAAAAAATAAACAATTAATTATACTAACGGATAATGATGCATCTTGTAAATGGATCGCCAGTCATTTCGCTTGGACAGGTACATATAGGATTGTGATTAATTACTTGACATCTAGCCGCTACTCCACAAGCGCCTTCGCATGGGTTTATACACCTTTGGTTACTACAAGCTTTGTCCGCAGGACAGTCGGAGCTCGCAACACATTCAGGGTGACAAGAAGGTGGAGCACCTTCATAATTTGGAATACATGAACAAACCGCTTGATTGTTATATTCTCTACACTGACTAAAAGGTCCACAAGGACTAGGCAGGCAAGGGTTCTGTGGTATGGTTTCTGTAATAATATTAGTAAATTTATTTATATATGTCTTGTCTACATTTCTATGAACTCAATTTTAGTTGATAATAAATTAATAATCAATAAGAATGCCCTCTTTCAGATATACCTTTTATAGGACGACATTCAATAAAGGCGTTGCCCGACATTTTAGGAGGGCAAGTACATATAGCCATATGTTTTATGACCTCACACAATGCATTTATACCGCAGGTATTGTTACAGGGGTTTATGCAACGTTGTTGAACACATGCTTTATTCATCGGACAATCCGAACTAATTGTGCACTCAGGTCGACATCCAAAATACGGGTCTCCGTGATATTCAGAAAAACATGTACATACGCCGTTATTGCAAAGAGCATTTGGCCCACACGGAGATGGGTGACAAGGGTCAATTAACACTGGGTCTAAAAATGTAAAACATTTTAAATTAATATTTATTTACAAAGAAAAATACAGATTCAGATTTGCAACATAACATCGTATTATATTTTAACTTACCATTTTCTCTTTTAACGTTACAAATCGTAAATGGATCACCAATGTAACCTTCTATACAAGTACATATTGACACGTGACTTTGAACTCTACATTCAGCATTTAGACCGCACGATCCTGGGCAGGGATCAGTGCATTGTTCATTTATACATGCTTTATCATTCGAACAATCTGTATTTATTGTACACTCCGGCCGGCAATTCGGTGGGTTTCCAGTGTATTGTGGTAAACACGCGCAAGAAGGTAGGCCGTTTATAGTTTGACATTGCGAATATGGTCCACAAGGTGCATGCAAACATGGATCCGTGACAACAGGTTCCACCTCAAGCACTATTATATGATAATAACATTTTAGTATAATAATAATATTTTTAATTATATATAACATTTTAAACATTTTTTTATTATCATTTACCTTTAAAACACTGATTAAGTGGGTCCCCTGTATATTGCAGTTTACAAGTGCAAATTGGGCTATGGTTTATTACTTTACACTCTGTGTTAATTCCACATACTCCTGCACATGGATTTTGGCACTTTTTGTTTATACAAGCATGTTGTTGTGTACATTCGGAACTAACAAGACATTCAGGTCTACAAGCTGGAGGTGATCCTATATATTCTGGCTGGCAAGTACACACTGCCTGATCATTAGATGTTTTACAAAAACTATTAGGACCACATGGTGATGGTGTGCATGGACTTTTGGTAGCCTCTGGGATGTCTATGGAAAGCAAAGAGAATTATGGTACATAATTAATATTTTTTTATTATCCGCGCCGATACCAGTGAATAGCCTAATCAATCTTATTCGGTTACTCAGTGATTCGTTGACTTGGATAAATTATTTATTATTTTCCCTTTTCTGGTTAGACAAAGTACGGCGTTCATTCTTTCTATATTACTATACAACAAGTAGCGTCTCAAAAAAATATTACATTTTAAATAGTGTAATAATCGTGAAAATCAAAGCTCTTATTAACATGATTACCATATTAAATATAACATATGTATGTACGTGGATCTAACTAACCTTGTGGTTTTACTTGACATTCTTGGAAAGGATTACCAATAAATCCAGGTATGCATTCACATTTAGGAGTATGATTTAAAATACTGCATAAAGCATTACGCCCACAGACATTTTCACATGGACTTTTACATTTGCTCTGCATACATGCTAGGTTTAGTGGACAATCAGAGTTTACTACACATTCTGGTCTACATCCTTCGTAAGGATTTCCGACATAATCAGGAAGACATACGCATGCGCCAGCTCCTCTGAGCTCTCTACATATTGCGTTAGAACCACAAGGTGAAGGAGAACAAGGCGTTAAAACGACTTCAATCAATTGACATTCAGTGAACGCATCCCCTGTAAATCCACCTGGACAAATACATTGCGGCGTATGGCTAAGAACTTTACATTCTGCTTTTTCTCCACAAGATCCTGGGCAAGGATCTCTGCATTTTTGATTGATACAAGCCATATTATTTGAACATTCACTATTTACTGTACATTCAGGTCGACAGTGTGGTGGACTCCCGGTATATTCCTCAAGACAAGCACAAGACGGTGATCCTGCTATTTCTTTACAAATTGAATTGGGCCCACAAGGTGATGGTTCGCAAGGATTCACATAAACCGGATTTTCTTCTACAATAAAAATAATATTTATAGTATTTGCTTTTGACTGGTTTGATAATATAATCTGTATTATATTATCAAAGCAGTTAGAAGCAAATTGTCGTATGTATAATTTTATAAATATTGCGTGATTATATTAAGATTAAAAGTGTAAACATAAAACTATAACAGTAAGTAACGTAAGTACGTTATAAAAATTATTTACTGCTGTAATTTTATATTTGTTATCTAATAAATGAAATGAATATATTATTAATTAATTTAATTTATTATAAAAAATAAATGAATTAACAATATATTTATTGGTTTATAAAAATTATGATATTACGACAATACCTTCTTTTAAACATTTAGTGAACGGATCACCAGTGAGGCCTGCTGGGCAAGAGCAAATCGGATTATGATTGACGACCTGACAGTTTGCTGCAAGTCCACAATTTCCAATGCAAGGATCAACGCAACGTTGACCAGAACAAGCCTTAACCAGAGAACATTCAGCGCTGGTTACACATTCAGGTCTACAAGTAGGTGGTGCATCTTTGTATCCTGGCAAACAGGTGCAAATTGCTTGGCCCTTAATTTCCCTACATTGGCTATTGGGTCCACAAGGAGATGGGTTGCATGGATTTAAAATTTCAGTAACTGTATTTTTTTTGCACTCAATAAAAGCATTTCCCGTGAAGCCGACTGGACACGTGCACATTGGTATATGATTATAAATGTTACAACTCGCCCCCAAACCGCATGTATTTGTACAAGGATCTATGCACTTATTTTTCACGCACGCTTTGGTTTGCGGACAGTCAGTGTTCATTATACATTCTGGTCTACAGCCAAAGTATGGGTCTCCCGAATAGCCAGTTAAGCATGTGCATTCACCATCATTGCATTCTGTATTAGATCCACACGGTGAAGGATTGCACAGATCATTTTCAACTATTTCTGTAAAATGTAAATATTAAAAGTATGTGAAAGTGATAATTATTAGTATATAATGACTTCTAAATGTATCTAAACTAAATGAAATACAATATGCTATCAGTTGTGGTCTTATTGTTGATAATTGATAAGTCTTATAAAGTCTTATAAACTAAATAATTAATTATGTTAGAAAAGGTAGAAATATTTACCATCTCTTAATGGTTTCAATTTACACTGAGAGAAAGGGTCACCATTATATTCATCTAAACAGCTGCACTGAGCAATATGATTAAATACTGTACATCTTGTATTCAGACCACAAGCTCCATTGCATGGGTCTCGACATTTTTCATTAATGCATGCTTGATCGCTAGAGCATTCGGAGTTAATTGTACATTCAGGACGACAATTAGGAGGGTTGCCGATATAACCAGGTTGGCATGCGCATGAAACTGACCCTCCTATATTCCTACATTCAGCGTATAAACCACACGGTGATACTAAGCAGGGATCTGATGCTGGTACTTTTTCTACTGGATGAGATACTAAAAAATATTTTATTACGTAGTATTAATATCTTTCATGACTGATTTTAAATATATTATACGAGTATAGGTCTTAAAAACCAAATATATTCTTTACACAGTCATTCATCTTGATTTTCATATTTATAAATTAAAATTAATATTATTTTTATTTTTTACCACCTCCACTGCGGAACAGACTTATTTCGGCCCACCACGATACTTTCAAATGGTGAGGACGAAGCAAACTAATTATGTACCTGCCACTGGTGTGAAACAAAAACGTCTAAACGGCCTATGCACTGAGGATAAAAATCATTCCCCCCGGCAGTAAACATGCATTTTCATTTCGGAAATACAATTACTATCTAAGGAAAGTATCTTTCGTCGAGATGAGCGCTAAACAGAGAAATTGTGGAGAGTGGGAACGCGAAGGAATGCGAAGAACCTTGAATAGTGGAAAAATAAAAAGATACTGCAAGGTTTTCTAATGTGAGTCACGTCGTTATCGGCCAGCTGTTGTCCCTGATTTATTTCCTGCTTGGAAAGTCCAGGGGCGAATCAACCGCAGGACGGAATAAAGGTAATTCTGACAATATTTAATTATGTTTTCGTAAAGTTATAGCATCTTAATCTAACCTAGTGCTAATGTGTCCAAAAGGACCTGCTACGCACCGGCGGAAATATCGTTGATGCATTTCGACTCGCCACCGCACCAGATGAAAATTTACTCGTTGTGGCGAAAATGTTAAGTAATCTATATTTGTATTCTCATACAAGGATCACTTTTCCTACCCATGCAAGCATTTTGAAAATAAAAAAAAGTGGAATGTCTAAACTTCAAATGCAGATAGATCAATGATCAAAAATATGAAAATCAATAACATTTTTTGATTTAAGAATTTAAAGTGTAAAAGAATAAATTTGTACTTCAAAACCTATACTAATTAACAATCTATATTACCTTTAACTGGATAACATCTGGTAAAAGGATTTCCAGTTAATCCATTTTTGCATGTACAAATCGGACTGTGATTGATCACGTTACAGTTAGCATTTTCTCCACAGCTTCCTATGCAGGGATCTGTACATTTCTGATTTAAGCAGGCTAAATGTAAACCGCATTCTGAACTAACCATACACTCTGGACGACAGTTTGGTGGAGAGCCAATAAAAGCAGGAAGACAGGAACATACAGCTTGTTCTTTTATTTCCTTACATTGGCTATTAGCTCCACATGGTGATGGATTGCATGGATCAGTTTTCACAGTTAGTTCTAAAAATTATAACAGTAGTTTTAATTTGAGTGTATATAATAGATATGTCGTGGCGCAGGAGCACAAGCGTGTGACTGTAAACGCAACAGATAGCGAATTCGATTTCTACTCGAGTAAATGAAATATTTAATACCATAATTTCCTGGCTCTGTAAAGCTCAACGTCGAGTTCTACCACTCAACACGCAATGCCTGCAGAATTCGGCATTTGGCAGAAAATGGGTAACGGAAATGACCCAGGTTTCCTCTGCCTACTCTATATTATATATTTATTCGTATTCTTATACTTATACTCGTACTTCTATATTACAAGCGTAGTTCTTACCTTCTTGTATTATTATACTGCAATGATTAAAAGGATTTCCTGTGTATCCTGTTTGACAAACACAGTTTGGCATATGGTCATTGATCTGACAATACGCATTATTTCCACATGTCCCTGGGCAAGGGTCAACACATTTCATTCGAGAACAAGCCTTGTTAAGTGGACAATCCGAATTAACTAAACACTCAGGTCGACATCCTTCATAAGGATTACCAAAATAGCCATCCAAACATTGACATGCCCCGATTCCTGATTGTTCTCTACATAAAGAGTTAGGGCCACACGGACTTGGACTACATGGATTAAGAATTTCATCTGGTATTAGAACTGCAGTGTAACATTGCAAAAACGGGTCACCGGTATAACCTTCTTGGCAGATACACATAGGAGAATGGCTAATAACTCTACACTCAGAGTTTGTTCCACAACTGCCAATGCATGGATCAGAACATTTTTGATTCATGCATGCTAAATTGTAATCACATTCACTGTTACTAATACACTCCGGTCTACAATTAGGTGGCGAACCCCTGTATCCGTTTAAGCATGCACAAACTGGACTTTCACCGCTTATTTTACATGTTGAGTAAGGACCACACGGTGATGGATCGCAAGGATCGACCTGCACAGTTTCAACTGTAAAAAAGAAAGATGTTAGTACCTAATTGATATTATAAAAGATATGTTTTAAAATTAATTACTTACCAATGATTGAACATTTTACGAATGGATCGCCTGTAAAAGATTGTGGACAAGAGCATATGGGATTGTGATTTATAACATCACACACTGCTGCGATGCCGCATGCACCAAGGCAAGGATTTACGCATTTTTGATTTTGACAAGCTTCTTTTAATGAGCATTCGAGGCTCACAATACATTCTGGTCTACATGTAGGTGGGCTACTGCGATATCCCGGCAAACAAGAGCAAACAGCCTGTCCATGCGCCTGTTGACACTGGCTATTTGGCCCACATGGCGTAGGATTGCACGGATTGATATTTATTACTGGAAGTGAGTTTCAATATTTCAATAATGCTTTAACATAATAATAAAAAAACCCCTGACATTAAAAGACCTTAAAAATAAACAAAGAACTAGAAATAAACTGATAATTTTCGAACAGCTGAACATATTTTCTTGAACATGGCTAAGATTCTATTATGTTACTTTTCAATAAAATAACATAATCAAAATCGGTTCTTGGCTTAGAAGTTACGATGCCAAAGACAAACATACATATACACAGACAAATCAAGCTTATAACACCTCACTATTTCTATCGGGGATTAAAAATTCTTAAATAAAATTAGGTAAAAATAAAGTACCTGCGGTCAGTCGACATTCAAAAAATGCATTCCCGCTCATACCTCTTGGACAGATACACATTGGGATATGATTATTAACGTCGCAAATAGCATTTATCCCACAAGTACCACTGCATGGATTTACACATTTATTTCTTAGACAGCCTTTATCTTGAGGACAATCGGAGCTGTATACACATTCCGGTCGACAGCCTAGATATGGATCGCCGTGATAGTCATCCAAGCAATAACAAGCACCGTTTGCACATTTTGTGTTTGGCCCACATGGATTTGGATTGCATGGATCTACAATTGCTTGCTGGGGAGGGTCTGTTGATTTTTTATTTCATATTATTAATTTTTTTTAATATTTATTATAAAAACATATAACAAATAATAAGTAATGTGGCCGTCGTGTCGCAGGGGCACAAGGGTGTGACTGCAATGACTGTACGCGGGATACAACGTGAAGCTGATTTAATTTAATTTTGTAAACTGTCCGAATTAATTTATTTATTTGACTCTTCATTGTACTAATGTCAGGCATCGATAGATTGTTAAAAGAAGACTATAAAAAAATTAAATATCTAAAAATATTTTCAAATGAATATGTTTTGGAAAATGAATAAAAATATTACTACCTTCCATAAGTTTTGGAACACATTCTCGAAATGGATCGCCTGTAAAACCTTCTGAGCACAAACAAACCGGTACGTGATTTTGAACAAAACATTTTGCATATATTCCACAAGCTCCTTCGCAAGGGTTTTGACATTTTTCAGCCACACACGCCTGGTTGCTGGCACAATCGGATTGGACGATGCACTCGGGTCTACAGAATGGTGGTATCCCCATATAATTTGGCAAACATGAACATGATGCTAAGTCATTAATATTCCGGCATTCTGCATATTGACCACAAGGCGAAGGTACACATGGATTTGTTGTTGTTGTTGATATTGACGACATTTCTATGATAAAAGAATTTTCTTTTTATTATTTAATCTTTTTAATAAGGGACAAACAACCTATCGAAGATTAAATTGATAGGTACTTACGTAATATTTGTGTGCAAATAGTAAAAGGATTTCCTGAATAACCAGGACGACATGAACAAATTGGACTATGGTTTATCACTTTACATTCTGTATGTTTGCCACAAGGTTTTGGGCACGGGTTTATACACCGGTTATTAACGCAAGCTCGATTCGATTTACATTCCGAATTCACAATACACTCAGGTTTGCAGTTTGGCGGTGTACCAATATAATTACTCAAGCAAGAGCATACAGGCTGATTATTGACTTCCTTACATAACGAATTAGATCCACACGGTGAAGGGTTGCATACATTTGTTTCTAAATTATCTTTATGAAAAAAAAAGAAAATAAGTAAAAAAGATTATGTGGTACATAAAAGAATTGAATTTTATACTCACCACGCAATAAAGAACACATTGATAGTGGATTTCCAGTATAACCAATTTGGCAGTTACATGACGGCTTATGGTTTGTCACGTAACAATCAGCATTGTAACCACAAGCTCCGGGACAAGGATCAACACATTTATTTCTACTGCACGATAATACCAAAGGACAATCGGAATCAACTAAGCATTCGGGTCTACATCCTTGGTATGGATCACCAAAATAGTCTGCACGACATGTGCAAGATCCAGCATTTCCTTGTACTTTACATTCAGCATTCGCACCACAAGGTGATGGTTCACAGGGATTTAAATATTCAGCCTTGGGCGGAGCTGAAATATTATTTTTACAAGATGAGTACACTTACCTATAAATTCCATTCACCGATGAAGCTCTTTTTTCTTCCTAAGCGTTAGTCGAAGCTTGCTCGGCCCGATGACTTTTAGTGACCTCTCCATTCGGACGACGGCGTTTCTATCTAGCCGCCATCAAAAGCAGCCGCTTCAGCGAACGGCCTAAGCTTACTGTAAGTGCTTTGTTATATCCGCGTGCTCCAAACATAAGCAAGGCATTAATTTCACAAAAGTTGTATTATGTATATGTAAATTAAAATGTTACGTCCCTTCTGAAAGCACTTAAACTTTTTTAAATAACTTAATACCTTCTAATTCCTCATATTTGCGTTTAATTTCCAAGCCTATAGATACTACATCGATAATTCTGCTTACAAACTAAACAGCGGGCATGGTCGCTAGACAGCTTTTAAGCTAAAATACCTATGTAGCTCTATTTTCAATTAGTAAACCATGTGAGCCGTGACCGTTGACAATATTTTGAAGCACACGTTTTATAGCATGATGATTCACGCTCTGCAAAGCTATTTGTTAAATGCGTTTGAACTTTTTTACTACAATTGTACACATTTTAACGTACTAAAATCGTATACCTAACAGATTATATTTTTAATTCTTCAAAAGTATTCCTTATTGTCTTAATTATATTGTTATTACGAGTAGTTTGAAATATACAATCGTATATTGATAAGTTAATCTTACCCTTTGTTCGAGAACAACCCTTAAATGGATCGCCTTCAAAGCCAGTTTCACATGTACAGCTTGCTCGATGATCTACAACAGTGCACACTGCATCGATGCCACATGCATTCTCACAAGGATTTTTGCATTTTTGTGACACACATGCAAGCACTGCGGGACACTCGGCACTTATAATGCATTCAGGTCGGCAATTTGGCGGTGATCCTATGAAATTTGGTTGACAACTGCAAGCTGGTGTATCTCCAGCTGTTATACATATTGAATTAGGTCCACATGGAGAAGGATCACAAGGATCTTTTGGCGTTGGTGGCAGTGCTAAAATAAATATACATATAATTTAATGTGATTGAAATTTTTACATACTTAGGCTACTTCATTAAAATTTTATATCTGTTTTTATTTTAAATTACCTGGTCTAGGGTAGCAGTAAGTGAATGGATCTCCCGTAAAACCATCATTACAGTTACATATTGGGGAATGAGCAATAACTTGACAACTAGCTCCTCGTCCACATGCGCCTTCGCAAGGGTCACGGCAACGACGATCCACACATGCCATTTGAAGCTTACATTCTGAACTTACTAAGCATTCTGGACGACACGAAGGAGGTGAGCCAATATGGCTGGCTTTACATGAACATGCAGCAGCCCCGTTGGAACTAACAGAACATTCGCTGTAAGGCCCGCACGGTGAGGGATTACATGGTGACGTAGGATGGTCTGCATTTAAAATATTAAGATTTAATATTAAACCGATATTTAAAGTATTTTCATATGTTTTAGCCACTAAATATCCTCACCTTGTTTAATAATTTCCGTACAAAAAGAGAAAGGATCTCCAGATGTTCCAAGTTGGCAAGTACATGATGGTATATGGTTATTAACAGAGCAATATGCACCCGTACCACAAGCGCCAGGACATGGATCCACACATTTTCCACCCTGACAAGCTCGAGTTGGTGAACATTCACCATTTGTAGTACATTCTAATCGACATCCTGTATATGGATCACCAAAGTGACCTGGAGTACATGAACAACTACCTTCTTCACAAATAGCATTGCTACCACAAGGTGATGGATTACAAGGATCTGAGGCTGGAGTTGGAATAACTAAAAGTAAAACAGTTTATTGTAGCAAAATACCCATACCTCGATACTGATAATCAACATTGAAATATATTTAATATAGCATGACATTTTGATGTATATACACATTATACAAACATATATTATAGAAAAACTAACTGTACATTACCTAAGATTTCAGTACATTGAATGAATGGATCTCCAGAAAAACTTAGTGGACAACTACAAATAGGTATATGATCTTGTACACGACATTCAGCTCTAAAACCACATGAACCTTCGCATGGATTTGTACACTTTTCTGCTATGCATGCTTGATGTGATGGACAATCAGTGTTCACAAGACATTCTGGACGACAATTTGGTGGTACTCCCATATATCCTATCGTACAAGAGCACGATGGATTGCCATTTATTGGGCGACACTCACTGTAGGGTCCACATGGACTGGGTCGACACGGTTCGACCGGTTTTTCAGGTTCTGACACAGAATACTGTATCTCTTTACATATAGTAAATGGATCACCAGTACTTCCGGTTGGACAACTACATAAAGGACTATGATTAACGACTTGACAATGTGCACCCAATCCACATGTACCTCTACATGGATCTGCACATTTAAATTTATGGCAAGCTCTATCTGAAGGGCACTCACTACTAGCTGTACATTCTGGCCGACAATCAGGCGGGGCTCCTTTATAATCTGGTAAACATTCACAAGATGCTAATTCCCCGTTTTCTCTGCATACACTATTAGGTCCACAAGGTGATGGTTGACATGGCCTACCTTTGCCTGGTAGTAGTTCATTTTTAGTACATTGCGAAAAAGGATTGCCTGCATAATCCTTTATACAAGCACAAGTTGGCACATGATTTACAACTGTGCATTCAGCAAACATTCCGCAAATTCCTGGACAAGGATCTATACATTTATTTCTTATACAAGCTTTGTCAGCTGAGCAATCTGAACTAAGTACACATTCAGGACGACAACTTTCATATGGATTTCCTTGATAGCCTTCTAGACAAGAACATGCCCCAGCGCCATCTTTCTGACTACATACAGCGTTAGCGCCGCAGGGAGATGGGTCACATGGCTTTATTGTATTTTCTGCAATGGAACAAAATGGCATTATAATTTGGACATGTTATAGTAACAAATTTTTGAAATATCTAAAGGGAAATATAATAATTATATATACCTTCCAATGGCACACATTGTAGAAACGGATTTCCAGTATACTTTTCTCTACAAATACAAGATACTGTATGGCTTACTATTATGCAATCTGCGTTTACACCGCATGATCCAGGGCATGGATCTATACATTTATTTTTAACACAAGCTTGATTAGAGGGACAATCAGGGTTGATGATACATTCTGGTCTACAATTGGGTGGCTGACCCACATAATCGTCAGCACATCGGCAATTAGCTTTTCCGTTCCTTTCTACGCACAAAGCATTGGGACCACATGGGGATGGAAGGCAAACGTCAATTGTTTCAGGTACTATTGCTACAATATCATAACAGCTCTTAAAAGGGTCTCCTGTTTGTCCTGTATTACAACTACAGATGGGACTATGATTTATAACCTCGCAGCGAGCGGATAAGCCACATGCATTTGTGCAGGGATTCATACATTTTTGATTTACACAAGCCTTAGTTGAAGGACATTCAGAGCTCACTATACATTCTGGTCTACATGCAGGAGGAGATCCTTTATATCCTTCAATACAAGCGCAAACTGCAGTATTATCTGTAGTTCGGCAAACACTATTTGGCCCACATGGTGATGGATGACAAGGATCTTTTGGAGGTAATTTTTCCCTTTCCATTGGTTGACAATGGGTAAATGGATTACCAGTATAATCAGCAATACACGAACAACTTGGTATGTGATTGATGACATCACATTTAGCATTCTGGCCACAAACTCCGGGACATGGGTCCCGGCATTTATTTCTAAAACAAGCCTTATCTCTAGGACATTCTTGACTTCCAGTACATTCAGGTCTACAAGATTCATAAGGATTGCCTGTATAATTAGGAAGACAGCTACAGAAACCATTTTCGCATTTCGCGTTTGGTCCACAAGGTGATGGATTACAGGGATCTAATGGCAATGGTGTCGTAGGAACTGTAAAACAAATATTTACTTTAATAAACAATTATATATCTATTATATATAAATTATGAGTCACGTTGTATTTCCTCGATGGATTCCTAACCTACTGAAACGATTTTAATCAAATTTGCATACTATATATAGTTTGATCCAATTTGAAAAATAGGATAGCTTATATATCAATTTATAATTGTAAAATAATTATTTTATTACAAATTATTTGTTTATTATTGACGGTAATTTTGGACAGTCATTCTGTTAGCATCAAACGATTCGAAAAAGGTGGGCATATCTGTTGACTGTACGGAAATAGATAAGGATTCAATTAAAGGCGCTATGTTAAAAATAGAAAAGTTTCATATCATTGTCAATACATAGTATAAAACAAAGTATATTATATATTAAAACACGAACATAATTCAGTGTATTAAGTAAATAATTCAGTAGTTTATTTGCTATGATTTATACAATATATGCAATTAAAATAGTTCAGATTACCTTCTGGAATTGGTGAACACCGTGAAAACGGATCACCCGTAAAACCTTCATTACACACACATATTGCGACGTGGTTTAAAACATGACAATTTGCTTCTACTCCACAGGATCCAGGACAGGGATCCTCACATTTTTGCATGACACAAGCTAATGATGCTGGACATTCAGAATTTATAGTACACTCAGGTCGACATGATGGTGGTGATCCTATATAACCCGGTAAGCATGAGCAAGCCGGTCCACTTACTAATAACTGACAATTAGAATGTGGTCCACAAGGCGATGGGGTACAAGATTGTGGGCGTTCAGTAGTTGTAGGAATTGCTAAAAGATATATGACTTATTAATTTATATTAAACAATTTTTATTATTTATGTTTAGATACAATAGAAAGATAAATAATATATATAATGTACACAGCAATAATGTTAGTTTTTTTTTTATTTTGTTATTGCAATACATATTTATAACTGTACTATAAACAATCAAAGCAAAATAACTTTAAAATATCAACAAAAATTATACTTACTGTAACATTGCGTAAATGGATCTCCTGTCATTCCAATGGGGCATGTACAAATGGGATTGTGATTTTTGACTAGGCAATGAGCTCGAAGGCCACATGTATTGGGACACGGATCGTCGCATTTTTGATTTATGCAAGCTTTAGAACTATCACATTCACTATTCACGACACATTGCGGCCGACAAGACGGGGGCGATCCTACATAATTAGGTAAGCATGAGCAGACTGCTTGCATATTTACTTGTCGACATTGGCTATTAGGTCCACAGGGAGTAGGCTCACATGGATTTAAGACAGGTGCTGAAATAATACAGATATAAATTATTTAACATTTTTTCAAAACTATTCCGCTACTCATTGAATGACAACGTACACTCAAAACTACGTCTAAATAAAACAAAACTTTTAAGTTTTTTCGATTTCAACGATTTTAAAATAAGTATCTGTCTATTTTTCTGTTTGTCCCGGCTAATACGAAACAGCTGAAATGATTTTTATGCAACTTTCACTGAAAAATTGTGGAGCAACAAATAGCTTATATTTTTATCACGAAATTTCCTTAGCATTAGGAATTACGCGGGAAAAACCACGCCTCGATAGATATGAAATAATGAAATATTTAATAACTGTATATAGTTAAGGCCAGTCATGATGCAGGGGCACGAAGTTTGATTATAAACGCGACTGGTTGTGGGTTCGATCCCCACTCGAGGGAATGAATTATTATTTATTAATATTTACATTTCTTCGCTCTGGAACGAAGGCAAAAAAAACCGGCGTTGAGTTCCGCCACTCAACACGCAATGCCTTCAGAATTCCGCAGAAAGTGGAGAACGGAGGGTTTTAGCCTCTGCTTAATCTACTGTTTGCGGAATACAGCGTAAAGTCGATAAAAATTAAATATAGTTTGGTATAAAATAAATAAGATATATTTAATATAATTTTCACAATACTTACGTTCGAAAACTATTTCACGGCATTGAAAGAATGGATCCCCAGTAAAACCTGATGGACATGAACAAATAGGAACATGTTTTTCGACAGTACATTGAGCAAGTTGCCCACAAGTTCTAGGACAGGGATCTATACATTTAAAGCGCGTGCAGGCCAAGTTTAGAGCACAATCATCATTACTTTCACATTCTCTACGACATCCGTTTGCACCATATGGATCTCCTTCATATCCTTTTGAGCAAAAACATGCCCCAGCGCCATTGTGTTCCCTACATTCTGCATTTGGGCCACATGGCGATGGAGTACATGGACTTGACGTTGGAGTCATCTCGGTCGCTAAAATAATTTGTAAGATATGATGACAACATCAAATTTAATTTTTAAAAAATTAAAAGAAACTAATAAAATTATTAGCTAAAATAGTAATAAATGAAATTAATAAAATAAATAAAAAAATAATCATAATTCTTACATGATAAAACAACTTGAACGCAGATTTTAGAAGCGTCTCCTGTGAATCCTTGTTGACACGTGCACATCGGCTTGTGATTGACCGTAAAGCAGAGAGCATTTACTCCGCACGCACCTTGACATGGATCTTTACATCTCTCATTTATGCATGCGGCATTGCTGGGACATTCAGCATCTATTGTACATTCCGGTCTGCAATTTGGTACTCTTCCTATATAATTTTGTAAGCAAGAACAGGCTGCTTGATCACCAATAACACGACATTCTGAATTAGGTCCACAAGGTGATGGGACACACGGATTTGCTTGCACAGTTCCTAAAAATTAAAAATTAAATTAAATTTTCCTATAAATTAAGAGGTTTAAAGATAATCTATATATATATATATATATATATATATATATATATATATATATATGTAATAGCGGGTCCAGATTCCTGCTCGCTTCGCTCACCAACCCCCGACTTTCAATTATCAAAAAAAAACATCTTTTCATAAATCTTTTATTGTTTAGAATATAAAATTTGATATTGTTGTTTAATTTCATTTTAATTGTTATTTTATTTATTACAGAAACAGGATTTGCAATACACTAAGGGATATTTTCGAAATTATTTTAAATAATACAGTATTATCTAATATTCAATTAAATGCGTCAGATGCGCTGTACGTTTTATATAGATCATATTTGTCTTGTACAGCGTATTAATAAAATGAATATTTTAGACGGCCATCACAGTTTTAAAATACGGGAGAGTGAGTAGATATGTGTAAGTTATGGTAGGACTCGTGAATGTCTGTGGGTGGAGGGTGATAATAGCTTTTATCTACACCACGATTATAAAGCGCATTAAATTGACATTTAATGTATACACTATAGCGATTTTCAAAAATAACGCCTGAATATCGTTATACCGTATATTTTAAAAAAGCCTACAGCGACGACGTAAGATATTTTTATATAATAGAAAGATATTTTGTATATTTAATTTATATTATATATGCTAAAAAACTTACTTTCTTCCGGAATACATCTGGTGAAAGGATCCCCTGTAAATCCAGATGAACAACTACAAATAGGATTATGTGTTACAACTTGGCAGCGAGCATTCAGGCCACATGTATTGGGGCATGGATCTAAACATTTTTTATTTATACAAGCTTTGTCTTGCGGGCATTCAGAACTAACGATACATTCCGGTCGACAAGACGGTGGAGTTCCAACGTATCCAACCTCACACGTACATACACTATGACCATTTACTGTGCGGCAAAGACTATTAGGTCCACAAGGAGATGGTAGACATGGGTCTGAATGGGGTTCCGCTTCATTTGGAATTACTGTTGAATACAATAAAATTACAAATTGATTAAAAACTTGTTGTTTACATATGCATATTTAAAAAAATAGAGAAATTTTACAATTCTTGTTGCACTTACTTTCAAAATCGCATTTTGTTAATGGATTTCCAGTATATCCAGAAAGACAGGTACAGGTTGGTGAATGATTTACTATTCTACATTCAGCGTTAATACCACATGCTCCTGGACACGGATCTTTACATTTGTTATTAGAACAAGCTTTATTGCGATCACAATCTGAATTCGACACACATTCTGGACGACAACCAGTATATGGATCACCGAAATATTCTGGTAAACAGGAACAGGATCCTATTCCATTACGCTCTTTGCATAAGGCGTTTGCACCACACGGCGATGGACTACATGGATTTGGTGGAGGTTCGGAAGCATCTAATTAAAAAAATAAAACGTTTATTAGAATAAATAAATATGAAATTAAAATATCACGCTTATAAGCGACTTACGTTCGATTAAGGAACATCCGCTGAATGGATCACCAGTGTATCCTATTATACAGTTACATAATGCTACATGATTTGCTACTGAACACTCTGCATTGAAACCGCAAGAACCAGGGCAAGGATCTATACATTTTTCATTTTGACATGCAAGATTACCAGAGCATTCTGCGTTGATTGAACATTCCGGTCTACAGTTGGGTGCGATACCAATAAAATTCGGTAAGCAAGAGCATGCAGGCGCTTCGCCAACTACTTTACACTGAGAATATGGACCACACGGTGATGGTATGCATGGATTTCCTTTAGGTCCCGAAAATATAGGTTCTAAAGAAGAAAGTATATAAATTAAGAATAACAATAGAGAAATAGGAAAGATAAAAGAAAAAGAAATTATAAAAGTACGAAGTAACATGCAAATTAAAGGATAAACCACAATCAAAATAATCAAATACAACATATTTCGTTCTTAAATATTTATTTATGTTTTTCAAAATTATTTTAATATTCTTACTTTGCTCTAACTGACAAACTAGGAAAGGATCGCCGGTAAATCCGGCTTTACACGTGCAAATGGGATTATGATTTATGGTTTGGCAACGTGCGTTTACTCCACATGTTCCTGGACAAGGATCTTTGCACCTTTGTTTTATACAGGCTTGATGTTGTGGACAGTCAGTGCTTATAACACATTCTGGTCTACAAGCAGGTGGGGATCCAATGGATCCTTCTTCACAAGAACAAACACCATGTCCATTTAATTCCTTACATTGGCTGTAAGGTCCGCATGGTGACGGGATGCATGGATTAAAATCATGCTGAATAGCTACAATTAAAAAAAACAGTTATTTAATCTTTTCTAGCACAAGAGTAATATACGACAAAAAGTTACTAACGTTTTCTTTGAGGATGACACGATATTGCAGGATTTCCTTCATAGTCCTCAATACATAAACATACTGGAGTATGATGAACTACATTACATAAAGCATTTATTCCACATGCCTCTTTACAAGGATTAACACATTTATTATTAGAACAAGCCTTTTCCAAAACACAATCATTGTTTGTGACGCATTCGGGGCGGCATCCAAGATAAGGATCTCCAAAATAACCTGGTTGACAACTACAAGCTCCTGCATTATTTTTTTCAGTGCAGTGTGCATTTGGTCCACAGGGCGATGGGTTACATGGATTACTCTCATCTTCACTTGGTACAGTTACTGTTAAACAAGTAATGTTATATTTTTGTTGTTAGTTATTAACTAATATCTCAATGTAGGTTTTCAGTTAAAATGATTTACTCACCGATAAAATAACAACCACTGAATGGGTCGCCAGTATAATCTTCTCGGCAATGGCAAACAGATTTATGTGAAATAACTAAACAATTTGTATTAGATCCGCAAGAACCATCACAAGGATTCATACACTTTTCACGTATACAAGCTAGATTACTAGGACATTCTTCGTCATAAATGCATTCTGGCCGGCAATGCGGTGCTCTACCAATATAACCAGTCTTACAAGAACATGCTGGAATTTCTCCAACTACTCTACATTGAGAATTCGGCCCACAAGGTGAAGGAACACAAGGATTACCAGACGGTCTTGTTTCTGGCCCTATAAAATTACGATTATCATAAATATATTTATGCATTTTAAATTTTGCTGTAATTGTAATTTGGTATCGTATAATATTAAATATAACTTACTTCTTTGATAGGCACAATTAACAAACGGATCACCAACAAAGTCTTTAGGGCAACTACATAGAGCATTGTGATTAACTACAGTACATTTCGCGTTTATACCACAAGACCCTGTACATGGATCTAAACACTTTTGATTGACACAAGCCATGTTAGGCATACAGTCGCTGCTAACCATACATTCAGGATGACAATTAGGCGGAGATCCGTAGTATTCCTCCTGACATGAACAAATAGCATGGCCATTGCTGGCGCGACAAATACTGTAAGGTCCACATGGCGAGGGCAGACATGGTTCAACGGATTTCTCTATTGGGCCTAAAAATAATATTTTTATTTAGCTTCATACCAAACGTAGAGTACGACAGTATAAAAAAAATATAATGAAATATTTAAAATTTGTGTGTAACGTGTGAAAAACAAAGCGTATATAAATCGTACTTATATAACAAGAAGAAAATGGATTTCCCTGATATCCTCGTAAACAGGCACATGAAGGCGCATGATTATTTACGCGACATTCTGCATTCATTCCGCAAACGCCTGGACATGGATCTTTACATTTGTTATTTATACAAGCCTTGTCTTTTGCACAATCTGAGTTTAAGACACATTCCGGTCTGCACTCTATGTATGGATCCCCATAATATTCTGGAAGACATGAACATGAACCAATTCCGTGTCTTTCTGTACAAATAGCGTTAACACCGCAAGGCGATCGGGAGCAAGGACTAACGATTTGTTGCTCAATAGCTATAATGATAAAAATAGCTTGGATTAATACTATAAATTAATATAATACATCAGATGAGACTCCTTTTATTATTAAAGATAATCTGTTACTTACGAGGTATAATTGAACACCCTGAAAATGGATCGCCGGTATAACCCTCTTCACATGCACATATTGGTATATGTTTAACTACATTGCAGGTCGCGTAAAAACCACAAGAACCTGGACATGGATCACTACATCTTTCCGAAATACATGCTAAGTTTCCAGGACATTCTACATTAATAACACACTCTGGACGGCAGTTTGGAGGTCTTCCTATATAGTTATTAGAACAAGTACAAACAGGTATCCCATTTAAATCATTGCACAGAGAATGAGGCCCACACGGATTAGGCAGACAATTATTAATTGGTGTCATATGTTCTGTAAAATATTATTTGAAAATTAAATTTCAATCTTAATAAAATATTCTAAATAAACATTTGAAAATCACAAAACTTACTGTCTTCTAAAAAGCATCTCACAAATGGGTCACCCGTAAAATCACTCAAACAGCTACAAACAGGATTATGGTTTATTACTTGACATTCAGCGTGGATGCCGCAGGTTCCAGGACACGGATCTTGACACTTATTATTTATACACGCCTTATTTGGCCGACAATCCGAACTAATAATACATTCGGGTCGACAATTCGGAGGTGAACCAACGCACATATCGAGACACGTACAAACCGCATGAGCATTAAACGTACGGCACTTACTATAAGGGCCACAAGGCGAAGGGTGGCATGGATCAACCGGCTCCGGTAGAGCTGTATATTAAGAAAATTCATAAAGATCATAGAAAGTTTGAAACAAAGTAAAAGAAAGATTTAGGAAGAAAAAAGGCTTACGTATAGTAGGAGTACATGCATGAAGAGGGTTTCCACTATATCCAGGCAAACAATAACATGAAGGTGCATGATTTGTAACTCTACATTCTGTGTTTTGTCCACACGTGCCAGGGCATGGATCTACACATTTATTATTAAAACAGATACTATAAGTAGCACAATCTGTATTCATGACGCATTCTGGTCTACAGCCCAAATAAGGATCACCGTAAAAATCATCAATACAAGTACACGAACCAGCACCATTATTCTCTTTACATAAAGCATTAGGTCCACAAGGTGATGGATTACAAGGATGCGTCGGAACCTCTTTAGGAGCTGAAATATATTTTTTGATATACGAGTATATTGTAATGAGAATAAAATACACTAGCATGCACGGAATTATTAAAACCCTCATGCATGGTCAATGTAGAATATTACTTACTTTCTAGTGGATTACAGCTTGAGAACGGGTCACCGGAGAAACCATCATCACACGAGCATATTGGTTGATGGTTTTGGGCGACACAACGGGCATTAAATCCACAAGAACCTACACAAGGATTAATACACGTTCCAGACAAACACGCAAGTGCTAGTGGGCAATCTTGATTTATGAGACATTGTGGTCTGCACGCAGGAGGTGCGCCTAATGTTCCTGGTTCGCACGAACAAACGGCTCGACCTAATTCATTTTTGCAGGTAGAGTGTGGTCCACATGGTGAAGGCAAACAAGGGTCTGGAGCTAGCTGTAGAATACCTGTTGACATAAGAATATAAAATGTGTTATTTACATTCAGATCATATTTGAAAAAAAAACATTTTAATAAAATATTTTCTTACTCTTTTTGTAGCACCGAATAAATGGATCACCTTCGGGGAAGTTTTCCGTACACATACATATCGGATTATGACCAACTACATTACAAACAGCGTCTAAGCCACAGCTATGTATACAAGGATCTCTGCATTTTCGGTTAATACATGCTCTATTTGTTGGACAGTCCGAATTCACAGCACACTCGGGACGACAAGCTGGAGGTGCTCCAAGATAGCCAGCACGACAAGAGCAAGCTGCTCGATTGCTTACTACATGACATTCACTGTTCGGCCCACATGGTGACGGTTCACATGGATTATTAGGGGTCGCTGTAAATACGAACAAACATTATATAAAGGTTTACTTCACTAGAAATTAAATGTGCCTTAATCAGATCATGTATTAACAATGTTTCAAAGAAAATAAATCAACAATATATACTTATAATAAAATCGTAAGAGGGTCGGTGTCTGTACTTGGAAGATATTTGAAAAATATATTATTAGGCAACTTTATTAACGTAATAGAAAAACCAATGATTTTTTAAATTTTTGTCTGTTTGTGTGTGCGTTTGTTATCGATAATCGCAGAATCGGCTTAACCGATTTAGATGCGGTTTTCACTATTGGATTTTAGCAAGCTTCCGAATATCTAGGGTTTATTTTATTACAATCGGTTCATAAATAAAAAAGTTATGTCAATTTAAAGTTTACTTAGTTTGCAGCGACAAATTTGCTAATTGCTGTAACAGTTATTTTATACAACTGTTTTACTGAATTGACTGAATCTTTAGTTTTAAATTTCTATATTAATATTTCTATTTCAAGCGGGCGTAGCCCTGCACGGGCCCGCTAGTTAAAGAAGCTTAAAAGAAAAGTGTTTTGAAATTTTTCTACTTACACTCTGCGTATATTCGCCGACAAGAAGAGAAGGGATCTCCTTCATAACCCTTAAAACAGGTACATACAGGAACATGGTTTGTAACAAAGCATTCCGAATTAACTCCACACAAATCTTTACATGGATCTCTACAATGGTTGGATAAGCACGCCAAATGATTTGGACAATCAGAATTAATAGAACATTCCGGTCGGCAACCGCCAGCATAAGGATTTCCGATATGAGGTGGTATACATGAACAACGGGCTACATTATTGACAATAGAACAAATAGTGTTTTCACCACATGGAGATGGGTTACAAGGTGTAACTGACTCATTGTTTATTATTGCAGTACATCCAATAAAAGCATCACCTCTGTATCCTTGTATACAACTACATAACGGTGAATGGTTAACAACGTTGCAAGCTGCATTGCTGCCGCAAGCATTTATACATGGATCGGAACATTTTTCGTTTATACATGCTCGAGATGAAGGACATTCTTGGTTTATTATACATTCTGGTCTACAATACGGTGGAGATCCAGAATAATTTGGTAGGCATGAACATACTGGATGGCCTGATTTTATATCACAAACAGAATTAGGCCCACACGGTGACGGTGAACATGGATTCTTATCATTTTGTTCACTTTCTACAAATGTTGTGCATACTACAAACGGGTCGCCACTTTCTCCAGGCCTACAACTGCATATAGGATTATGATTGACAACAATACAGTCGGCACCAACCCCACAACTTCCATAACATGGATCTATACACTTTTGATTAACGCAAGTTTCTTTTTGCGGACAATCAGAATTACTAACGCACTCTGGTTGACACATCGGGGGAATCCCCTTAAATCCTGGTAGGCAAGAGCATAAAGCAAATCCTGTTTTTGATACGAGACAACGGCTATAAGGTCCACACGGTGACGGGTCACATATGGAAAATAAAGGTGGTGTAGGAAGGCTACTTTGACACCGAATATATGGGTCACCTGTGTGATCTGGCGCACAAAAGCAAATAGCGTGATGATTAATTGTTTCACAGTGAGCTCCAACCCCACATACATCTTTACATGGATTTTCACATTTATTGTTTACGCATGCTAATTCAGGTGAACAATCACTATTTACAACACATTCCGGTCTACATGACATGTAAGGATTTCCATAAAATCCTGGCAAACACTTGCACGTTAAAGCATTATTTAAATTTTGACATATTGCATTAGCTCCGCAACGTAGATTGTCACAAGTTTCATTAGGCACAGCTAAAATAATAAAAAAAAGAGATTTATAATGGTAATTTATAAATAGACAAAAATCTTATTTATGATACTTTTGGTAAGCTTTATATACTTACGTTGTGGTGTGTGTTTGCATTGTTCGTAAGGGTTTCCTGAGAATCCATATTTACATTGACAAATTGGGTCATGGTGATAAACCATACACTCAGCATTGGCACCACATGAGCCTGGACATGGGTCTACGCATTTGTTTTTCAAACAAAATTTGTTAAAAGCACAATCTGAGTCTAATACACACTCAGGTCTGCATTTGGGATTATTGATAGCGTTTGGACCATTACACAGATTACATACCGCGAATTTATCACCATATGTATCACACAATGAATTAGGTTCACAGGGATTCGGTGCACAAGGCTGTGCTGTTGAATTATCAGCAATTACGATGATAGCTGAAAATAATAAAAAAACATGTATACTTTATTGATTCCATCAGAATGATCGTTGCAAATAATTTAAAATGATAAATTACTTACGTCTATATAAACATTGTATAAGTGGATCACCTATATAACCATCTGGACATAAACACGAAACTGTATGATCGGAACAAAGACAAACAGCGTTAATGCCACAGACATTGCTTTGTTGGCAGGGATCTGTACATTTTTGATTAATACAAGACTCGTTTGGTAGGCAGTCAGAGTTCATAAGACACTCGGGCTTACATTCTTTTGTAGGATCACCATAAAAGTCAGGAAGACAAGAGCACAAGGCTGTGTTTCCAACATCTTGACAAATTGCATTTATACCACACTCAACTTTATTGCAAGCGTTATTACTTTTTTGTTCCTGGGGCTGTAGGCAACATATTAATGGATTGCCTACTAATCCACTTTCACATATACAAACAGGATGATGACTTTCTACATGACATACCGCATTTATTCCACAAGCGCCGGGACAAGGATCGCGACACATGTAACCCATGCAAGCTTTATCTAATGCACATTCATCATTAATTTCACATTCTCTAGATCCACAACCTTCTAAACTATAAGGATCTCCTGTACTTCCTTCGATACAAGTGCACGATGCTTGCCCATCATAATTAACATTACATAACGTTTGAAGTCCACAAGGATTGGGATTGCAGGGACTCTTTTGTGGTTTGCAACCAATATAAGGGTCTCCAACAAAATTAGGCTTGCAGAAGCACATTTCTCTATTGCCACTAACATAACAATCTGCATTTTCTCCACAGTTTCCTGGTTGACATAGTACTGCTGGTGGCAAATAGCCTTCACGATTACAAGATTTATAAGGATTACCCCTAGTGTTTTCAGGGCAATAGCAAGCGGGTATTCTGTTTGGATCACATCGCGCTCCTGCACCACAAGTATTAGGTTCACAAGGATTTCTTGATTCAATACAGCCACGAACTGTATTCGGACTTTCAACAAATCCTTGTAGGCAAGTACATTTCGAAAATCCATTTGACAGAATTGTGCACTGTGTGTTAGGTCCACAAGGTGAAGGATTACAAGGATTATTTGGTAATCTGCAGGGTTGACGTGGTGGATTTCCTTCATAGTTTGGTAAACAGAAACAGGCTGGTTTATTGTCAATAATTCTACAACCAGTAAACGGTCCACAGGGATTTGGCTCACACTCATTACCCTCTGGAACTAAAAAAATACAATAGTAAATATATATTTTTTAATTTCAAAAAATAATTAAACAATAAATATATATCTGTATTTCTGGTGCGAAATTTTAAATCTCTTCTCAAGATACTTACTGCAGTTCTTAAATGGATTTCCAGTTAAACCCTTAGGGCAGAAGCATATAGGGTTTCCATTGTCGTTTTCACAGAGCGCATTTATTCCACATGGATTTGGAGAACAAGGATTAATTGGCGGTTCACAATTAATCATAGGATTCCCTGTATAACCAGATAAGCATTTGCAGGATGCGCGGTGATTTAAGACATCGCACACGGCATTCGTTCCACATCTACAAGGGGATTCGCATCTTCCATTAATACAAGCTTCAGCATTAGCACACTCGATATCAGCTCGACAACCTTGAACTAAAACACATTTATTAATTTTATTCAAGTAATTAAACCTAAACTATTATCAGAAAATAATTGTACATATCACTTACCCTGGAAACATTCTAGGAAAGCGTTTCCAGTATATCCAGAAAAACATTCACATTGTATACCATGATTTGATGGAAGACATTCTGCGTTATCCCCACATTTGTTAACAGAGCATGGATTTATACATACTCTATTTAATCTATCACACAACAATTCTGGGGGACAGTCTTCGTTGTATTGACATATTGAATGGGTATTAATAACTAAAATAATCATTCAAAGGATGCATTAAAAAGAAAACTGGGAAAAAGTTATCAAAATGTATTATGAACAACATTCTTATTTACCTGGCGCACATCCAACGTAACCATTTCCTTGGTATCCTTCTACACAGCTACAATCTGAGCCATGGTTTGTATTTATACAAACAGCGTTTTGTGCACAAGGATTGTGTATTTTACACGGATTTTGACATGCACTATTTATACAAGCTTCAGTCAAAAGACAATCTTCATTTTGAGTGCAACCGGCTGAGCAAAAGTGAAACAGAGGTGATACAAATATAGTACATTTATATAAATTGCAAAAAAAAATAAAATACAAAATATACAAATACGTGCAAAAGTTATATATGGTAACTCGATAGAGCGATCAACGCTAATCTACTAATAGGAGACCTCAGTACCTATTCATTTGCCTCTCTTCGCTCTCTTCTCTCAATATGTGATTTTTTTGGAAATCACCTGATTCTTGAACAAAATTGGCAAATACAGACTGTTGGATCTGCGCTTTAACTTTTTTCTAAATACATTTCAATAATAACTTTTCGTATCATGTAATAATTAGAAACTATCGGTCTATAAATCTTGGAAATAAAATTTTTAAAAAAAATATTAAAATTTTTAAAAAGTTTTTTTTTTATTTTTAAAAAGTTAAATTATCAGGAGCTGATAGTTTTCTAAAAGTAATTTTTAAAACTTCTGGTATTTATGTAAAATAATCCCTAAAAGTTTTATAAGGCTAGTTCGCTGTATTCCACACACAGCAGGATAGGCAGAGAGAACTAATGTTAAGACACTCCATTTTCGCCGAATTCTGGAGGCATTGCGAGCTGAGTGACGGAACTCAACGCCGCCCTTTGCCTCGACACCATTAAAAATCGCCTAACCACGGAGCATACATGGAAGTGAAATAGATTAGTACTAAGGTCCACTGTTACCGTTGGTCCCTCGAACGAGTTACCTTTATGCAGATAAAGGGTTGAAATATGTAGTAATGTATAATTTGGGTACATACAAAGGCATGCAATTTAAAAAAATATAAGAGAAAAGTAAAAAAATGTCATGCCTGATTAAAATTATTAATCTTATAAAAATATATATTTATTTATATAATTTTATATTTTGCAGTGCAAATAGGGTATAAGATTCAAATGTAAATTTAAATCTTTTATAACAATATTGGATACTACCACAATATCATAGAAAATAATTTATTTTTTGATCGATAAATTGTGTATTTACGGAGATAAAATATTTGTATAACCAATATAAGAGGATCGTCCAACAAGTGGATCGTCTTATTTAAAAAGTTTAAAAGTTCTGGAAATTACATTTACATATGTATATAATTATATTACATGAAATATTTTACAATTATCCACAGACCTGTATAATATAATTTTTTGTTAAAGTGAATCAGTTCCAAGAGCCCTCATACTTACAAATTTTGGGAGAACATTTAACTGCCGGATTGCCATCATATCCGGCTGGACACGAACACATAGGTCTTTGTTTTACGGGATGGCATTTAGCTTGTATCCCACAAACATTATCAAATTCACAGGGATTTTGACACTGTCCCATAAAGCAGGCTTCAGTTTCAATACAATCTCGATCTGAATGGCAAGGTTCCGGCGCCTTGGGCGTTCCAGGTGATTCTAATATGTTATATGTTAAACAAGGGTTTAGTTTGTTATATTTAAATATAATATATTAGTATTTATTTACAATGAATTTACTGTGATGTACTCACTTAAAATTATTTGTACACATTTGTCCGATAAAATAAACCACAATAAAGATAAATTGTTTGTTTTTGAATAAAATCACCTAATGAAATTAAGAAAATCGTAAATCTTGCTCGGCCATACCTTTAATACAGTTGTCTCCGGCAGCACTGTTGCACAAACACACTGCATCATGATTATTTACTTTACAGGAAACACCTTTTAGACACGGGTTGTGCACCTCACATGGATTTTCGCAAACTCCATTAAAAGAAAACTTGTCCGCAGGACAGTTAGTATTGGATTTGCAAAAATTCTTAATTTTTAAGTTACTAACTGTCTCAGTCACTGTCATATCGAAATAAGGAGTTGAATCTGTCCATGCCGGAATGTCTATGTCTTTTCTTCGGGATGAAAGATTGTCTAAAGAAGTGCTAGATAATGCAGACAATGTTGTTGGGTACTTCTTTTTTTTATTCAATTCATAATTTGCTAAGTCTACCTGAGTGTTTAACAGAAAGTAGTTTCCTCCAGTAGTTGAAGTATAATCACTAATTGCGTTTGATAGGTTTATATTTAAATCAGTTGTTGTTTCTAAGTTACGGATATTATAATTATATTTATCCGCTATGTTGCTTTTGTTTTCAATGGTAGAAAAACTTTCTGTAGTTTTTATTGGTTCCATGGTTATATCTGTCATATCTGTATTAAGTAAGTCTGAAGTGCTGTATTCCGTGCTAAATGTGTGACCTGAAGCGTTTATTTCTTTATCCGTAGATGAAATTACATTATCAGCATAATTTTTTTCTTTACTAGGCAAATAGCTATCAGATTGCTTCGAAGTTGATGTGAAAAAACTGTTATGTAAATTACCAAATGTCCTGTATTGTGGACTTGTTGAAAATACATCACTAATCTTATAGTCTCTGTTATATTCAGTCACTTCTTGTATGTTTTCACTCGTAACAATTTCATTTGAATATAATCCTGGCGTCTTATCGTTGATTGACGTCGTAGTATAAATTAATAAGTTATCAGTTGGGAATTCGGTAGTAGCAGGAGGTAATCTTTCGGTTTTAGGATTTAAAGTTTCAATTACGTTACTATAACTGGTTGACATTTCAGTGAATTCTGTAGATTCCGTGAAAGAAGAAAAATCTTTCGTATAAGTAGTATCTTTATTTGTTACTGCATCTAGTTCTGATGGGTTTTTCTTTGGTTGATCGCCTTTTGAATTATTTCGTATTGAATCCATTAAAGTAGAATCATAGATATAATTATCTGATAAAGTACTTAATTTACTATTGGTGCTTGTGCTAGCAGTATAGTCTATCTCTTTTACTGTATATTCTGTAGAAGTCATAGTTAAGTCATCATTGGTAGGGGCTAAATATTCTTGAGAGGATAAATTATATTTTTCTGTAAGTTCTGTCATTGCATCTTCTTTTTCTATAGTTACTTTTGTGGAATACATTTCCACATTAATATTAGTTGTATCGATATTTTGTTCAAATGTGCTTAGGCTAGATTCTTGATACGTTGTTGGTGAATTATTTGTAGTTATGATTTTAATATCATTTTTTTCTGTTGTCTCAGGTGTGGATTTTAAATTGACACTGGGACTATAATCTGTTGTATAGTGTGCAGATGTTTTAAATGATCCTTTTTTGTCTAAATCTGTCATATTTATAATTAATGTTGGATCTTCTATTTTATCACTATTCGTTGGAATTGTCGTTCCTAAATATGTATGAGTATTACTGACAGTGGATACTATCAAATGGGATGTGTAATTATCATTATGTAAGTTTCTTTGATTTTCTGGCGTCTTTGTATTCTTATTTTCATGAAATTGTTTGTGATTTCCATTAATTTCTGTGCTTTTCATTTGAGGTTTTACAGTGCTCTCAGTAAGTATTGTGCTACTGCTTTGAATTAATTCTTCATAATCAAGTGTGGTTTGAAATTCAGTTTTGCTGTCTAAAGTTAATGTTTCAATTTTATTGATATTAGTAGCATACTGTAGTTTTTTTGTATCTGAGGAATCAAATTGAAAGCCCTTAGACGTTACTTCCTGGTCTGCTTTGTCTGATTTATACATTGAATGTGTTTGAGCATCAGATAATGTTTTATGTAAATCTCCATATGATGAAGTTACTTGATCATTGTCTATATCTCTATTGGAACCAGGTGTTGATATAGGAGATAAATCATTTTGAATTATTTTTGAGCTAAGAAAGTTCGGTTGAGTATATGTAGCCATGGAAAATTCTGAATCGGTCAAATATGAATGTTCTGTATTAGTAATACTTGACACTGCTACTGTTGTCGTTTCTTCTGTTGTCTTCCATAAAGTATAATCATCACTTGTAAATACCGAAGGTGGGGTCGTTAGATATAATTTATCTATAACTTGAGTTGTACTATTAGCAATGACTTTTGTCGACATTGAATCATTCGACTTACTTTCTGACATATCTTCTATGGGAATTGTAGTCATCATTATTGGAATCGTATCTTTCATATGTTTACTATTTGTGTTTAAATTAATATTACTTATTGAATTTGATGAATCTGTAGTAGATATTTCTTTAAATGAATCACTTGTTTTTAAATTCAAATTATCGTCAGTAGTTGACATCAATTTTATTTCTTTTAAAATTGAGCTTGTTGAGGTTGTTAAGAAATTCGCAACGCCTGTGGTTTCAGTAACAAAAGCATTATCTAAGCTATGACTTGATTGTTGAGTCGATAGGGTGTTTTCTTCATGAACATCTCTTAAGGTACTTGTTTTATGTTCATACGAATTTGTGTTAAAAGATACCTCCAGAGCATCTGTATGTATTTCTGCAAAGCCAGAAGTCGAAGTTGGTTCATTTGGATTGATTGTAGAGGATAATTGATTAATTAAGTTACTTGCTGACTCGTATGTTGAAATTTTATCAACAGCATTAACAGTAGCTGAATCATAATCTGAGTTAGTATACATAGTTGAAGTTATATCATGACGAAATTCGATTTGTTTTGAACTGGCCTCATTAACCATATTTGTTTGTTTATTGTCATCCTCGCTAGTCGACATTTCATTTGGATAGATTTTAGTAGTTTCTGTATTAATATGATTTAACATTTCAAAAGTCGGATATCTTTCTGTTTGTATCATAGTACTTAATTCTGTTTTTTCATCTGAAATAATATCTACCTTGAAAGAGTTTGTTATATGTTTAGGTTTGTCTGTAGTTACTTCTGCTAATATTTCGTTATCCCAGTCTACCATGGAGTCGGCTACTTTATGCTTCGATATATCAAGTGTATCGATTTCTGGACTGAATTGATTTGTTGCCATACTTACTGTAATACCATTATATATATCTAATAGAGTATTGGGTGTATCAAATTTAGACCTGCTTATTGTAATATCAGTTATACTGTCTCTATGTCCTTCATGTAAGTCTGCTGTCAAATAGTTAGATCCTTTTTCAGTTACATATGTTGATCGATAATTAGAATTGTCTGTCGTTACAATTTCGGTCAGATCTCGCAAAGTATGTGTCGAATCGTCTACTGTTGTATCGTGAGACATATTTGTGATTACGTCTAATGTTGCGTGAGTAGATATATCATTTGATATTTTAATAATTACATCTGGGTTTACATATTTCGGTCTATTTGTTGTTTTATCATTTAACATGTTAGATTTATTATCATGTGTATCAATGTATAATGAATTTTCTTGTAATGGACTACTTATTGATTTATTTATTTTAGTTTTACTTGTTACGTCTACTGGATTATACGTAGAATCATATGAAGTGGAAGTTTCTGTCATGTCCTTATATAAATCCACTGTTACTACCTCTGTAGCTACATCACTTGATCTATCCGTTGTCGTATCTCCTGTCGGGATCTTGGATGCCTCTGTTATTATATATTGAGATGTATCTGTTATTTCATCTTCTACAATATTTTTTTGAAATACAGATAAAGTTATATCTGAATTTATATCTCGAGGTTTATAAGTTGTACTATGCGGAGAAATAATTTGAGGTTCGGTTGTCATGTCTATATTTTCATTACTATCTACCGTTCCCTGTATTGCTATATTTGTAGAACTATCCATATCAGTGTATTTTGTAATTTCTTTCAAATTATTGGCAATAATATCTTTTAAATTATCTGTAGATGTATCTACTGTTACAAAGTCCTTTATGTCTTGAATTGCATCTTTACCTACATTTTCTGTATATTTAGATTTCTCTGTCGTCGAGTCTGGTACTTTGTCTATAAGTGAATCTATTACAGTATGTTCAGGACTATAAGTTGATCCGATCATAGTTATTAAATAGTCTGATCTGTCTGTTTCATATGTGCCACTAATTTTATTTACGACAGTTGTATCTTGCTGTATGTATTTAGGTTCATATGTTGTGACATCTGTAGCATCTAATTCAGACGTATCTAATGGTCTGTTTGTTATTTTGGTTAAATATGAATCCGGTGTAACATTATTATACATATCTTCTGTAACATATTCAGATCCTTTAAAAGCTTCTTTTGTTGTGATAGTGGTTGTTGCACTTGCATGTAATATTGTAGTAGGTAAGTCTGTTATTATTGCTGTAGCTTTGTTTGTTGTTTCATCTACTTCAATGTCTGTAGACCTAACTGTTCTCAAATCTTCTTCTGTTGTACCTTTTTCAAATTTAAGAATGTTTACACTATTATCGGGTAAGTCGGTTGTCAAAGTAGTAAAACTATCATTAATTTGATTCATATCAATTTCAGTAGTTAAGTCCCTAGTCAGTCCAGACAAATTTTTAATTTTTGTAGTTATTGCGGACATAGTTCCAGAGTTTCTTTCAGTTAGTGAATCATTAACAGGTTGATCATCTGTTAATGGGAAATAAATATATTTTTATTATGCCGTTTGTTTACGTAAAAAAAATATTAAAACATTAGGCACATGGAAAATCTTTTTATAGATAATAACAAAATATGATTCTTAAGCCATGATTTTATATACTTATAAAGCTAGATATTTGAAGTAAATGCAAGAAAATATGTATATATTGCAGAAACAAAGTAATGATTATCATGGTATAAAGCACAGGTCATTGATGCACTTAATAAATATTTAATTTAATTTATATTTGTATATAAAAATAACGTAAGCCTTTATTCTTCTACCTTATATATTAATATCTGGTTCTACAGCAGATTATGTTTGAAAGTTCTTTACTAATACTACACTGAAAAATAAAAGATAGTAAATATTACGATACAGTTTGTCGGGTCTGCCGAGAGAATACAACCAGTATTTTGTGGTGTTTTATCGGACAAAATGGTACGCTGTTCATAGCAATGACCAGTTTACATGGAGTTAGTTTTGCTATTCACATTATATATAGAATGAACAGACTTTCTAGCTTTATAGTAGTAGTCTGCGGCACACATCCCTGAGATGTATGTAAGTAGTAAAAAGTTTAGATAAGTGTCTCTTTCATGAAACTCTTATAAAAGTTAGACAAATTATTCCAGGCATCTTAAGTTAGCAAAAATCTAATAATTATTAGTGGCATTAGATATTAAAGTTCTCATTGACTTACTTTCAATACATGCGCCAGTAAATGGGTCACACAAAACTCCAGGCCGGCAGTGAGCACAGCTATTACTTGATTTACCATCTGTAATGTACATATATAACATTTACATTTACTATATACGTAGATTGTATGATTTCTTAGAAACCTAATTTTCACGTTTTCTATGTAACTTATTTGTATTCATTGAAATATGCGATAAGAATTTTAATATGAGATGAAAATCTTAATGAGAAAGTAATCTACAAATAATGTTCGAGGTTACATAGACAGGATGCGAGGTACGTGACAAATCTCATCTGGTGTCCTTCATAGGCTGCTACTAACCGTAACATAATGAACGTCACTCAATAATAAATTAGACAATTAGTACAATTGGAAATTATATTAGTGCAATTACCGACCATCTCGCGGTTTCGCCTGCGTGTAAAACAAAATTATTTATTTTCTGATCTGAATAACTTTCATAATCTAATAACATTATCATATTAAACATATTATTGATACATTGATAGCTAAAGATTCAGCTAATTGAACAAACACTTATTTTGTAGTAATATCGCACACATTTTTTTATATTAACATAAATAAATTATAAAAAATAATTATAAATTGCAATATTGCAAACATAATGTTTATTTAGGAACCGATTGAAATAAAACTAACACTAAATGTTGAGAGAAGTCTGCCAAAATAAGCAGTAAAGCCAGTTCTGATATTAGTGTGAACAAAAGCACAGACAAATAGACTAACAGGGAAAAATTTTAAAAACCATGGTTTTGGGCTCTATTACATTAATAAATACTCCTAATAAAAAATGTTCTATCCTCCATATACAAACAGCGATGAGTTGCAGTTTTATTATTTGTATAGATTCGAGAGATCGATCGTTCCCACTGGAGTTCTTAAAGCAACAGGGTCTTTACTTTACGTGCTCTTATCTCACCTTGCACACAATTGCATCCGTCGCACTTCGTATTTGGATATCTTGCGCAGTCCGAAGGTGATTGACATTGACAGACTATAATGTAAAAGCAAGTTTTATTACAGAGCCGAATAAAATAAATAATAATAATAATAATCTCATTAAAAATCTCGCTAGCGAGAGCGCGGCACAAACGACAAAGAGGTATGGGCGGCCTTAAAGTTCACATTGTTATTTGTAATAATTAATCTGTTTAATTTTAGTAAAAAATTACACTAACAATATGAATTAACGACTGCAAGCGAATGTTACTTTATCGAATAAATCTTAATTTCAATTAACTTCTTCATGGTATACAAAATAATGATAATTCAATGCTAATAATTCAATTCAATTCTTTTTCTCTTTTTAAAAGTATGCAATTTTTAATCAATGTTTTCTTATGACGTTACCACGTAAAAATTATGTATGGTAAGTATAGAATGACATGTACAGAAAAAAGACTTTTACCTTTGGAACATACAGGTTGATGATCAATAACGGCACAATGCTGTCCAGCTTTGCAAGGCCCACCGCGCTCACATGGATCTGCACAACGCCCATTTATACACGCCAGTCCTGATGCGCACTCGCCGTGATCACCGCATTCTAGCACTGCGAAATCGAACCATGTCACCAACAGCCTCTTATATTATGTACAAATTATTAAAATATTGGAGACAATACAATTCTTCTTATAATATTTCATTATAAGTTAAAAATATAAATTAAAAAAAAAACACTGAATACATGAAAACAATAGATAAAATATTCTGTTTATTTTAAACGATATGGAAGACTATGAATTATTTTACAGTTCAATTCGGTTTTTTAATTATGACTTTTTAGAACATTTATTTACAAAAAGGTGCAAAAAAATTTACAATTTGTACAACATGAGTAAATAAATATATAATATTTTATAGGTAATATTATAAATTACAGTGTAAAGCTTTAGATAAATTTTGCACACTGTCTCGTGGCAGTTTTTTGCATTAATAATCGTGCAAAGCATTGAAAGCGTTGAGAGTTAAACGCAACCGTCACCATTATGTCTGTGTCATGTTTACTAATTAAATGAATATATAATATTTTTATACATAAATACGAAATAACGTGCGCGAATCTACCTGATTTAGAAGAAATTCAACTGTTGAAAAAGAAAATGATCATGCTAGAAACAAAGAATATAGAAAATAGAGAGAGCCGGATGAAGTCATAAAGTATACTATTGCGTTTTTCCTGTAATGTGAAGAAACAAATTAATAAGATTCTTTATAAAAGATAATAAACTAATAATACTGTAAATGTAAACTTCTCTAGCGTAGAATTACCTTTAGTGCAGCCATATTTCTCATGGTGTGTGAATCCACTAGGACAAAACTTGCACACCGGGTGGTGGTCTTCAACCGAACAAGGTGCATCACCACAAGCCTCTTTACATGGGTCTTTGCATTGAAAATTAATACATGCTAAATTATGCGGACATCCATTGTCTCTTAGGCATATAGACACTGTTGGGTGACAATCCTCAATACACACACATATTGCCTGATGTTCCACAACGTCACATTGTTTTCCTTTTGGGCACATTGGCTCCTTAGAAGCCAAACAAGGGTTCACACATTTTGACTCTCGACATGCAGCATTTGAAGGACATTGCTCATCTCTAGTACATTCAGCATGTTCAGGTGCGCATGTTAATTCTCCTTTTTCATTAAGGGCAAAACCGTTTCGGCATACACAAACGGGTTCATGGTTTCGCACTTCACACTTCTGGTTCCTTCGGCAATTTTGGTAACCGAGACAAGGATTGCTACATTGATTGGTAGCAAAATTACAAGCCAATTTAGATGGACATGGCTTTAATTTGGAGCATGTATACGTTATATTTACATCTGCAGAGGGTTTGCAGTTAGGATCAAGGTGACATGAAACTCGAGGCTTGCCAACGTAACACTGAGGACAGGAACACTGGGCCCGATGCATGACAGAGACACATAGGGCATCTTCACCGCATATGCCACGTATTGTGCAGGGGTCCACACAACGTAAGCTCAAGCACGCTTTGTCTACTGGACAATCTTTGTCACTCGTGCATTCGATACCTAGGAAGATGTGAAAGAAGAAAGCAGAGTCGAAAGAGCTGTACCTTCAGCCACGAAGAGGAAACTTTCTCACGAGACAGTGCATGCTTTTTGAAATTGAGGGTTTATGATCAGAAGTATAATTATAACGTTATAATACAAGCAATATGTACATGAAGCCGAACAAAATGTTACCGACTGTATTCAAGCACGAACGGTGAGAATGCTTCCGCTAATGTCAAAATATGACTTATTATCAATTAATTGTACATATATGTATGACATTACAACATATAATAAAATACATATTTGTACTGTAATATTTAATTTTACGATTTTAATCAATAAATCGGTTTAAAGCGACATCGTCAAGATAATTAAATATTCCAAAATGTAAATTTTAAAAAATATCCACATTTAATTACACAACATAAATTAAAAGAAAATCTTTACATAAAAATGTACAAATATTTATATCTTTTAACTCTTTTAGTTGAATATTTTATTTATACTTATTTTATTTGCCCTAGTTAAGAACTCTTTTGTTTATGACACCCTTATCGTGCATTTATACATGTGTAAAAAATATAAAAAGAACAACATAAAGAGGTTTTACTCACTGGTATGGCATTCAATATCGGCCTGTCCTTCCGTGCCGGGTATACAACGACATACAAACTCAGCGCCTTCCCTTAGGCATTCTCCATTAATCCCACATCCTGTTGTTCGACAGTCTACAATACTACGCTCTTGTGCACCTATAAGATAATATTAAGTGCATTTATTGTAATTTAAATAGAAATATGATAGGTTATTTAAATTAAACAACATACAAAAACTTACATTCTATGTTGGGATCTCCATTAGGATAATTACGAGGGCAATAACACTGTGCTTCGCGCATTTGCCCAATACGACATTGCGCGTTAGTACCACAAGTTTTGTGAGCGCAAGGAGCCATGGTTCCACAGAAGCATTGCCGTTGTGGATTACCAGCGCAGCCTGGGGCACAAGTACACTCATAACCTCCATCGTCTAGATCCCGACAACGTGCATTTATACCACAAGGGTTACGTAAACAACTAGCGGCAGCTGCCTTAGAGCACTCTATTTTTGGGTTACCTATGTATCCGGATGGACACGAACATTGCGCCATTTTATTTATTGGACGGCAAACTGCGTTCAAGCCACAAACATTTTCACATATATTTTTGCACTTTCCTTCTGTAGTACATTCTTCATCCGAACTGCAATCTTCATTTTTAGTGCAGTCGTACAATTTACATTCTTTTTCTGGATCTCCAGAGAACCCACTAGGACAACTACAAAAGCTGCGGTGTTTATTAGCTAAACACAAAGCATTTTTCCCACACGAATGTTCGCGGCAGACAGCTATGCATTGTTTTGATGAACACATCATATCATCTCCACAATCTCTATTATTGTTACAACCGGGTACACAAACCCCATGTATACATATTTGTCTTTCAGGGCATTTATTTCTAACTGAACATATAGATCGGCAGCCTCCATTAAAGCACTTTTCCCCGCAATTACAATTAGAATTATCATCGCAGAGAGAGATACAGTATCCACTTTCGTCACAAGGACAAAAACCATTACACTGTAAAGGTTTTTTCTTACATTCAACAAGTGGATTTCCAGTGTAATTACCTGCGCAACTACATAAAGTACGGTGATTTACCACTTTACATTCTGAACATATACCACAAGCTGTATTACTGCTACAAGGATCTAAAATGTATTAAAAAGATATTACACATTACGAATATTTCTAATTTTAATAAATTTTATATTAAACTTATTGTATTATTTTGTATACCTTTACACTGTCCATTTATGCACGCTAAATTATTACTACAAGCATTATCACTTCTACATCCTTGCTTGCAAATTCTATTTTCACAAATATGTCCATCACTACAGGCATCGTCACTGTTACAGATAAGCCTGCATATACCACGAATACATTTTTCATTAGATAAACAGATGTTGTCCCTGAAATTTTTTTTTAATATTAAGAAAACCGAATTGTGATGTAAATTAAATATATATTATAAAAAATATACCTTCTACAAGACGGATAACACATATCACCATAACAGTTAAATCCATCAGCACAATTCTTGTTCTTATCACATGCAGTTGTTACGCGTTTACAAACAATTTTAGGTTCTCCAACCAAATATTGCGGACACGTGCATATGGGACGATGATCTATTGCTGCGCATAAAGCATTGGCGCCGCAAATACCTGGTTCTATACATGGATCGATGCATTGACCAGATGTACACGCAAGATTGTTTGGACAATGAGAATCTGTTCTGCAGCCTGTGACGCAAACTCGCCCATCGCAAACTTCATCATCGGAACAATGATCATCAGATGTACAAGCGTAACGGCATACACCCAAATTACAACGTTCTCCTTCTATGCATTCCTTGCCATCTATACTACACGTTGGTTTGCATTTGCTATCTTCACAGCTCCATCCAGCTAAGCAATCGCTGTGTTTTTGGCAGGAAAGAATCGATGCACGCACACATCCAATGTTTGGAGTCGGATTAGGTATTAAGCCTTCAGCACAAGAGCATAAGACTTTTTTATCAACCACAGAGCAATAGGCATTTGGTCCACATGGATTAGTGTCATTAGCACAAGGATTCTTACAGTAGTTATTATGGCATACTTCTTCTTGCCGACAATCATCATCTTGTCGACATCCATATTTGCAGCTGTTTGATAAGCAAATGTGACCAAGAAAACAATCATTGTCTACTTGACAAGTCACTAGAAGTACAATAATAATCATTTAAAAATATATAATATAAAAAATATTTCAAACATATACAATTATTCATAATATATTGTTAAGAATTAAAAACAAATATTTACATAAGCATGTTCCTTTCGAACATTTTTCGTTAAGTGCGCATTCCTCGTCTTTGATACAGCGTGGTAAACATGTAGATTCTTTACATACATAATCATGTTCACACTCTCCAGAATCACCACAGAATCTCGGAACTAAAAAAGTGTATCATATTAGAATATCCAGACTACAGGTGTGTAACAATATCTTTGTCTGAAATACTTACTTCTTACACATTCTACGGCTTGATTGCCTGTGAAACTGTAGGGGCAACTACACTGGACTATATGGTTATCTGTACGACATATGGCGTTCATTCCACATGTTTTCTCTAAATCACAAGGCTTTAAACATTTGCCGCTATAGCATTTTTCAGTAGCGTCACATTCTTCATCTAGCACACACAACCCTAAAAATATTAGAAGTAACATAAAGATAAAATAAGGAAATATAAATTTGATAAAAATTCCTAATAAAATGATTACCTTGACAAATTCCATTATGACAATAATGTTCAGCAGGACACTCAGTTTTGTTTTTACATTTTATTTCTGGAAGTTGACAACCCTTATCACTAGCGCCATTTCCTATATAGCCATATTTGCAATTACACTGTCCAGAATGTCGTTCTGGTATACATTCTGCATTAGCACCACATTTGATATTTTCACACGCATCTTTAAAGAGATTAAGGTTTCTATTAATTGAATAAAGATAACGTAGTTTCTTTGGAAAAAATATTTTTAACCATGTGTTTTATATTTTTTATATATATATTCTTACTACGAATTTTGACGTACCTGTACATTTTCTTATTCCCTCGATAACAGTACATCGAGCCGCTGGAGGGCAATCCCTATTAAATCTACACTCCGATGATTTACGGCAGCCTTCCTCGTAAGGATTCCCAATTGTTCCAGGAGGGCAAGTACATTTGGCACTGATTCGAGAATTTACACATTCAGCTCCATTACCACATGGCTTCAAATTGCACCAATTTATTTCAGTACAACCTTTAAGAGGATCTCCAGTAAAACCAGGTTGACAGTAACATACACGTTTATGATATTCTGAGGCACATATGGTATTGTCACCACATTCGTTAGAAGCTAAACATGCAATCTTACAAATGCTGTTATCACAAAATTTATCTGCTGAACAATCTTTATTATCATCACATTCTTTTCTTTCGCATCCTTTCACAGGATCGCCAAAGAAATTTTTCGTGCACTTGCAAATAGGTTCGTGAGAGCTGGCGGTACAATAAGCATTTCGACCACATGGCTGATTTTCACAAACTTTTATACATTTAGGTATACCGTTTTCGGCTTCTGCACATATTTCATCATCACTGCAATCACTATTAGAACTGCATATAATATTTTTCTTACAAATCTTATTAACACAGGCGAATGAATCGGGACATGAATTGTTTGCATTACATATAAGTCTACACGTTCCTCGAATGCAAGTTTGATCATTGTAGCAATCTCGTGAATTCTGACATACTCCTGAAAACAAAGAATACGTATAATTAATAACTAAATAGAAAAAACATTCCTAAAAATACTTCATACGATTAATATTTTACAACTTACCAACACATAAGTTATCGATGCATTTAGTACCAGACGAACAGCGGCTATTATCTGAACAGTATTGTATTGGCACACAGCCTAAAACAGGATCACCAGTATATCCCGGTGAACAAGTACAGAGGCCAACATGATTTCTAGATAAGCAATCAGCATTTTTTCCACAAGCTCGGGGAAGAACACATGAATTTTGACATATATTGTTTGTGCAAGCTTCCTCTTCATGACAGTCAGAATCTTTCACACATTCAAATTTTATACATTTTTTCAACGGGTCGCCACCACTGTCTTGGTTACATTCACAACTAGGCCTATGATTTGATACTATACACATAGCATTAAGACCACATTTTAATATGTTACAAGGATTTATACACCGATTGTCCGAGCATTTCGTTTCGTCAGAACAATCATCATCGCTAGTGCATTCTCCAGGCTTCTTACAAACGGCAGTACTCTTATCAAGAACAGTTCCATTTGTACAAGTGCAAATAAAAGATCCCATTGTATTTTCACAAATCGCATTTAAAATGCAAGGATTAGTGGCACATTCATTTATATCTTCACACTTGTTATTAATTAAATGATAACCTTGAGGGCAGATACAGATTGGCTGATGATTTTCAATTTTGCAGCTGCCACCTTGACATACTTTATCTTCACATTTTTCTGTAAATAAATAACATATAAAATATATATATATTTTTAATTACATTTCTGTATAAAAATTGAATGAAATATTTACCAGAACACTTATTGTTTTGGCGATTGCAAAATTTGTCTGATGAACAATCCATATCTTCTATACATTCCACTTTAAAGCATCCAATATTTTTGTCGAATGGATTACCGAGGTACCCTTTCTCACAAGCACAGGCTGTTCTATGCGTTTTCACATTGCAAATAGCATTCAAACCACATATATCTGTTTGACAGGGATTGGAACATTTTCCTTCAATACACGCGAGAGTATCTTCGCATTGACTATCTTGTCTACATTGATTAGATAACAGGCAACCATGTCTATAGGGATCTCCTATTGCACCAGTTGGACAAATACACTTAAATGAACCTTTAGAATCTATACACTTAGCTGATGGATGACAGGGGTTATCCAAACATTCATCTATATTAATGCATTCACCATTGACTAATTCAAAGCCTACTGCACATTTACACTCGTTAAATATACATGTCTGACTATCAAGGCAATCTGAATTACTCTTGCATCCAGGAATACAAACACCTGCGCTACAATGCTCACCATGTAGACAGTTGCTACTAGTATGACAAATTTTATGACATTTATTGTCATGACATTTTTCTCCTATAGCACAATTTGAATTTGTTAGACAAGGAACTTGGCAAAGAAAGCCTATACACATATGATCTGGTGGACATTCTGAGGTACGAGCACATGCAGCAGGCTTGCGCACACAACCTTGTTGTGGAGTTGGTGAACCTTCAAACCCTAGAGGACATTCACATTTTGTAAAATGATTTATTCTTGAACATATTGCATTTGGTCCACAAGTTCTTGAAACTTGACATGGGTTGACACATTTATTGTTTACACAGGACTCTTCTATTGAACATTCGTCATTATTTCTACAACCTATAAGACATTGACCATCTATACAAGCCTGTCCTCTGCCACATTGAGAATTTTTTGTACATGCAGTCACGCAGTAATTCTTAGTACATACCTCACCTGGATCGCAATGACTTATATTTTTGCAAGTTGTGAAACATTGACCTTTGAAACAGATATTACCATCACAATCAAGTTCATTTGTACATGCTATAACTTTTTTCTTACATGATATACCGTCTTGTAAAGTCTCGTAACCACTTGGACAAGTGCAGATTGCTTTCCTGTCAATTATTTTACAAACTGAATTTACACCACACTTTCCTTCACATGGATTACCACAAGTACCATCAACACAAGCTGCTTCGTGTAAACAATCTATATCTCCTCTTAGGCATTCATCTTGTTTTCTACATCCGTCTTTAACAGGATCGCCAATATAGTTGTCAGGACATTTACAAATATATGTGGTAGATAATGATTCACATATTGCAGTAGGATGACAAGATTTAGGATTACATAAATTTATTTTCTGGCAATTAATATCAGGTGAAGGATCTGGTATATATCCACTAAGACACTGGCATTTAAATTTATGATTTTCAGCTATGCAAACTGCATTCGTGCCACAACTATCCTCAGTACAAATGTTGACACATGTATGAGTCAAGCGGTTGCAGATTTCATGGGGAAGACAATCAATATTGTACACACATGGTACCGCTTGACATCCTACATCTAGGTCGTCAGGTTTACCGGTAAAAGCACCCAATGGGCATTGACATTTCGCCTCATGGTTATTTGTTATACAAATAGCATTAGGGCCACATTTTATTTGCTGACAAGCAGGTATACATTTTTTTTCGTTAACAGCATCTTTACATACTTCATTTTCTTTACATTGCGCATCATTTAAGCATTCATTTTTATCAAGAGGTAAACAGCCATCACGATCATTAGGATTACCAGTAAATCCAGCCAGACATTGACATTGACTTTTATGATTTTTAGTTATACATTTTGAGTTTAGAGGGCATGTAAATATCAAGCAGTTATCGATACATTTATTGACACCCAGAATATCTTTTTGGCATGTTTTACTGTCGACACAATCGTTATCATTTTCACAACTAGGGGTTGTAGGTTGCTCACATATAGAATTCACTGGATTCCAAAGGTAGCCTTCTTTGCATTCACAGCGAGCGTCATCATTGATAACTTTACAAATTTCATTTGCACTACAGACTATTGTAGAACATAAATCAAGACATTTATGACTTGTACCGTCTACTGATACACAAATTTGGGAGGCTGCACAATCAGAATTAACATTACATTCAACTTCATTGGGTTCCCTCTGTAGTAAATGACATCCTAATTTAGTGTCGCTAGGCTTTCCTAAGTACCCTTCTGCACAAATACAGTGAGCTTGATGATTAGCACTAACACAGAATGAATTTGGTCCGCATTGTAATTTACTACATGAATCCACGCATTTTCGAATTGTTTTTCCTAATTGAAGGCAAATTTCAGATACTTTACAATCTACATCGGTAGTACAATTATTATCAGGCTTGCATCCTTTAGCAAGATCATTTGGATTTCCTATATGTCCAGGAAGACAAGTACACTTTCCCTCTTCGCAAATTGATTTGGGTCCACATGGTTTAAGATGACATATATCTACACACTTAAAATTTTCGCACAGATAGCCATTAGGACAAGTTGTATTTTTAGAGCATGCACAACTTGACCCATCAACACATTTTGAAATAGAAATTTGAGTACATAATTCATAAGGATTTCCAACAAAGTTGCTTTTACAAATACAACTGTAACTTCCAGGGGTATTAATACAAAAGGCATTTTCAGCACAAGGTCTTGAAATACATTCATCTATATCTATACATTGTAAATTAGGATTCCCTACGTAACCTGGAGGACATAGGCATTCGACATGAGATTTTGTTTGTTGACACACGGCATTTGTTCCACAAGAAGTATTCGCGCAAGTTATTTGTTTGCGTGGTAAACATTTACCATATGGATTTCCTGTGAATCCCTTGTCACATTTGCAATTGTTTGTTGTGCTATATATACAATGAGCGTTTTCACCACAAGTAGGTTCACATTCCGGGGGTGCAACAGCTAAAATATAAAAAAAATTGTCGTGAATTAAATCTTAAGCAAAACAATGTATAATTAAGCAAACATGTATTCATGTTCTTAATTTTTATGATCTTTTGTGAAAGAACAAAATACTTTTTAATTTATGATAAATTAATTAGTCTTATATAATTATTGTGATTTATTTCTATTAATACATTTAAAACTTACGTGGCATACATAATAAGTCCGGATTTCCAACAAATAAATTATTACAAACACATCTGCCGGTGCTCTCATCACAAGAAGCGCCAATTCCACAAACAACTGTTTCACATCGCTGTCGGCATCTTCCTGATACACAGCTTAGTTGACCTTCACATGGAACTCCTGGACCACAGATATCTCTTTTACAAGCTCCACCAGGAAAAGCGTTACCTACCATACCTTCTGGGCAAACGCAAGTAGGACCAGTCTTAGAAATGATACATTGAGCAGCTGAAGCGCAAGGATAGTTATCACATCCTAGAATTACAAATTAAATTATTTTCTGTCATTATACATGACAATTTATATTCCTATATAAATTAAATTATTATAATTATTAATATCTCACCGGATATACATTTTCCTCCTTCAGGTTTAGTGTATCCTGGGTTGCAACGACACCACGCTGCATGGTTCTCGACTTCACAAAAAGCGTTAGGACCGCAAGCTACATTTGTACAAGGTGACACACAAGTGCGATTCACACATGCAAGATTATTTGGGCATTGATTACTTTTACTACATAGTTGCTTTGGTAAGATGCCGTGCCCTTCCACACCTACAATTATTTTTTAAAAAATGAGTATAACATGCAAAAATATAATTTATTATATTTCCAATACAATGTTTATAAAAGAATTGACAAATTTTAGTTTAGCCTTACATCCAGTTTTATAAGGATCTCCAGCCATATTTTGTGGACAGCTGCACTTATAACCACCTTTTTCGTCATTACAAATGGCCCCATAGGCACAAGGGGCACTGTCACATTCATTTCGATTTGTACACCCCGTATATGGATCGCCTTGGAATCCTGACATACACATACACTTTGGAGGATCGCTAGGTGTGCACTTTGCGTTTATTCCACAAATGAACCTTTCACAGGGACTTTTACATTTTTGACCATCTGTCACATCCAAGTAAAATGGTGGAGGGCATATACAGTTACCGGGTTGAACGCATTTTTCATTAGCAAAACAATCAGAATCACTTATGCATCGTTTTTGATTCAAGCTACAATGCCCTGATATTGGGTCTTTTCCATAACCAATTGGACATTTACAAAGGTAAGATCCAATAGTATTTATGCATTCTGCTCCAAAACCGCAAACAGGCTGGCCAAACATACATTCATTAATATCTTCACAAGTACCATCGGCACTTTGCGTGAATCCAGCAGGGCACGCACAATAGCTTACTCCATCTGCTATAATAATACACTCGGCTCCCTGGCCACATTTTTTATCAGCGGTACAACCTGATAAGACACAATTTCCATCCACTACAGTATATGGAGGTTGACATTGACAACTTATATCATTACAAATTTCACACAGTTTATATGGATTTCCGCTATATTCAGGAGGACATTTACATTCATAACTACCAGGTAAATTTTTACATATAGAATTCAATCCACAAGGACTCCTTCCATGTTCTGTACATTCATTGATATCTTCACATATTTGTGTTTCTTTGTTACGATAATACCCCTGAGTACATACACAAACATTTTCGCCTTCATGAGATATACATTGTTCACCGTTTGGACATGGGTTTACGTTGTTACATTCATTTGGTAATCTGCTAACAATACATCCATTGATGTAAGGATCACCACTAAAGTTGCCTGGACATTCACATTGGAAGTGGCCCGGAAAGTTCTTACAAACAGCACCCATGGCACACGGATTTGCTTCACATTCGTTAATATCTTGACAACCAATAGGTGAAAAAGCGTTTCCTGTAAATCCACTTCGGCATGTACATTGCGTTTCATGATCACTCAATAAACAGTCTGAGTTGCTTCCACACTGGATTGACTCACATGGATCTGTAAAAAATAATCATGAACAAGAAATGACAAAATGCAAATGCAAATTTTAAATATGATGATAATTTCAAACGACATATTGTTTACTTACGTCGGCAATCATTACCAATATTTGGCTCTGGACATAAACATTTCCCAACTGGGTCGCAAATAGCATTACCGGGACAATTTTTATCTGAAGAACAAGCAAGAATGTCGGAACACTGAACATTTGGTTCAGGATCTGCTATAGTCCCTTCTGGGCATTCACATTTAAAAGAGCCCTGATTATTAACACAGTTTGCTCCAATACCACAAGAGTTATCTGTTAAACACTCATTAACATCGTAACACTCTTTATAAGCATCACCGCTATAGCCCTCTGGACAGCTACAACTAAAGCCTCCGACAGTATTAGAGCAATGTGCGTTTTGTCCACATTGACCAGATGATCCAAACGACAAATCACATTCGTCAATATCAATACAACCGGCGGCTATATCATTAGGGTCAAATGTAAACCCCTCGTCGCATACACAATAGGCTTCAGTACCGTCAGGCTTACAATAAGAATGCTCTCCACACTGCACATCTTCACAAGGTGCTCGACATTGCGGCGGGAATCCAATGTGACCGACGTTACATTCGCATTTAAAACTTCCCAGTGTATTCATGCATACAGAATTTTCTCCACATTTAGAATTGTTAGAACATTCATCTACATCGACGCAAATTGAACCTTTAGCGTCAAAACCATCTTTGCAAAAACATTGACCTTCTATACATTCAGCATTATTGGTACAATCAAAATTTGACTTGCACAATGTGTTGACGTCAAACTAAAAATAATAACAATATTAAACACATAACATATATGCCCGAATAATTTCAAATAAAATATATAGTTCAGTAATAATATACCTGTTCACATGCAATGTGTGCGTTAGGCTTCGCTCTGAATCCTTGAAGACAAAGACAGTTATATCCAGGCTCAGTGTTTTCACAAATAGCATGTGTACCACAAGGATGCTCTAAAATCTCACATTCATTGACGTCTCGACAACCATCTAAACTTTGAGCATTTCCTGTATAATCTGGCTTGCAGGAGCACACGAAACTGCCAACAGTGTTGGTACATACGGCATTCACGCCGCACACCGGCGCACTACTCTTACATTCATCCACGTCTGGTGTGAGAAATTACTAACGTCTTATTAAATATATCAACTCTATATAAAATATAAATAATATACGCACGCAGTAGGTGGGTCGACAGCCACATTCGGTCGACTACGAAGAAGAAAAAGTACGCAGGATGTATGGTAACAGAAATGACAAAGTAGAAGATCCGAAAAAAAGTTACCAGAAGATCAAAAAACTACAAATCCAAAGCTTAAAACTAAAGTAGACGATACTTCGAAGATTCTCCTTGAATATAAGCTGGAAATAATTGGCGTATAGAAGTCATCAGTGTAACAACATTAGTACAAGCGTGAAGCTACCGCGCGTCCTTAGCGGTAGTGATTGGCCTTTCGGAGCGATATGTTAAGAGTACACCGAAGCATTAGTCTATGAAATGAAAGGTTATCAGATCAGACCTACTGGCGCGTGAATGGAAAAGCTTACCGGTACACTGAACGTTAGGATCGCCTTCAAAACCTGGTGGACAAAGACAGCGATGGGCTTCGGCAAGGTTTTCGCAGAGGGCGCCACGGCCGCAAACAGCTCGCTGACAGGGATCGTGGTCGTGGCATGCCACTCTAGGATCGCCTTCGTATCCAGCCGGGCAGCTACACTCATAACCACCTTCGATGTTACGACAAATGGCGCCTAGTCCACACGCATCGCTATTCGAACACTCGTCAATATCTACACACTATAAATCATAACAATAATTATAATTTTAAATTCTTGTAGTGACTTCAATAAATATCTCTATAAGAAATGATAATAATATTAGAAGACTATAATACATTTCGAACTTACTCCATCGAAAGGATTTCCAGTATATCCAGCCTTACACGCGCAAGTATAGTTTCCCGGATAGTTTTGGCATAAGGCATTATCTCCGCATGCTCCAGGACGTTTACATTCGTTAATATCTAAAACAACAATTATTTGTATTATAATTGAATAGACAAAACTACTATAATTATTATAATCAAGAGTAAAAACAAAGAGTTTGAGTAAGTGTATATTTTCAATATTATATATTTTCCAAAAAATTAAGATAATTTGTAAAAATAGTAACATAATATAAATCAATTACTTATAAAATGCTAATCTATTTTTCTGATTACAATGGTATTATGGAACCTTAGAAATTTTACAAAATAATAATAAATTTAAGGTGTTTTATATTTATACCTCGACATTCTTCTTCCCCATCACCTTCAAAACCTCGGTTACATTTGCATATGAAATGTGCTGGCAAATTACAACACTCAGCGTGCTCCACACATCGCGCTGCGATTGCTGGGTCTTCACACTCGTTAATATCTGAAATCATGATATTTTATTTGATAAAAAATATATTACAAATATTTCTTATGATATATATAGATGTCCTTAATTCTATTAAAAAATATTGTATATGTATGTGTAGGCTGTAGCTTTATAATATTAGTATAGATAAAAATATACTATATTTATACTATATAACTATATATACGTATATCAGAAAATCATAGAGGTATATATGTATAAATGAGAAAATAAGGGTAAATAGGTATAAAATTAAAAACTTCAATAAACCAAAATTTCACAGTAAAACTCAGGTGCCAGCATAATTACACATTATGGTATAATATTTTCTACCTCTACAACTACTCACACCACCGAAGTTTTGATTTTTTTTTGATTAAATATAACGTAGGTATTAAGCATCGATCGATGGCCGATTTATGTTTTATCTCAATTTCTAATAAAGTGTGCCCTTTTTAACATCACATTAAAACATATTAATTAAAAAAATTACATACCTTTGCACGTAAAACCATCACCAACATAACCTGGGAAACAGGAACATTGAAAACTACCAACAGTGTTTGTGCAATGTGCAAAAACGTCACACGGCCGGTCCTTGCATTCATTTACATCTAGAAAAAGAAAACCGGTCAAGTGCAAGTCGGACTCAAACACCGAAATTCCGTACCATTTTCACAGGAAATATAACTTTTTGATAAGTTATATTTCCCCTGAAATTGGTACGAATTTGGTTTACAAGCTTAAGCAATACAACTTATTAAAGTTCCCATGCTCGCAAAATTAAGCTTGTCAAGCTTTATTTTAAGCTTGTCAAGCTTAATTTCACGAGCATCGCGAGCTCGCACATGGGCGTTGATAGGGGGGTGGCTGGATGGTCTGTGCGGAAATTTTACTAACATAATATTTGCCCTGAAAAACTAAAAAACACAAGGCTTACACGAACATATCTATGTGAAGTCCAGATTTGGGTGAATTTATGTACCATGCATATGCACAAATTTTGTATGAAATCAAGTACAAATATAAGGTGATAATATATGTTTTTTTTTACATCTATAAATTCCCGATGTAAGGATATTTTCTTTAATTTGTGAGTCCTTCACTCACTTCTTGCCAAATTTCTAGGACGTAGAGAAGTAGTCTTTAGATTTTAATCTAGATTGTATCTTCATACATTTATATTAATTTCAATAAATTAAATTCAATGACAATGCTTTAAAGGGCTTTTTGCTTTTGAGGAATATATTCATCAATCATCAAATAAATGTAAGAAAACGTTTTCGACTTGCTAGAACATATATACAAATCAATTTAATAATTATACTGAATTATGTATAATAATGAATAACTTACCGAGTTCCTGACAGTTGCAACCACCAAATCCATCGTTACAATAACATACACCATTTAGACAGGCACCGTTGACACAACGCGCTCCATCTTCTTTGGTACAATCGTCTAAAATATGGTAAATGTAATCATGTTTACAAGTATAGATTATACATTTAATTTTTGAATACAACCACTTCGTGGCGCAACTGTCCGACTAAGCACAATGGTTTGGGTTTCCACCCAAAATTAATACTTTCTAACAGTTCTAACATTCATCTTATTAGTGGTTTTTATTTTCACACTTGAGGTCAATGCTGTTACCCTATTAGCTTTCACAGCGACACCGGTTGAGTAGATAAGAGGGTACGCTGCCCCTGAGAAAATGCAAACACTACGTTGCTGCGAGAGGATATCGTAGGTGGCAAGGGTGTCCCCTGTGGGATTCCAGGCTTGCGGTCGTCGTTCGAAATAGATCATTATTAGAAAATACGTATGATTTTTATAAGAAATTACTACCATACTAATGAAATTTTCATTTGACCATTTGTTGTGTAAAGGATTAGATGAGTCTACAGTGACGTCACCTACATACAGAAAGTAAAGTTTCGTGAAAATTGTGTTACAGTACGATGTTCCTCTGCTCAAATCAGCGTAGAATAAAAGAATATTAAAATTTATATACTCTTTATTGCACTTTGTAATGAACATAAAGGCAAACTTTATAGCAAGCATATGCTATTTGATAATGCGGTACATATTCTACGGTAAAAAATAAGATCCAAACCAAAAGGAAATTACGGGCGGGAACTGTCATATAATAAGTATATAATAAAATAAATGATGTCAACCAACCTGTACACTTTAATTCATTTCTAAGCTCGTCCGACGCCTTATAACAGTCCGGAACTCCATCACATAGTTTAGATAATTCATGCAATTGTAATATTTGTGTCGATTCGTTAACTTGGCAACCGAAGTAACCGTCTTCTAAATTTAAGAAAAATACTTCTCGTTTTATTCCTAAACCTATACCATATTGGTTTTGCGTCGCTACCTGCAAAGTATGTTTGGTTAAAATCTATCTTTTAAAATAACATAATGAACTAATCATAAATAAATAGGTAGAGCCTGCTATTAGAATTCTAAATTACACTTAACTCTGCATTCACGCTTCGGCACGCTCAGTCAATGACAACGGTCAATGGTCCCTAACACTAACGTGCGAATAGATACGACAGGTGTATACTCATACATATTATAAGAGTACGGCCCAGAGTCTGACTGTAAATGCGACTGTGAGTTTAATTCCTTTTCGGGGGAATGAATTGTTTTAATTTGTGTCTGTGGTAACAAATTAAAGCATCGAAAATTGAATAGAAATTGGAGGATACAGGATAATGACAAAAAAATAAAAATTTTCATTTTTGAAAAGTTAAAAAAAGAAACTAAGAATATTACATTTATATTTTATTTATTAAAGTATATGTTTTTATAATATTTAATAGAAAGGAATAAATACCGTATTATACTTTTTTCTTTGTATATATAAATGATTGTAATTACTCACATGCGTTATTGTTGTTATGAGCGTCCAAACCACAAGCGGTAGAGTTTCTATATACATTGTCTCTGTAACAAAATACAAAAAAATATTTAAGAAATACATGGGTAAAAGAACATAAAGCGAATAAAGAAAATTTAACAATCAATAAGCCAATTTATGAAAAATATTATTATTATACTTCAGAGAGAAATCTCATCATCTCTCAAATAATACGAATGGCATAGCATAGAATACTATAAATTCGTAGTCAAAACTCAAAATCAATTCGTAGTCAAAGTCAAAATTACATAATATATATTATTTAAAAATCAGCTTCACACTGTATCCAGCACACAACAGGGTAGGCAGAGGGAACCTAGTGTTAAGACACTCCATTCCCCACTTTCTGCCGAATTCTAGAGGAATTGCGTGTTGAGTGGCAGAACTCAACGCCGCTCTTTGCCTCGACACCAGAGCGAAGAAATAAAAATATAAACGTCAATAAATTAATTTAGTGATAAATAATATTTAAACTAAATATTTAAAGTTCACGCAAATACTATAATTTACAGAATTTTAATACACTAAAAACTATACGGAATATGAATATAAATATTTAATTTTCAGTTCATAAATCCCTGATAATGCTATAAATAAGGTTATAGACCTTTTTAATTGTAATTTTGTAGTTTTAGTCTTATAACTTTATTTTGACCGACTTCTGTAAAAGGAGGAGCTTATCAATTCGACTGTATTTTTTTGATGTTTGTTAGCTCAGAACTTTTGACTGGGTGAACCGATTTTGATGATACTTTTTTTATTTGAACATCTGACAATATTATTCGTTAGAAAATAATGTGAGTCTTTAATTTGTATTATGTGCGCGACAAATTGACGAATATTTCAATATCACGCCAACCAATTTCGAGGATTATTTTTTTATTGGAAAGGATACACTTCAAGGATAGTTTGATGAGTTTGGTTAGATTTGATTATGGGATCCGGTTGAAATAGGTTTATTTTATGTTAAAAATATTTTATATTTCATTTAGAACTAAACTAATTTATGTAAAGAAATTACACCGTCATAATATTTCCCATTGTAATTTTTAAAAAAATATTACTGTAAATGCCTTTCACGTAGCTATTGCCGTTTCCGTTAAATTTTACTCAGCGGCAAAGGCGAAGGTTGTAGTACGAGGTCAGGTAACTGTGAACGGGAGGTACTATTATAAATTGTTATACAATATCATTCGTATATCATTTAAATACTTAATTTAATAAAGAAAATGAGCATTCAGTGTTGAACACCGATTTTTTTGTTTTTATTAATTATTTTTTGATGTTGTCTTGTCATCTTTGTCTTTTAAATCGATGAACGCCGGCTACAGGCATGGAAAACACGGCTCATTGTCACGTTCCGCCTGAGCCTAGCGTGCCAGTGAGAAAGCGGTGTAAACGATAGAGAGGCACGATCGCCATTAGCGTTCGGCATCTACGCCTGCATTATGATTTGTAATTAATCTGTATAAGCCTATCTATTGAAATTAGGATGTTTTTGTATTTCAATAGCCTCGCGGATCAATCTAGGGATGTATCTGTTTTCCTTAGTGAGGATTTAGAATTTATCAAACCCTATTTCAGCCATCACATTAGGTTTTATAAACCCCAATTCGTAAGTGTGTCACACGTAATGCAGTAGGTATAGATAAAAATAGATGAAATGAAAAAAATCTTACGTCTAAACTGATTAACGTATCTTAATGATTTTTTTAGCTTTGGGTTTGAAATATTTTAACCTGTATGCTGCTTCCTTAAAGGGATCGCAGACGCTTCCATCCTTTATAAAAGTTCCTTCAAAAACGAAACCACAAACTTTTTACAATTTATAATATCCGAATAATTTAAAAAAAATAGAACTATAAGCCAAAAAATATACAGGTTTAAGCTTTAACGGTTAGGTTAAGTTTGTATATGATATAGAGATGTTTCCAATAGACACCACGAAAATAAACTGTAACGTCAGAGGTCCTGAGGCACCTTTTGTGATTTTTTAAATTTTCGTCTCTCTTTCCTCTCTGCTGATGTGTCGGTTTATTTGTTTGTTGGTATTAAAAAATAGGTAAATAAATGTATATGTATGTTATATCGCTATTAATATGGGCGTAAAATAGAGTAAATAGAGATAGTTATAGTAGTGTATAATATATTTTAAAATTATGAAGACTAGCACGCTTGATGAATATCTACAACAGTCCAGATAAACTAAAAAAAAAATATTCGTGTCCGAGTAAAAGTTGCAGAGCAGTTTTCGTTAACAAATAAAAAACTTTGAAAAAAGAGGCGTACCGTGGCGCAAGTGAAAGTGACTGACTGTAAACATGATGGTAATGATTTCGATTCCCACACGAAAAAATGATAACACTAATTTATTTATTTAATATATTACAGGAATCGTCCCCCTTTATAAAGGGGTCGTTGAAATCATTGAACTCACAATGTCTTATCTTTTTTTTTATTTAATAAAATTCTACACGACATTAGGAAAAACAGATAAATATACAAAAAATCCAAGATTGCTGGAAATTGTTGGTTATCCTTTATCCACCTGGCTATTTTTCTTTTTATATTTTCAATGTATAGAAACGACTCTTCTACAGAAACATTTTTATAGAAACACTAGTGGACCCGAACGCGGCTACTCCCGCTTGAACTATACGAATATTTATTAAATATATTTATGAAATTATTTTCAGTTTTCAATAGAGACATGCGTTAAGCAAGCTCATTTTGGGTGACGTTTTCTAATAACAAACTTTGCAAATTGTTGCTTAGCAACGGACGCATAGCGACGGTTGTTATTAACATGGCGAAATAAGGTATAGCGCGCACTAGTGATTTTTGTCACCGTGACTGTTGCGTCACTGTCACCGTGTACATTACACTTAATGAAGGTGCGCGCATTTGGATACGTGACAATTGGGTGACTTTTTGTCCGCGGAGGACGGCAACACGCCGGTGACGCAACTGTCACCGCGTCCATAGATTTGTATGCCCGTGCGCGCATTGGCAACTAAATGTCACTTCGTTCGCCCTCCCTCTTGCGGTTTCCATACTAGTCGTCTTCCGCATAAACAAGAAACAGCAGCATGTTGCATTGCAGCACCGAATTTTTATTTCAAGAATGGCGTCAAGTTCATCACCAAGGCAAAACGTGTGTTTTCATGAAGATGAAATAGACAATGACAAAACAGATTGACGAAATTGAGTTGAGGCCATTGCTCTATGACAAATCCCTAAAGGTTTATTCAAATAGTAATTTGAAAACCAATATTTTCTACGTTTGCTTTTTTTTCTATTTCTTAATATAAGTGCACAGACAACCATCTCTTCGAGATCCATTTTATCAAATGTAAAAAATTTCGTCACTGTCATCGCAAGTGCGCGCAGTCGCGAAAAGTAAGGTGACATGTCAGTGACAAAAAGTTTATTGTCACCGTGACAAAAGTCACCAGTGCGCGCTAAGCCTAAATTGTATATCAAATTAATAAGTATTTTATTATATTGGTATATATGGAAAATATTACAAATATGAGGAAAAAAAGTATCCTATGTTCATCCCGAGACTCTCAAGTAGAGATACTTGAGGGTTACAATTAAATTAGCGGTTTGGCCCAGATTGCGTAAAAGACAGACAGACAGATAGACAGACAGAGTTCATTCGAATTTATAATATAGGTATGGAAGGTATGGATTAAGTATTTGCGGCGCTGAGTTACGCTACTCAACAGGCAATATAATAATCCTCCAGAATTCGGCGAGAAGTGGGGAACAGAAGCGTCTTAATGGGACCGGAGTGTCCTAGCACTAGGTTCAATATCAACGGATGGTATATGGAAGTGGCATTGCAAGGGCCGCGCAAAAGAAATTGCGGGCAACCACTACGACAACTAGTATTAAATTAAAAAACATAAGTTTAGTGTAGAGCAGAAGTAAATAAACTTATTTTAAAATGCAACTAAGAAACATATGACTTCATATGCAACAAAAATATAGTCTATGTAAATATGTTATTTATAAAGCACAAGGTTTACGAAATCGATGTCACAGACAGTATAAAGTATTACGTAATTCTTTTGAGGCCACGTTAGATGGTAAGAAACTTATTAACATTGTCTCCAATAGTCAGATAATCCTTGACCTTTGATTATACTTAATTATAGGAAAAAATACTTAATATACGGATTTTTTTAAATGGAAGTATGTCATTAGGAATATTTTGATGGATCTCAAAAAGACTAAAAAAATATATCAAAACAAACTTAATGAGAGTATTAGTCACAATTTTAAAGTAAACAATTTAGCAAGGAATATTTATCTTTATACTAATCCACCTTTATGATTTAAATTAAAAAAAAAATAACATAAAATTAAAAAGAAAAAGCAAGCCAAGCCAATAGTTAATTAGGATTAACATTCGGGACCTAAACTCGCGTGTTCGAATCGAATCGGGTGTTAAACGCGTCCACGCGTTCGTATGAACTTGCTTGCGCCATTCACTTTCACGTCTCGCGTCGTTCGCTGATACGTTTGCTCAGAAAGTAGGCTGCAAACAATGCCCACATGCCAGTTTCTCTACTCTTGAGAAATGATACATTCATTGCCGATTGTGTTCATAACTTCTTATTTGAACCATTTACAATGAGTCTAAAGACGCAAACTTGTAAAATTATACAAATTATACAAAAAAAGAACTAATCAGTTCTGTCTACCAATGGCGAAGTTTCCACATAACACGAGTCTCACTAAACAAGTTTATAAATAGTAAATACAATTATATACTTACATAATTCGCATTATAAATCTATTTTAATTCATTACAATATAAGAAGTTAGAATCCTAACTTCAAAAAAAGAATTTTCCTTAGAATTTTTATCCGACTGCGCGACACAAAGGAGGATAATGTGTGTTATCAGTATATATTTCTACGTATGAATGTACATTCGTAACGTAGAGCTATGCGTATTCGTAATAGAGAGCAAGCGTGTTACTAATTTTGATGATTCTTAGTCTTAAGTCAATCTTTTCATTTGCCTTGCAAATGTTAACCCTGATACCTGCCGTTAAATAGATATTAAAAAATTATGCTTAGGTTTTCACATCATTTTATATTTTAAATAATAATTTAGAATATGCAACGATTTAAACAAGAATTTTTGCTAATTTTCACACATATAGCAGGTACTTTTTTTATATAGCTTCACACCGTATCCCGCGCATACAGGGGCAGAGGAAACCTAGTGTTAAGACACTCCGTTGCCCATTTTACTTATAGGTACATTATACTTTGATATTTCGTTATCCTGCCCTTATTACACAGGGATAGGACTGTTTCGCGTTTCGCCTTGAAGCTGTATACACAAGTTGCACAAGTTGATTTAACTTTTGATTATTTTGTTTGCGCAAAAGTTCAGAAAATCTATCTTTTGGGTGGCCACGACTCATCGACCGTACTGTATTATGATTATATCCTAGGGTTTTTTTACAAGCAAGAATAACACGCTTCTTCTTAATCTTGAATGTTTCTTGGAATACAATTCGCAAGTCACAGTTAATTTTTATAGTAGTTTAATACCTATGTTAGTTTTATGTGGAAAACGCATCATTTCGAAGCAATATGTATACGGAGCCTAATTGTTGAAATTTAATTTACAAGTAGCTTTCATCATATAGATTTTATAGCCTTTTCAACGTTTCAATGGTTATTTAAAAAGATAATATATACTCGTATATGTATCTGTTTTCTATTTCACAAATAATATAAATTGCAATGATGTTATGATGCAATGGACAGTTTAAAATATTGTCACTTAAACACATTTAAGTTTACTGTAAAAGTTCTTACATATTAATGTTGTCTACATTAACTTACATTTTTCAAAAAGCAAATTAATATTTGTTTCTTATTTTATTAGACAAATAAAATAGCTCTAGGATTTACTTTTAATATTGAAAGTAAGGAAACATGTAAGAAATTTATCTTGTCTTTATATTAAAATAGCAAGCAATATGGATAGCAAGTGGCACGCACCAATGTGTTCCTTTATTCTTAGCATTTATTATGGAAGAAGAGTCAACCATGTGTAACTGAGTTCCGGTAGCGGCGAGCGGCGACGTCGCGGCTATCACGTGACAGGAATAATTAAACAATTATAATCTTCCACTACACTAATATCAAATTAATTCATCGATAACTATAATGAAAGTAAAAAAGATATATTTTTCTGTCTTCCCTGAACCCATTGGGGTAGGGCCTCCTCCCTCTTTTGCGCCAGTACGTTCGTTCTTAAGTTTTCGGGACACACAAGGGCTTTGTAACGTCTCTTGCCACGATGAATTATGTTTCCCTATTAGGACTCTAATTGATATAGATGGTACAAAAATCGAACTTATTTGAAAATATTTAAGTAAAATTATCTTGTTGCAACATTTTAAATGTATACTATGATATCAAGCTTTATTTTCATAGAAAAATATTAAAAATTAAGACGCCTTGACTCTAAAGCACATAGCTGTTGAAAACTTTTTGAAAGTCTACTACTGTTTTAGAACAACCTTAATAAAAATCTAATATCTTCTGTTCTGTTCTTTACTTATGGCGTCTGATATCTCGTCTCGGCCTTTCGAATATTTAATTTTACTTGTTTGACTTTATATATCTCTACTTCACTTAGCTAAAAAAAATCTAAGCAATCTTTATAATAGTTATATTTTAATTGTAATTAGACTAAATCAAGATAACACCTATGACTACATACATTAATTCTAAAATCAAATTAGTAAAGTAAAATAAGACCAAACCTATTATTTTTAATTACCACTATTATTTTTTTCCATATTTGGATAATCAAAATATTTTAAATTTCTATTATGGACATAAGAGAGGAAATAATGTAGTTTAAAACAGGGATATTTATTCAATGGGACAATTAACTTGTTTTCCGTAATATAAAATATACAAATTTCATTGTATTTTCTGCCACTCGCTCTAGAATTATAAAAAAATATGGATGTTTATCGATGCTCGCTCGAAAAAGAGTTTACTATTAGCCCTCGAAAACATTGAAACATTAATCGACCTTCAAGGTCGCTTAAGGATCTACTTTCGAATATTTTTTGTGTATTTATTTATGCATTCCTGCGCACTACAATTAATAATATCTTTAAATTAAGCTATTTGTGAGTTAAAACAGTGAAGGCCGGTAGATGAAAAGGCACAGCGTGATAGGCTGAAATTTGGTATGTTATGTTCTTTGAGGGATGTAAAGAGGACTTCTACAACAAGAAAATATTTAACAATATAAAGCCCACGCGATTGAAGATATTGACTATAATTTACAATTATAAAAAAAAACAACGAAAAAAAATTATTCATGACTTTACTTTAATATATTTACTTTAGTATATTTTAATATTATTTAAAAAAATCGGACTCGCTCGAGGGTTCCTTATTAATTCAGAATAAATAGAACAACAACGATAAGTAGAACTTACAGAAGTTGACAAATATAAGATTGCAAGTGTATTCACTGAATTTGTATGAAATTAACTACAATTATAAGCTTGTAATGATTCTTCTCTGAAATGCCTAAAATTTTTCTGTTTCAGATTATTTCTTTTATTTGTATTATTAATCCTGTAGGTTACTCTTTGAGTGAGGTTCTAAGAGGAACTCAATATTTTACTTTCTATGCTTAAAGCTCATCAATAATTGTTAATTAATACCAACGTTTATACTTTGTATAGAAATTGTGCAATAAAATTAGCGTAGCGGGATTTGAAATCGCACATCTTGGAAACTGTCCAAGCGCTCTAATCATTAAGCCACACATTGAAATTCTTATATGTTTTTTTACAATTACAACAAGTTAAAAAAATATAATAGGTATAAATCATATCACAATAAAATTACTTCACATTATTAAAGAAAATAAAATAACAACACCATATTAGAAAACAATCAAGGATAATCCTACGTCCAAGAAACGTACGCCTCAATAAAAAGCATAATTTATATAAAATTCCCATAGACGTGGGAGATTGATGGTAACGCGTGAGAGTATGGGATGGGCTTACATTGGAATGGAATGACATAACGGGGCGTTGTCACCGGTTGAGTGCCCACCGCCGCAACAGGTGTTTGCTCATTCAAAGGTAAACTTATGGTGCCTTTTTACCATGTGTGCGACGTTATGTTAGATATATAACGTGTTTTTTACTCAAAATGTCATGTCAATTCATTACAATTGAAGAATTCAGTAGTAGAGATATTTAATATTGAATTGCTTCCTATTAAAGTATTTGAAGTTTTTTCTTAATTTCACAATATACGAAATAAATTAAAGTGAAGAAAGAATCTGATTTGGTAAATTTTGTGTAATCTCTTGGAAAGTCCAATACATTTATTTTTTTAAACACAATTAATTATTTCCATACAAAAATCTGCACTAAAATAATTTAAGCAAAAGTGAAATCATTAAAACCTTCATATGACTGATGATATAAAAACTCGTAACAATAAACAAAGATTTAATCTCTATAGATACTATGTATATGTTCTCAACGAACTAAGCAATAGTAATATGTCGAAATGCTAAAGAAAACCTTTTTGATCTGTAGCTAATGATTACTTGTTTGTGGGAATAGATTGCAATAAGAACAAAGGGGCCTTGGAGCAAGCATTTGTTTAGCGGCACTACGCTTCAGCGAAACGATTCTATAATACATAGGCCTTAAGTAAATTAGACGTGAGGAAAATGTCACGACATGAGTAATGTGTTTTTAATACAAGAATCATTTATGGAACCTTTTATAAATAAATTTACAATAAGTTTTTTTTTAACCATTTTGTAACAAAATGTCAAATACAAATAAACAATCAATGAAGTTACATGTTTATCTGAATTATATGTTAGAATATTAGAGCCAAGGCTAGTAATAAAGAATGTGTTATAGGTATTACATTTTAAACAGCTACCGTTTTTATATGTTTTAATTATTCATAATTACAAGAAGTTATAATAAACACGCGTAACTATTGTCGAGATTAATTCACTCTGTATAAACAAATTCATAAAATATGCACATACAGTATGAATATGGAAAAAAAATGTTTAGTATTCATTCCTACCAAATTGAAAACAATGTTTTTTAAGCTTTAAAATTGCCATTTACGTATGCTTTTAGCGAACAAGCTCTGGTATGATTCATACTATCTCGACAAGTTATTAACTTAGAATAATGGTCTCTGAGTACGTTTATGCGTTTGCGGAACTTTTAATACGAAATAAGATGTAATTTGAAATACTCTGAGAATTTATATATTAAAAGTATAATGAGATGTGGGCGAACTATTCAAAACTAGGTAAGTGTGATACTTATTAAAGTTAATCATTTTATTTCGTCCGAGTTTCCACCATTGTTTTAATTAAGTCCAAATTTGTTAAGAAAATAAAAGAAATAAAATATATTAAAATGGATACTATAAAGTTCTTTCCATGATTCATTAAAAGTAAAACTTGTAAAATCATGTACCTACGTTATCATAATTTTTGTATTGATTTACAGCTTGATAAAACCAATACCTACCATATTTATCATATTTCTATTACAAATTGTTAAAGAAAAGAATTTAGATTTTTTTCAATTTAAAATATGGTTTATGTGCCTAGTTGTATAATTAATAAGACAATATATTTTGTTGTTTTACTTAGTTAGGTATATATTCCAAATTGGTTTTTTAATAAGTACTTGTGTTTATGCCAACTCATCAATATATTTCGTTCGCTATACTAAAAAGATTTTAAAAGTTAATTTAAAAAAAAAACAAATCTTTTACATAAAATATACAAAAAATGCAATAACTTCCTAACATTATTTCATGTTATTTCAGGATATGCTCTACATAAGTGTGTTAAAATTGTAAAACGTGTTAATGTAGCTCGTTTGCCGTGAAGTAAACTTGTTGCTGAGTATTTATATTATGAGACTGTTGACAAGATGCTAAAATAAGTAGTAGGTATACGTTAAATCTAAATGTAATTTATAATAAATCTTAAAAGATTTAAATTTTATTTTTCATAAGGGGACGGCCATTAAAGTATTTTTAAATCATTACATCATTTCAATTAGGTATGTGAATACGGATGCCGCTAGGAACCAACTTTACTTTATATGGATATCAAGGTACAGGTCCAGCTTACATAAGTAGAGTTCGAACGCCATCTAGTGAAACTGGCAATCGTTTGGTAATACCATTTACCACTACGGTTACAAGCGTAGAACACTAAACTACATAAGTTTCAGTGCATATTCTTATGCAATCCTTTCTTTATTTTTCTTCAGTGAATCGTGTCCTTCTTTATTCTTTAATATACTTCATTATTTGGAAGAAGCGTTAAAACTGTTTAAGTTTTTAAATTTTTTTGTTAGTAATATATGCCAAAAGGATGAAGATAAGCGTAAAATTTTAGTCAACAAGTGCTCTTGTAAATATTAATGAAGTGAATGTACAATGGTAAGTTGGAACGAACGTTATTGTAATGAGAGCAGAATGGAGAGTAGAAGAGAATGCGAGCGGTCGCGGGGTCGGCTCGGTTGTTGCGACACGGCCGGGTGAGTGTGCACTGTATAAGAATCCAACCTTGAGATCATCGGTGAGTGTTGGAGCAGTAACGCACGGGGCTCATTCCTCCCGGTGTAAGCAATCCGCCTTCCCTCGCCAGGCGAACGGCCTTTGAATGACTCCAAGGAAACAGCCACGCTCCGACGATAGAATAATTTTGACAGAAATACACAATCGATTGTATGACCAAAAATACACTATCACTACACTGCACCTACAGCACTCCTATTACGGAGCAAATTGACACTCGAAAGACGAAACGTGGTAGCGACGCAGATTGTTTAACGCAAACGACCACGACGACGATCGGATGGAGACTGATCGCGGCGCTGCAGGCTGCGGCGCGCGCGCACTCGTCTCACCCCCTCCCCCTCCAACCGCTCTAAGGCGGCAGGCTGTGTTTACCGGCCAAGCTTTTGCGTGCCTGGTCTCTACACCAGATAATAAAACTGCAAGGGTGATAAATGCCAGCGCTGAACCGGCTCAACCCGAATATCGACGGATGTTCGTTTTTTTTTGTTTTTTAATAAACAATTTTTGATACACTTTCTTTCTCTTTCATTCTCATATTGAAATTGAAACTCGTTATTTCAAAATGCTTTATGAAAAATGTTCAGACTTAAATTGAAATCATAAAATTTAGAAGAATATAATTGAGGCCCTCATGTGGCAGGGGCCAAACGTGCGACTGTATACCCGACGGTTGTTAGATTCGAATCCCACTCGGGGGAATTAATTATTTTTTATTCATATTTTCATTTCATTGATCTGGTACCAAGGCAAACCGTGGCGTTAAACTCAACGCCTCAAAAATTCAGCGGAAAGTTATTAACGGAGTATTTTAATATTAGGTTTCCTTTGCCTACCCTGCTATATGCAGCATACAACGTGAACAGAAGAAAAGAAACTAAATAAACGACATTAGATACAATAATGTAAATGATTTACAAAATAAAAAAGAGCTTGAAGCTACCTACTGTGTGGCTGTTAGACTTCTTCTTATACGAACGCATTGATGTAAGCCTCATTACGAATTGTTCGTTTTTTCTCATCACCATCTTCAAAGGTCCATTGAAAATCACAATGAATTAATGCTATTACCGTCCGATTCTCCTTCTTTTTTTATATATCATTCCACAAAAAATAAATGACGACTCCGCACGTTCATGAAAACTTACTTAGTCTTTAGTAGGTACCTATATAATCCATTTATTTAAAAAAAAAACATTAATAATTTATCTTTCTTGGAACAATTCGGAAGTTAGTAAAAATGAGTAGACTGCGAACTACATTTCCACTTAATTTACATGTTTTCGTTTACCCTGTCAGACAAAAGATGCGGGCGAACTAGTGTTACGAAATACCTCACAATTCTTTGTCTACCCAAAAGTATACGGACATAGTAAAATTAAATATAATAGAAAAAATATCAATTTAACAAATAATCAAATTAAAAACCTAAACACTTACAAAAATAGTCTGATGTAGTAGACAAGTGTTTTTTTTACAATTAAGAAAACATTATATTCCAATTTATAAAATGAAATTAATTGGATGTAAACCACAAAATATGAAATCGACGATATGTTAATTGCAATTTATTAATTATAAAAGTAATTATATTAAACTACGATTAAATATATAATTTTATAATCAAATCTAGAATCCGAACAAAAAACCTGGATAGATTAATTCTTATGGCTATATGTTAGACTTCAACGCGCTCTACACTGAAAGTACCTACTGATTCACTCTTTGATCTAAGACTCGTATCTTAATTTCCAATACAAACTAACAGGAATTAAAATTATATACTCATATAATAATTAAAATCTTTTTATTTATATGACAATGAATTATGTGTTTGATTTGGCAAGAAAATATATTTAATTTTGATATAAAACTGGTATATTTGAACCAAGACAACATAACCGGGTAGACGGGTAACGTAATAAGAATTTATGAAAAGGTCACCTTAAACATTATTATATGATTTTTAAACAGACAATAATAATTGAATCATATTATTATTATATTCAATAATACTAACAAAATAGGACTCGGTATATAAATAAATAATATTCTAAAATCTCATCATTTATTAATGTTTTAATTTGATCGTAGGATACGAATAAATAATTCTCGTGCATTAATTTTAAAAATATGATATAAAAACATGACTCCTTATTACTATAACGGCATATTAATATATTTTCTACGATGTTGTCGCAGCTACGACATGGAACATCCTGGAAAGACCGGTCCACTGGCGTTTATCGGGTTCAGTGCCATTATTTAGCGATCAAAATATACCGGTTCAAAAACTTATGTGAAAATCAGTCCCAGCGCTATTACTCTGCACTTTGTGACACATATGTACGTAATACTATAGCAATTTGAAGATATCTCTTTTGTGTTTTATATATTATTGAGTAAAGAACGCTACGCTACGAATTGATATTTATTTATCTATTTATTTATTTATTTAAATACAATTGTATTAGCATATAATATACTAATATTACTTTATTAACAGGTTTAAGCAATATAATTATGTTAGTATACTCGTATTTCGACAGTCTCTAGGTAAAGTGTCGAAAGTAAAAAATGGCGAATTTCTTTTATTGTTATTTTGAACTATTAACAAGGGTAGTTTTCGATTACACACACGAGTTAAAAACACATAGAAAACTATTTTTTGAAATTTTGAAAAGAAATCATTGAAACGACACGATTTTTCACTTTCGATACTTTACCTAGAGATTCAATTTATTTTTTCATTATTTTAAAACTTTAGAGGAAAGATATTTATTTAGCCGTTCTATGCCTGGCATGACATAGAACGGCTTAGCCACTCAACGCGCAATGGAACTCGAAAACTCGAAATTAAGTGATATGTTGAAAATATTACATCTTAACATTGGAATCTCTCTGCCTACCATACTACAAGCGAAAGATTTGTATGTAAAGCTACAAAAAAATAAGTACATACAAACTCGTATAAGGCATCACATACATATATTCAGGTTAAATATAATTTAATTTATAATATACCTACTTACTAAATATCTGCACTTAGTACCTCAATTAACTATAAATATTTAGTTTTTGTCGACTGCAATGCACATTGTGTATATTTTTATCTTAATTTCCAAGTAGTATCATCATCAACAGCCATCTTTTGTCCACTGTTGGACATAGACCTTCCCCAATTCTCGCCACTACACTCGATCCTCAGCTGCCAAGTAGTATATTAAGATAAAATAGTAAATATATATAAAGTTCCTCGTAGGAACGGATGAAAACGTCATTATCATGACCCACGGCAGTGTCACGGTCGGGCTGCCATCATAATCATGAGCCGCCATCGCACAAGGTTGAAATCACACATAAGTTCCACGTAACAACGTAACAGTACAATGAAATTCAAACGTAACATTCACGTTGTGTCAATCCTATTGCTTACACTTTTCAATTAATTGGATTTAACTAACAATATCTTTAGGTATATCATTATCTTTTTCTTATTATGTTCCATTGTGCTTTTTTGTAATAGATATTAACACTGTTTCTATTACAAATGTTACTATTGCAACTAGTTTATATTTTTACTAAAAACACCTGCGCGGCTTCGCCCGCTTTTTTTAGTTTGGTTATGTATACTGTTGTTTAAACCGTAACTTTAGTCTTTTGGGAATTTATTTGATATCTTAGCATTTTTAAATAAACAAATAAATTGTTCCGCTTTATTATTAGTATTAGTATAGATATGCATCATTGACAAGCTATGACTTGAGTCAAATCGGGGCGTTGAGTTCCACCATTCAACACGCAATGCCTCCAAAATACATTTTTACATCAATGCTATTAATGCTATATAAAGAAAATCGTTTCTGTTATATGACAAGACACTTTTTTTCAGATTCACGCTGTATCCTGCATGTGGCAAGGTAGGCAGAGGGAACCTAGAGTTAAGATACTCCGCTCCCCACTTCCCGCGAAATGATAACGATTTTGCTCTACAGAAAAAAAATAAAAGAATATCAGCTATTGTGACGGTATATTAGTCACATTGCACGTAAGAAAACAACTTTTACTCCGACACGCAAATTACGTCGCCATATAAGCGAAAAGTATATACATATTAAGATTTGGCACAGGGGCTGTGTTTGTGGGTGTGGGTGTGATTTCACCAGGCCAACAGCTTCGACTTTCTCCACATGTTGCGTAGTGAAGTGACGTCGGTGATACAAATATTGATGGCCTGTGACATTTAGGTCTCAACACAAGGCGAACAAGCTGGGCGTTACAGCTTTTGTGGAGATTATTACAATTGACCAATATTTATTTTATAATTATTTTGTTTTTGTCAGGAGGACCGACAACCAATGGGGAAGAAAGGTCCTAGAATGGCGACCACGTCTCGGCAAAAGGAGTACATGCCCTCCAACCAGGTGGACCGACGACCTCAAGAAGACAGCGGGAACCCGCTAGATTCAAATGGCGCAGGACCGTACGGAGTGGCGAGCATTGGTGGAGGCCTATGTCCAGCAGTGGACCTTAAAAGGCTGATGGATGAATTATTTTGTTATATTTCTATATTATACGATTTTTTTATAATATTACCCACGTCTTAAATAAGACAGCTATGAATCATAGATTTGTGGAGGTGTACGCTTTATAAAATAGGAAACTTGTATATAGGTTTTGGCTTTAAAAGAATATGTAAGTTATTACTTTTTGTGGTTATTATGCTAAGATTGAATAGTTATTAAGTATCATCGCCTACACTTCAATCATTTTTAAATTTTATCACGAGATTATGTATCATATGTACTATGGTATTTTACTTTGGGGTAATGCAGTCGATACTAAATCAATCTGTCTCGTAGAAGCGAGCTATTCGCACAATCTATAATTAAGGCTATATAGATTCCTTAGGACAAAAATGTCAAATTATTATATCGACAGTTGTATCTTAATACATAATATCAACACTAGCAATAGGCTTAAACTTGGTAACTCTATTGCAACTACTTCGTATTTTTTTTATGGAACAATGTGTACGGTTTTACAATAGGACGCCAGAAAACATGCGAGAATTTTCTATATGAAAAGTTAAAAAAGCTGTATATGTGAAAGCTTATTTACTTAAATTATGATTTTATAAATGGTAACACTCCTTGGGAATGAAATGCTTGCTCCTGTCTGTGTGTGAATTTTCAATTTATACAAGAAATATTTTTAAATACTTACATTAAAGAAAAAGAAGAGAAGAGTTTTAATAAGTATTGCAAGGCTTGTGAAAGTTTATTGCACAAAATTAAATACTATTGTGTAACGTTAACATCGTGGGTGGAGTCCTTGTCAAGAGTAACGGTGACGCCTGTATGGGTCGCCTTAACAGCTACAAGCAAGTGTAAAAAATAGCGTAGGTGGATATGAAGTGAAATCAAAGTTACTTTGCAAATAATTGAAAGTAATTGTAGCCAATATTAACTGTAATGCTACTTAATTCGAATGGCATTTATTAAATTAAGAGCTACTGTATAATTATTTAAATATAATTATTAAAACATATTAATTTTACATACTATTGTAATAAAATCTTGTGAATATAATTTTTGGATAATTTATTTAGACTTTATATTTTTTTATAACTTCTACATTCTACAATAATATATCACAGATTTATAAAAGCAACGAGTACCCTCAGAAAACAGGAAAAAAATGTAGATATCAATGACTCTACGTTAATCACAGTAACGTATATTTTTACCGCTACTTACATAACAGTCGTCATATTGTAGGACAGTACTTATCGCATGCCAATGACATCATGACGACTACTTACTGTTACCTAGGTTGGAAAACGTGACCTGAATTTTAAATGATTTCATATCCTTACAAATTTTATATTAACATAGAATATAAGGTAGCGCAAAGAAAGTAAAGAATAATGTATATAAAATACACATTCTGGTTTATTATATTGAACTCGCCAAACAAGCCTCCCTTCAACCCAAACGCTTAGCAGGAATGAAATATGTACCTACAGCATTTTTTATTTCTTTGCATAATTATTTAGTCGAAACAAAGAAACCGCTCGAAGCTGTTTTGCGAAACATCCAGACATCCCACATCCTCACAATGCAGTCCAAGGAGACGTATTGAATTATTACTTTGTTTCTTTTGCCATTAACTTTGTATACATTTATTCGCTTGCAAGAAAATGGTTCGAGCGTAAAGCGAACGGTGACACAGCGCTAAAAATAGAGCTGAGGCTCACGGCCAGGCTCAGCGATGCGGCCGTGCACTGCAGCCAGACCTGTCCCGGTCACCCCGTCCCTCCCACAAACCCCCACTATCCCCAAGCGCCATCTTGTTATTCCACGGACTGTAGCGGACAATATCTTAAGTATAAGTAGCAAGGACATTGCGGTCAAGTTTGAAATTCCTTTGAAGGATGAAAGCGAAGTAAATATCATGGACTACCACGTTCTATTTTAGTATTCTATAACACAGGTATCTTTTAAATATTTTCAACTATCTTCGTCTTATAAGCATACAGAATAAGCAGATGTTTCTTGTGGTACAAAACGGAAATTTTGAAAGAAAATGAAATAATGAAGTATTTATTAAAGTCACTTAAGCATAAACAGATATCGTTTTTTATTTCTCTAAATCTCCCTTAATGTAATAGCTTTGCCATCTTGTCAATGTATAAATGGTCCAATTTGATGTACTCCTATGAGCTTAGCAAAAAATTCAATTATTATTATTTAATGAAAAATTCCCTCAATTAAAATTCTTGAGGTCTACCGAGCAACAATAATATAATTATATGTCTTCTCAGAAGTGAAGCAATCTAGATCATAGTATACAACATGTTTGTAGGTGGTTTTAATTAGATAAAATAAGTTATGATTTCTTTTATAATTTCGGACACTAAATCTATAAAAAAAGTATTATTATATGTAGAAAACTCTTCACTCCACTAAATGCACAAAACATGAACGTATTGCCTAATATATTCGATTCTCAGTTAAACACCCGTCGAATAATAAGCGAAACCAGTCGAGAGAGTGACATCATCTTCCTGTGCCGCCTGAGGCAGTGTCCTTTGTGATTTATATTACAGTCAGCATATTTCCTTTGAATTTGACATTTATAATGTTATATAAAATTATATTTAGCGAAAATATAAAGATCTTACATCCTTATTAATATTGAATATTCAATTGATGTCAAGGAGAGACAATACATATATGTGCATAAGTTTTTGTTTTATTCCTTAAATATATAAACTATACAAGCCAATTTTATTAATTCTTGTGTTAGTTCTTTATTCGTAGATAATGAATCTAAAATTATTTTAGTCAATTTCTTTATAGATCCTGATAAAAAATCGAACGTAGTGAGTATATTTAATCTATTAATTTTTGTCTATTTATCCATCTATTTTATAGAAGCTAAAAGAGTGTATTCTCCTAACAACTTTTTATAATTCGATAATTAAAAAAAACCGGTCAAGCTCTTATCGGAACAGCAAATACCCTATAGGTTTTAATTACGTGAGGAATAAAAATGACAAACTTAATTTTGAAAGCGTATGCTCATTTTGTATGAAATGGACTAAAATATAATTTTAAAATTATTTTTTCTATAAATGATTATATTTTTTTCGAATGCTATCCTTAAAATTGTATTATAAATTCTTACTTCATACTAAATTACATATTACTGTAAGTCCATGGGAAATATCCTATAAAAAATTTAAATCGATGAATCGATTAAAAAATTTTAATAAAATCGATGTATAAATGCTCGCATCTTTTAATTGTATTGACTAAGAAGCTGTATTTTTCTAAACTCCAGGGACTGTAAAAATATTTGTAATTAATTTCACCTTGATAACTCCACGCTATATTAAGATAACTGGTCTTGACAGACGGACGGACGGACGAACAAGGATCCTATAAGGGTTCAGTATTTTTTACTTTCAGGTACGGAACTCCAAAAATTATTTTGTTACATAACTTACCTCAATTTTATGAATTGAAACTCTTTATTTTCGCAAAATGAACCCTGTATACCATTTTATTTTTCAACCGATTTCTTTCGTGTGTTCATCATTAAACCATATCGGAGAAGCGAATTGTGCTCTAACACTTTCCAAAACCATAGATAAAGAACTGAACTGAATTTAAACAATACACAAACATAAAAGATGACCGATTTATTCATTCGGAGAAGATATTTTTGTTACTTGATCATCAAATGTCCTATTTACTTGTCCTCCGCTTTATGTAATCGGAAAATGAAATTAATTTTCTATTTATATATTATTGTATACATTATTATAAGAGAAACAAAACTCTATTTAAAAACCCTACTTAATTTTAAGATGTTTGTTTCCAAAAAATATATAAATTATAACTTTGTATAAACATCGGTTTTAAATCTCGGAAACTTTTCTTGTTTATTATAATTGATAATTAAATCGACAAATGTAGGTATATGAATATTTTCATGTTGTTAAGGGGTTAATGTTTAACTTGTTTTAAAATTAACATAAAGTAGTTGCCTTCTTTGTATTGTGATTCAACGTTTAGTTAATTGACTTTTAATATAAAAATGTAGTATTTATATAATGAAGGACCGATGGCCGTTGGAACAGACGAGTCCTTAAGTGGAGACCGCGAATCGGCAAGCGTAGCGTAGGGCGGCCTCCAGCGCGATGGACCGACGACCTAAAGAAGGTTGCTGGCTTCGACTGGATGCGGAAGAATGGCGGAGGATCGGGAGCTTTGGCGCACCCAGAGGGAGGCCTATGCCCAGCAGTGGACCCGAATAGGCTGATTTGATTGATTGATGCCAATCCTACTCGCACACGGCTTGAGTGATCGCTGTAATGATATTGTACAGTACCGGAGAAGTATGTCCCATAGTTTCTTTCTCACAATCCTATCAAACGCCTTTTTCAAATCCACAAAAGCTCAGAAAACTTTTAAGTGTAGGATAAATATTACTGCCCAAGCTAATTGAACTGATAGTCCTATGGCTTGCGCAGTCTATCTGTGAACATTTACCTTTATACGAAGGCACGAACAAAAACCAGAACAAGTCGAAGGTGTGTGGCCCATCATTTTTAATCATCGCGGCAGTAACTCTATCTGCCCCCGCTTCCTTCGACAACCTCGTTCGCTTATCCTTCCGCTTAATTTCCATAATATAAACAATGTCCAGATCTCTATTATGCTTTTCGGATTTTTTCTTTTATCTTTAGAGCCACGGAAATTACCATATAGATTTTGATTACGCGGTAATTTCATAATAAACGCAGCAAAAACGATGTATAATAATTTTTTTATAGCTTCTCTCTCTATCCCGCACGTAGCAGGATAGGATAGGAAACCTTGGAAGCTAATGTTAAGACACTTTATTTCCATACCAAAGAAGAAGAGATTCCCCATTTTTCGCCGAATTTTTGAGGCATTGCGTGTTGTGTGGCGGAACTCAACGCCACACTTTGCTCTTTACCAGAACGAGTAAATTAAAATATTAATATTTCATGTCCTCTAGTTGGAACCAAACTGATTACTAATTTTTTTGACATTTGCATCTAACCTTGCCATAAGAGCTTTATTAATTACGTATACGAGACCTGGTGAGCCGATTTAGAAGTGATGTTGACATTACTTATAAGCTGATGTTCTACCTTCTTAAGATCTTTTAAAAAGCTGTCGATTACTATGACAGAAAAACTTAGACCGCTAATTATAAATCCCGGATTATGTAAGGTATATTTTGTTGAGATTTGGTAGCTATAAGTGTGATTGAGAGTAGCTATATGTAGCTACATTGTACTAAAATAGTGTCTGATAGGACAAAACAAAATAAAAAAAATGGACTTGCATTTGTACTTATTAATAAATTATTAAATTGCAAAATATAAGCTAGCGCAGAGAGCAAAAAATATAACTAATCAAATATCAATAATACGCGATTTGCCAACGAATGACATCATCGTGAGACCTCGGCTGATGACACAAGGCGTGATTCAATAAAATAACTGGTATCCTTAAGAAAGAAAAACAAGTAAAGGTTATTACTATAATGCAAATTCTAAATATATATCACCTAATATATTTTCTAGAACGGATTTTTTCAAACAAATGTTTGTGAGTACTAAGTAAGAGTTCATAGATAAACAATGAATTATGGTTTATTCCATTATGGTCACCCAAAGCCCATATTTCTATTCTCTTCTTTTTATTAAGTACTTATATTAATAAATGAGTAATAAATATTAAAATTAATAATCTGTATTACCTGATTGCTATTCTTCGAAATATACAAGTAAAAAAATAAATAAAATAGAGAATAATAAAAAATATAATAAAACTCGACGCGCTCTCAATTGATAATGCGAGATGACTATTATTTAGTTTTGCTGTTAGTTTGTTTAACCACTTAGCATATGTGGTATGCACGGGCAGTGTTGTTTAGACAGAGGCGTAGGCTACGAAAGAGCGGCCCCGTGCTATATCCGTTGGCCGATATGTCGAAACTATCGGTTGCACAACGTCTTTGGACGAGCTGGTAATACATAGCTGCGACAAATGTGCAAAAATATCTTTAAAATTTAGACATTTATAATAAGACATTTAAGTAGTATATTTTCTGTTCATGTTTATTATTCTCCAAGGTTTTTAACGCGGACAGCAACAAGATCTTAAGTAAATACATAGTGGCATCACTACAACAAAAACAAACCAAAGGTCATTCGAAGCCCGCATAAAGTGTCGGAAAACAAGAAATTTTCTATTCAATAGGTATATACCGGTTTCGATGTTTCCTCGTATGGTATCTACGTACTCGTACGTGTCTAATGTATGGAATTGTCAATTATTTTATTACTAGCTTAGACGTCTTACGCTCGATGATTATTACCATGCGGAAGGAATTACTTTTGTTGTCATGGTTGCATTGTGCAATGAAAATGCCATCAACCACTTTGTTGATTAAGTTTTATAGGAGCCTAACAACAAAGGACTTATTGTTAGTGACTTTGTAAATAATGTTTTTGAAAAACTTAAAGGCCGTCATCCTGTCTGAGGTAAGGACTCGATATATTTTTTAAAAAATTGTACTTAAGTTTTAAAATATTTTATATAGTATTTTTTAACTTCCGTCATAACATGTATCTTTCACCATCTACATATTAGCAACACAGCAACCGATCCTCTTAGTTTAACGGAAAACCATTTTTTTTGTAACTATACAATGATAAAAAATCTAATTCCATAAGGTCACAAAGGAGATAGAAAAGATTATTTTTAATTTAGTGCACTTAGTGCACGCAGTTAGATACAAATCTAATTAAAAATTATGAAGAATATAATTACATGTCGTTACAACAAGTTAAATTTTTTCTTATCTTTGTTTTAGATATGCACATTAAAATATAAATATTGCTAAATGGTGAAAATAAAATATAAAACTTTAACTATTATTATATTAATATATTTAAAGCTGCTGCTTTGACTGATGACATCAGCGACCTTCATAAAAATCAATAAAAAACCGCAAAGCTAGCAGAAGCATCATGCAATAGTTAAGTCATCCTTATTAAAATAATTAATTTTGCTATGTATAAAAGAAAATTACCAGGATATTGTTCGAAGAGGTATGTTGCATTACATCATTGTATGCACTTCGATGAGTGCTTCAGTGCTGTGGAGAATATTGTCATGCAGCACGCAACAAGTGTCCGGGCAACCTCGGCATTGTTCCAGTGAATGAACATGAATAATAATTAAGACGAGTATTCTTTAAGTTCTCAACGTTATAGAACACTCCGTTACCAATAGTGGAAATTTAACTAAATACCATCTTTAGTTAATGTTATTGTAATTCGTCGTCACTTGATAAAACGAGGAATCGGCATTTCACAGAATCAGCTCAGTCATTAATCAGTAATTTATATACTTCATCATCTCTAGAAAAGCTGTTTTTACCTGAATCAAATTGAAACAAATTATAAATTGTAGTACGTCAGTATACAATTTATTATTACTAGATATATAGATTTATAGTAATATTAATACTAGAGATCTATCTTAACTAGAGAGGCCCTCTAGTTGATGCATTTTATAATAATACGGTTGCCATAGCAACGTGTATGTCACTTTAAATACAAAAGTGTTGTACCTACATTGAAAATGCATTATAGTGTGTGTAATCTTTTATTTAATGACTTGAAAACTCACAGTTATCTTGATGTCACAGACAGACCCTTTAATTTTATTTATATGTATAGATGTATAGATATAGGTAAACAGTAATTTAAGTTTCGAGTCATCGCATATGGAGTGGCGGGACTCATCGCCGCTCTTTGCCTTATTACCAAAGCGAAGAAACGAACATATTTATAAATTATAATTATCGAGTGGGTACTGAACCCACAACCGACGCGTTTAAAGCCAAACGCTTGTGCCACTGCGCTACGACAGCCTCATTCGCCGTTAAATAGGTACGCGCGTACGGCAAGCACAGTTTTCGCGTAAACTCCGATCCTGAACCTATTTTTTTTTAACCGACTTCTTTATTATTTCATTTTTAACAATATTAGTCTAAGTAACTATATTAGCTCTACACATTTTTATTTACAAGTAAGTACCTAGATGAGACCATCTTAAATAAACACCTGAAATCACGTTCTTCCTCAGAAACTGGTCGTTGGACAACGTAACATCGCAAGATATTCTGAACAAGACACGTATTTAACCTGCCATGACATCATCCTGTCACAGCTTTTAAACATTTAAAGTAAAACCACACAATATTAAGTGCTTTGCCTTACATTTAAAAGTAGTGCCATACAATGTCTTCCAATGTACGCAAATATTTAAATACTCTGGGCCTTCCTTAACTTCGTATGTGTCGATTTATAATGACCTGGAATCTGAATAGACATACCAACTGATTTCCATTTGATTGAAAAAACATTGAAATTTAGAGCTTAAATTCGAAATATTTTTTTTTTTTTAATGGCGGACCTCAACGTCGCGCGGGAATATGTAAACAATTTAAATATTATAACAATTTTAAAATAAAAATACCCATGAAAAATGCTTAACATATTGGACAACTTTTGCTATTGTGCAACAAATATGTCCATATTTCTAAAACTTAGTCTGCTCTATTGTGGACTTTTGTCAGATCTTTAAATATGGCAATGAGAAACACTTTGCCTGCCCAGGCGTTATAACTAGAATAACAATAAAATATCATTAAAATCTGTTCAGTAATTCAGAGGTTGTGCGTACAAACAGAAATTTTTAAAAATTATAATTTATTATTCTATTAGTCTAATAATTAGAAGTGAAAATGAAGTCTCTAATTCGCAAATATATCTAATGTACAAACGTTTTTTTTTACATAGATGTAGATAACTGCACATAGTATAGCTGTATTCATTCTAGTACTGAAAATAGTTAACCGCTTAATGTGGTAAAACAATACATACTTTCGACACAGTTACGTGGATAGATTTAATAAATTTAAAAAATATTATTATTGTATTTAAAGGACATAAAAGATATAACCTGCTACAAATATAATAACAAAAAAATTATGAAATTAATTACAATGACAGTACTTCGTGATTTGTAATTATAAGTATTATTTTTTTTAATACCTAGTAACATTAAGAATTCGGCGGAATTCCCCTCTGCCTACCTTGTGTGCGGGATACAGCTTAAAACTGATTTAATTTTTTAAATCGTGAATAATTAACATACATGAATATTTTCCTAAAATGTCGAATGCTTACTTCTTTTTTTTTATTTTTCAAAGTACTGCATTATAATTACAATAAATAAGATTGGAAAATATTGCGTTTTTACTCAGAATTTAAAATGTTATATGTAGTTAGTAATTGTCCATATTAACATTAACATGTTTTTACCAACAGCATTCAGTCTAGTGACGATATGTTAACCTATACGAGTGGGTGAAGGACCTCGACCGCTATTTCGTGTGCCTGTCATCTGAACCTTATGTAAGTATAAGTACTTAAGAAGTCATTCTTTTAACTTTTCCCTGTTATTCAAATATTTTTATGAAAATAAAAAATAAATAGCCACTTCTTTGCAATACTATCATTGTAGCTATATATTTATATGTCAATATATATAATTTATCAAAATCAAAACATCTTGTCTACAACTAACATCAGCATACTTCAAAAATGTATTTCAGCTGCAGCAGTCCTCATTTCGAGCTTGGTTAGGTAGAAAGAAAGGTACTAGTACTCTTTAAACCTACCAGTGGATCGGAAATCTCCTAATACCCAATCGCCCCTACACTCGTTAGACAATCTGTAGTAGGTATACATAGGTAAAGGTATGCATAAAGAAAAATATGGGTAATTGTATTTAATTTCAAAATATATGTGTGGGTAACTGTATTTATATTCAAGTTAAATTAAGCTGTATTTAATTTGTTTCTAAGCATGAATAAAATTATATAGGTACATCAAGTAACGTTATTTCATTGTCTTAAAAACGTACTAAACTACTTTAATCGTAACTGGCACTAGTAACCGAAAACTTCAGTTTTTATACCAAGTGGAGATACGGTCACTAATTTTGTACAAGAATAAAAACAGAAGACTACCATTAGCAGGCACTTTATGTATTCGTACGAAAATAAGTAGTTATCTACATTGGCATTGTACTTTAGCTTAGACATAAATAATGACTCAACTAATTATTATAAAATTATGTATAAAATTTTGAAGGTGAAGGTATTTAGTAGAGACAGAACATAGGAAATGATTGTGGAAAGCGTATTGCTGCCGGTAACAAAGTTAACGATGCCTTAACTGCTTTAATGAGACAGTGAAACTTCAGCATAGCAGCACGCTTGCCCGTATACACTCCATTGCTGGTAACGACGCTGTTGTACAGCAGTGAAATATGTCAGAAGAAGAATCCAAAAAAGGTGAATCCTGTGGATATATGATCTCTTTGTTGGATATGCGAAGCGAATTTAGCTGATCGAATCCGTAAAGAAGAAATACATAGAATGGCAAGTACGAGAATGTCACGGTGAGCATGAAGAAGAAGGAGGAGTAGCCTTGTAAATAGAAATTCTACTGAAAAAAATAACGACCAAGCAAACGAACGAACGTGTGGGTTCTTTTCCACTCGAGGAAGAACTTTGAAATATGCATTCATTATTTTAATTTGCTTGCCCTGGTCACGAGGCAAAGCGCGGCGTTGTGTTCTGCCACTCAACAAGGAAAATCTGCAGACTACATTAGAAAGCGGCAAGCGAGACTATCATAATGCGAACAGTGTCTTTACACTAGGTTCCCAGATTCCCTCTGCCTATCCTGCTATAAAGGATCTAGCCCGATAAGCATGGGAAAGCTGCAATGGCTTGTAATGAATTAATTTTAATATGATTATATTGCTTTTTATATTATTTAACTTTATGGTAAATATAAGTAGACATATAAATAGTTATATGTTTTATATAATGTAGAAGCCTATCCTTATTAATGTAGGCTATAAAAATCCAGCACCGTTCTAATGCCACATATTTAATAATATGTGGCATTATATATTTAATATATATTTAATAATAATTTCAGTTGAATAGTATCACATTTTATCGTTTATCGACGCCATGATATAGCACCTCATTTCATTATAATTTTAATCCCCGCAGGTAGCATATTACAAAACTGAATTGAAATGGACAGTGAGAAAATATTAATGACTAATGGCCCACCCTGACTTTCAATAAATGTTTTTTATATATATATTTTAAATTATATGCGCTATTGTGTGGGATAAGCTTAAAATTGTGGAGCTCAACCTCAATTGCTTACTTTGATAGTAGATAATTGATATTTAGTAATCATTTATTGAGAAGTGAGAACCTGATGATTCATTCTTAATACTTTACTTACTTATTTCTAATATGCAAACTCTATTTATTGTATAACTAACTTTATTTATGTTTTCCATTATATTTCAGCTGAAAATTCACTTAAATATTTTATTTACACGTTATGAGGCAATCTTTGTCTGACTGTAAAGCCTGTTGTTCGATCCCCAATCGTAAGAATTATATTTTTAATTATCCCGCTCTATTAGACAAAGAGCCGCATTAGTAATTCACTATTCTAATAAAAAGAAAATAATAATAAGTTATACAAATTAATCAAGAATAGAGTTTGAGATACCTAATTTAAACACTTTCGTGTCAAAATAATTCAATTTTATATATAATACGTAGATATATGTACATATATTTTTGATTTGTTAATGTTACATATCAAAATTAATATATTGCAATAATTTCTCTTTAACGTACTGTGAAAAGCTTTAGGAACTTTATACATATAATAAAGAAACTTGTTTAAAGTTATTTCTTAGATAAAAATTCTTAGTATATATTTTTAATATTTATTAAAATTGTGTCTTGCTAATTGCGTTGTTGATGATGCCTGGTGTCTGAATCGTTTTTATAGATGTTCTTAGAATTACGCAAGACATTTAAAGCTAGAGGTCAAAGTGTTCAGTGACCGTAACAAATGGGGCAAGAGGGGGAAAGGGGAACTCAAAGGATAAGTGACTTAATGTGAATAGCACCAACATGTCATGTCACCTGTGTTAACATAAATCCTACAAACGTCTTGCTTATATTTTTCTAATTAATCAATAAGTACTACTACTTAAAAAACATATACATATATATATTATTTTGCACCTGTTAGCATTTGAGCTACTATATTCCACAAAAATGGACTTATAATATAATTCAAAAGTAATAATATTTAGGGATACACAAAAATATTTAATAAGAATAAGTCAAATAAATGTCCAACCAAACTTCTATAAATAGACAAGTGACCAATGTAAGACAAGATCTAACAAAAATGACTACCATAGCCATCTAACTATAACTGCTACGCGATGATTGTCTCCACTCGGAAATGATAATATCCCAACAAAAACATTTATATACAAAATTTTACTACGACGATTGCTCTCAAAGTTAAGAACTTATCAGATTTCGTGTAAAGCCAAGTTCCTAACTTCATAAACTCTACATCTTATTCAAAATGTTATTTTGCTTGGCCATATAGTTTCTATTGATAATTGATTATTTTCTGATCATATGCCCACAGCCCATGTAAAGAAAGTAAACAACAAAGCTAACGCTAAAGTATTTTGTAGTGCCCCCTTGTGCTTCACTTGGCTCGTCTTGCCAGATATTTGGATTCAAAATTTATTTCCCCAATTGTGAAAGAGATACAAGGCACTGTGTTGAGATTCGCCACACAATACACAATACGTCGAAATCGGGCGGAAAGTGGAGAATGATATATTGACATGCAGGATGACTGCCATGCAGAAGCGTGCACGTATGCAGCATTTTTTTATATATTAATTAGATATATTTAAGATTGTTATTAATGTTTGTTAACAATTTCTTTCTTACAATTCCTTCCGTCCTTGATTCTTTCGTTTTAGCTAGATAATATTATAGTAAACGTAACTAATAAAATTTTGCCATATACCTACAAAGCAATATTACCTTTCACATTCACTAAGTGAGTTGAACTTAAAATCTATTAGTAGAAAGTTTTACATTCACATTATTAAATATCAAGATCAAGACCAGCATGCACGCCGCAAGGGGGCTATTAAAGTATTTATATACATACATATTACATATTATGTATATGCAAACAGGTGTGCCATCGGCGAGCCAGGATATGGCTGTTTCCGTTTCTGAAACCCATGAGGCAACTTAACTAACGGTCGCCGCCACATAAGTACTTCTGTGTATCATCATGATTCACTATTAAATTATACATTTATAGCTTGACTTTTCTATAAAATGTGTCCATGAAAAATATAATGAAAAATCATTAGTAGTCCTAATTCCACTTGTATACTTTGTTTCTCTTTTACAGATATCTTTCTCCACTTTCCGCAAACAAATATTTAAATTTAAATAACATCTTAAACAGATCTTAAATAAAGCGTGAATCTAACAGCAAGTTTTTATTATTAATATCCTTATGATGTTATTTTTTATCGAAGTTAACACTATTAAAGCTGACACAAAATTTAACGCTCTGACGTACTTAAACGTTTTAAATATTATCTTAAAAAATATTACAATTGATTACAAAATATACATTAACATTGTAGCTTTTTAGCAAATCTTAGTAACTCGGTATATACTCTTCTTGCCAATACATTTACCTACTATAATAGCATAATGGAGCATGGAATTCTTATTGTACCTCTGCATTGCCTATATCCTGAGAGCCAGCAGATACTCTCAAGTTAGTATTGTTCTGTTCCACTTTATTATAAACAAGCATAGTAATTCTATTGATTCAAGATTCGTAGGGCCTGGAGGGACATGATGCTCGTGAGCACGACACGCGGCGGGAGGGAGGCGTCTGTTTGAGTTCAATACCCGCGCTAGCTCCATCGCACTATCTAGTATCTACAATAAGAATAATACATACATACATACACCGCCATCATTAATACAATACATCTGGAATGGGAACGTATATGTATATTGTTTTCATTAAGTGGTAATTAATAATTTAATTTATAATAGGTACGTATTCATTATAAGAAAAATAAAAGGAATTCAGACTATATTGCAAATATGGCATTGTAATAAAATCTTAATTTAAGTTGATACTTGTCATACTAAGTTTAATTTTATTGACACACTAAAAAGAAGAAAGTATTAAAGGAGGCATGTCCCAAAAAATTATGCAAAATAAATAATCTTTGTAGTATTTTTTCCGTATTAAAAATATTATTCACACCAATTATATACCGCATAACAATTTTCGGATACTACTAAATTAAAACATCTGGTTAAATAATTCCCAACTGTTAAATTGGGCACATCGTAAAATGTAGCTGACATTATTTTCTATTGATTTTAAATACAGGACGATATGGAAAATTAAAATTTCTTAAACATGTAAGTGTCCAAGTGCGACTCAGACTGTAAAGACATATGGAACCTAGTGTTATGACACTCCAAATCCCCATTTCGGCATGCCTCCATGCCTCCGCATTGCGTATTGAATGGCGGAACTCAACGCCGCGCTTGGCCTCAACACATTAGCAAAGAAATTAAACTATACATTAAAATAAATATTTAATTTCATCGAATGGGGATCGAACCCATAACCAGTCACGTTACAGTCACACGCTTTGTGCTTCTGCGCTGACTGGCTTCTTTTACATTTGTGGCTTACGACTTGTCCAAACCTTATCCTAGATTTAATTATTCATAAAAGTCTCTATTAATTTTTATAACGATTATGGTTATAATGTCAGTAAAGAGTGGGTTGCCGGAGAAACATAAATGTTGCTAAGGCTCGTGGGCGCCTTTAAGGTCAGCCTTGCACCCACACGCACCTTATAAGTGTTTCACTAAACACATGTTATCTAACAAATAAAAGACTCAAGCAATTCTAAATGACTATGAAGTTGAAACTCTATTATAATATTGTTAAAGTTCTTTAACATTAAAATACGGTTTAAAATTAGCAACGTTTTCGGTCGGAACTGTTTGCTACATTCACCTTTACCTAATCCGGCAAACGGATTTTAGAATGGCATAGTGGGCGACGTATCACTAAAAGAAAAAGGTTTACTTTTACAAAATGAGGATGTTAAACATCACTAGCTTCACACTTGACGAGGGATATAATTTTTTTCTTAATAATGTAATTGTTTTAAAACGCATTTACTTTTGCAATTAATTATATACCTACGATGTATAATATATACTATATAATTTATAATCTGATCAAAAACTTAAACATTTTAATATATTTTTTTATATCTCAGGTACTCTGTAAATAATAAAATAAGTACTGCTAGGTACTCTATATATTCGTATAGCGCCACATCTGCCTCCTCTATGCCCGAATGCAAGCAATAATTGATATAGTTAAGCTTTGAAGTTAAATTAGTTTGTTTATAACTAGAAATATAATTTTAACGAAAAAAACCGACTTCATTTTTAACCAAATTCCATAATTAGATAATAACCAAACAATTATTATGGCCCAAAAGAAACCAAAACGAAAAACAAATTCAAAAACTATAAGGAATTACTACAAAATAAGATGAAGAACAGTCTAAAACACTACTATTATCTACTCCGCTAAATACAAAAATATTTCATAAGTCAATTATGCATCATAATAAAAAAGATTGTACTAAGTAATACAATTGTGGATAAAAAATATTCCTAAAGTATATTCAACGGTCCGTGATCTAGATTTCAAAGTAAACATTATTATTATAAATGTGCCAAATTTAAAACAATATGTTCTGTTGATTGTAATCGAACTAAAACTCTAGTCTTGAAACTCAAAAAATCTTAAGTTCTTTTCTTTGGTTATAATGTTCTTAACGTCACACAACGGAGATTTTACCTACCGTAAAAAAGACAAAAGGTTAGCAATAGTAGAATGCATCTTATACAGAGCTACAATTAAAATACTGTCTTCACCTATCCAACAAATATATACATGACATGGTGTTTGTAGAGTTGACCTCCTGGACGCTCAAGGAAGCGTTGGGTGGATGTGATGATGGAAGACATGAGAACAAAGTGGAGTAGATTGAGTCGCAATGCAGACCCTGGTAGCAAAACTGGAACTAATGCCAGGTAGAAAAAGTGTGTATTTATTTAATTAGCAGGATAGGCATAGGGAACATGGGAACCTAGTATTAAGACACTGGCCCTATTAAGACGCTTCCGTTTTCTACTTTCCGCAAAATTCCATTGGGTGTTGAGTGCATAATTCAACTACGCGCCAAACTTACGCGCTTTACCTCGTGCCAAAGTGAGGAAATGAAAATATAAATTCTTTTAGTAGGAATCGAACCCACAACCTGTCATATTTTGTTGTAACTCTGTTGTACGCCCATGGGGGGCGTAGAAAGGGCGGGAGCCGGGTGTTCCGTGCCCACCTTAGAATAGTCTGGTGCCCACTCCAGAAACTTTACTTACGACAAAAAATGCCCCGAAAAAATAATAAAACAACATTTACATGAACATATCTGTTCAAAGCTAAAGTACGGCCCCTCTCTGCCCATAAAATATCTCTAGATACGCTAATGCCTGCGCCACGACTGACTTTAAAGTAGCGTGTTAGTAATAACTAACAAGTAATATTTTATAAAGTAGTTAGGTAGTTACTTTATAGTTTCTTTTATGTGAAAAAATTGTCACCACCGCCCACAACCCCGTGTAACATCACAGGAGCTACAGTTGCTGGCCTTTAAGGTGGAGACAGACCCGCTTACCCGCAAGCACCCAGGTCGTATTGACCTGGAAACACTGCCGCAGGTAGACCATTCCGCAATTAATATTGTTATACAGGGTGGAAGAGGCAGCGCTTCTTTAACTGAAACTGCATATAGGGTAAAATATTTCAAACCCAGAATTAAAAAAAATAATCAAGGCACCTCAACGGTTTGGACGTAGGATTTTTTTTTCATTTCACGATTTTTATCCATACCTGTATTTCGTGTCACGCACACATACATATGTGACGTTGCCGCTTTGACAAGTAAGTGTGTGCGTGCCTATGTTATACTTTACAAATGACGTTTTATTTTAAAACGATAATTTTATTATTTATTTTGTTTGAAAAAAAAACTTTTGCATTTTTGAGAATTATTTTTTTTCCGAATTATATTAGGCTTTTATAGAGTAGTTAAAACTGTGGTTTCATTTAAAGTGACGCTGACAATTCCATCCTGTATATTTATATAAAGAATTACATGGAAGAGTATTTAGTGCTTACACAAACATTAACAAATATTGAACAATTAAGGACACGGTGAACTTTTTCAAGGAGTACATTATATGAGAGATGGATTAACTTAATATAGTGAACATTGGTTATATTTTGATAGTTAAAAGATATCAACTTATTTAGATCTTATAAAAAATTCTGAATAAAAATTATTGGGGTTTTTAATTTCTTCCTCGATTTTACACTTTTAATTTTTTGCGTTAAATTCAAAAACGTGCAACCTGACGTGTTAATAATAATATATAACTCTATTATTGTTTATAGTAACATGTAATAACATGGTAGCACAGTACCTTCTATAATCATGACATTTGTCTATACATAAGATGGCGGGTGATGAAACTGACAGGTTTGTAAATAAAGAAAATCGTATCTTAGTAATTGGTTTAAAATTCGCTATTACATTATTGATAAACTAACAATATAGTTATTTTCTTTACTAAGTTGCCATATTTAGATTACAAGTATTGAGCGAAGTTAAGAAATCTTTGTTATAATTTACAGTGATCTCAAACCATCGCAAGTAGTAATAGTAAGAGAAGTTTATGATAGCGAAAATGCTCACATTAAATTTGAAATGGAATTGGAAAGAGCACTTGAGGCTGGTGTGAGCATTATCGTAATAGAGCCTGAGCCGCTCGGAGAAGAAACAGCTAGATGGATATATGTAGGGAACCTATTACATAAAGTCTCTGTTTATAGTGGATTGTGTAGCATAGCATCAGGTAAATACTTTTAGCTACTAATAAACAAGCATGAATAACGTTACATAATACAATTATATGTATAGAAAAATATATTTGTAGGGTTAGCATGGAGCTCACTGGCTTGCACACCTTTTGGTATTGTGTCTGTTTTGTGTGCTGGTTGCTACACATTATCATGGCAATGGGATCCTTGTTGCAAGTATCAAGAAGAAAAAGATCTCCACCATTTATCAAAATTACCTATTTTGAGTGATTTAACTTCAGCTTCGCCTGTTGTACTAGTGCACACTGACAATAGAAAAAAAATTATGTTACATAATACAGTATCTCTAGCAGCTGCAGCTATTTGCTTATGGAGAATTTATAATATTTTTAAATGATGTGGTGGCTTGTATTGAAAATTTCATTTTCAAATTTTTATGAAATGAGTAATTTTATGTATAAATAATTTGTTGTAGATAAAAGTGTAAAACTTGTTACAATAATTTAAATATGTTTTAAATAATTTAAATGAATAGAATAGAAATGTCTGTACAAAACAAATATGATAAGCTTTTTTAGAATTGATAGTATGTTGTCCAAATAATGTGTGACTATGCTGACAGCAAAATTATAATTTTTGCAGTTGGTATAAAATAAATTAAAATATAAATTAAGAATAATTTTATTTTCCAATATTATACTTATACACAAATATTATTATTATTATAAATGTTTATTATGGGTTTTCATGTATTTCAAATATGTATGGATTATTCTATACCCATCCAAAACCAAAAATAATAGTATACTAATATAACATTATATACTACTATATAAAGAATTTTATCCATATAAAGAGAGTGTCTAGAGTGTCCCTGTTTTGTTTGCTCTTCTTGCCATAAGCCAAAAATAAATAGAAGGAAAAGAATGTCTTAGAAATATTGCACAATTTGGTAGAAATTGACTTATGACTAATTCATTCTCCTTATTTACTACCATATCTAGAATTTTTGTTGCAATATATTCAGCTGTAAATCCAGCGGCGGTGCTTTTATCCATAACTGAAAAAAATATATATAAATATATTTAATTAAATACTTTTAGGACAGGTTCATTAATATCTTTTATTGATCAACTCAGAATTTTTTCTGTAAGGTATATAAAACAAGAATTTTTATTTTAAATAAATGTGTAAATAGTATCAAGAATTAAGTTTAAATAATTAAAAATACTCTTTTTTTCAACAAAACACATTAATAAGACAAATCTCCCTACATTCACAACAAATTCAATATGTTTACTAGTAGACAGTCCGAGGTTCCATTATCCATCTTCCAACTCCATCATCAGACCCGCTCAATGCGACCATAATATTGTATTGTCATCTACTCTACATATAATTGCCAAGTTTCATGATGTAATTGGGTTTGTAATTCAGATTTTTAGATTTTATTACATAGTTAGTAATAGCTTTTGAACTAATTAAAGTGTGTTACAAAGCAAAAGGAGTAATAAAAAGTAATGGTATTAACAAAGTCCCATTTTAAAAAACTTTCAATAGTAACCACCAATAACTTCCAGTTTTCCAACACTGTTGAATTGTAAATGTAAACTTTGTGTTTGATTTCCACATGGAGGGGATGGGAAACAGTGCCTTTACATTAGGACCCATCTGCCTGCCCACCCTACTATATGTGGGATGATGGTCAAGCATAAAAAACTTAATATATTAGTGAATTGTGAGAGCACCGAGAATGTATATCACATATTTTACTGTATTAAAAAAAGGTACCTCCGTGATTTTCTCCACTTGCAGTTAATGCATTCAGTGAAACAGCTGTCTTTACATAACCTGGACTAACAACAGACACATTGATATTGTGTTGACGCATTTCAGAGCGCAATGAGTCACCAAATGCTTGCATAGCATGTTTCGAAGCTGCATAAGCTGATCGGTCAGGTAATGCAATGAGTCCTTGTACAGAGCTTACAAATACAATATGACCACTTTTGTTCTCTACCATTTTTGGAAGTACAGCTAAAATTAATAATTATTTTTAATATTAACAACTCTGAATTAAAATGAAGGATATATCTTTTATACTAAAAATTTAAACTACATTGAGTTTTTTAAACAAAACATAATTAACAAGCACTATATTAAAAATGTTTTAAAAAATAGATATATGATAGCAGTTAAGTCATTAAAATAATTATATGTAGCTTATGAATATAATTAAAAAAAAATTTTTCACAGTATTTGGAATAATCTGTGAAAAATCAGGATGTTTTGTAAAAATTGGGACATCTGGCAGCCCTGGTGTATACACAACAAATGTACTAAAAATTACACATAAAATTTTACTATATGTAATCAATGCACACCCAAATAATAAATTATAAATTACCTTTAGTAAGCCCCACTGAACCAAAATAGTTGGTAAACATAATTTTTTTATCGACATCTAATTTTGTGTATAATATTGAACCACGGTGTGATACCCCACCATTATTAATTAGGATATCAATTTTGCCACAGGTGTCATAAATATTATTAATAAATGTTTCAAATTGCTCCAAGTCTGACAAATCAAGCTCAGCAACTATGGGCTCCTCTGTTGATAGTGACTATAAACAATTTATATATATATTAATTTAAAAATATAGAAACCACTTGCAGTACAATGGTTGGTAGTTGAAATCAATCTCAGGAGAAATTAATAATGTTCATTCTTTAATCTATACTGTACTTACAATTTTTTTTGACAAAAGGTCTTCTTTTACTCGTTCTAGTTCTAACTTTCTCCTTGCTGCTAGAACAACCTTACAACCATATTCATAGAAAACATGAGCTAAAGCTTCACCTATACCTGAGCTGGCACCAGTTATAACAACTACCTGTGAAACATTGTATTGTGAACAGTTTATTTTATATTACAACTAATAATAACAATATTAAACTTAATTATTGTAAAAAATACCTTTTCTTGAAGAACATTTCTTCGTTTTCTTTCTGTTTTTTGGGTGCAAATATGATACATAGTCAAAATAATTGATATTGGCAATCCCAGATATTTAAAGTACCACTTAAACGAGCTCGCGGCAAAAACAGACATTTCTTGTAGATGAAGGTTTTATCTAAGTAACAGGAAAAACTTGAGGTCACAAACTACTTACTGATGCAATTTAGTAATTGTGCACCGTAAGTACACATACACAGGATTGTAAACAAGCTGCACATTATTCATTAACGTGATTGCCAGTATTCAGTAGCATAGCAATTATTAAATTGTAATAATGTGTATTTAAAAATGATTTTATTTTATGCAATTAAACGAAAACACAAGCATTAAAAGATAATTTCATTCGCTTATCTCACTTTCTTACTGACTTTAGTCGTAAGGTCAAAATTATATACCTATATAATTATAAATACGCCTAATTTGTACGCTATGTGCTTGGACTATGTAAGAATAAAATTAAATTTTAATAATATTATCAAAATGTTTTTTTATTATTTACAGAAAAAGGCTTAGCCGGGTATAACGTCACGCTATGAGAAAGAGACAAGTAACATATGCTATGAGATAGGGATGCCCGAAGATTATAGGCTATCGATGTTTGCAGATAAAGTCTAATCATCATCTCATATCCCATGCAAATGTGGCTTAAAAATATGTTAGTCGCATACTTCGCGCTAGTCGCGTGTTTCAAAATTATTATTTATACAGTTGATTGACTAAAAGTATTAGGATATATAATCTGCTTTTAAACCCTAATGTTTTATATTTTGAATAACTTATGATTTTTGTTTTAATTGAAATATCATATAATATTTTAGTTGTTTTATTTATTGTTCACGATATATTCAAGAAATATAGGTTTTTGCTAATCTATCGGATTTTTATCGAACGATGTTTTTCTAACATAGGGCATCTCTACTATGAGATATAGATAACTTATAACAGTAATAAATAATGATATACGTTAATTACGGTATTGTATGTAAAATATTGTTATAAAAAAGATCCTCATTAAAAATATATTTAATTTATTATTTCTAAAGAGTAAGGGGAAATAAAGAAACGACTAATTTATCACTTAGTCATGTTAAAAAAACGTAATGTTATACAATCTTAAATACGTATCAAAATTACAACGTCAATGTATTTTAATGGCTAATAAAAATGTTATCTTGATGCACTCCTGTTAAATTAAATTTATATCAGTTTGTAAGAACCTACATAGTTTGTAAAAATCATTATATATTAGCAATTATTGTAGTACATTGAACAGAGCTAAAAAAATTTCAACCACATTGTTAAATGAGAAAAGATAATCCTGATTAATTTTTGAATGAGAAAATGAAATATTTTTTTACATTTATATTATCATTTCTTTGCTCTAGTGTCCAGGCAAAGCGTGGCATTGAGTTCCGCCATACAACACGCACACCCACCAAAATTCAGCGGAAAGTGGGGAACAGAGTGTCTTAACTCTAAATTCCCTCTGCCTACACTGTTGCTTAACATACTTAGTGGTTAATATATATTTACTATAATATACATAAGTACATTTTAAAATATTATATGATTAAAATGAATAGACCGGTTACCATTAAACCCTACCCATAACAAGTTGTAGCAAGACAAATAGAACAAATAATTGTAATTATTAAAATCATTTTTCTTTTGCCATACAGAGAACTATCTCACGAAATCTTTTAAATGATTATACAGAATATTCTTACAGCACTATAAACAATATATGTTTAAAAAAATTTCATCTAAGTTTTCTAATATCAAGCATGTAGTTATATAATCAAATTAAATAATTGTTAGCAAAAAATACCGTACGGTAGTTTGATTTTTACCAATTTATTGGCACAGTTAATTAATTATTTTAAATTATAAAAAAGAAGTGAAACAGGCAACACTGAGCGATATTTCCTTGATTATCTAAATGTTAGGATTATGTTTGATTTGTCCTGGATATAAATAGTTAACATAATGTTTGAGTGAGTATAAAAGAATATATTATAGGAAGACACTGTTTATAATAAACAAAACAACTTTTCCTGCATTATTTTGGGAGTGCCGTACAGATGCGCTGACCTTCGTTTTGATGCACAACGCACAACAAAGCATCAAATTGACGGCTGCCCTATTTTCACAACAATCTTTGGATTTATTCTTTAACTTTTGTGAAATGCATCTATCGTGATAAGCTACGAAATAGCAAATGTGAACCTTTACTGTGCCCAGTGCCGCATGTGTGGGAATTATAACGATAATGGAATCGGCGACTACGCAAACAACTTTTATTGGTGTATGTTACATTACCACAGCAAAGACTTTCTTTTTGACTTTTAGGATAAAATTAGTATCCCAGGAAAAATAATTTGAAATTGTCATCAAGATGAATGAGAGGGATATTCCAAGTGTCCCAATTACAACTTTAGCAGGAGTAGCTAGTTTGACTGACTGTAAGTATATATGTAAAATATAATAAATAAAAGTAGTTGTTCAATAAATCAATTCTGAATTTCAGTGAAAAATGTTATTGAAGAAATAATAAATTTACTTAACATTTCATATTGTGACAATAGGATTATTAGAATTTTAATTGAACAAGCTAAATTATAGCAATAATTAAATTTTAAAATACAGATTGCAATTATTTTTTTTTTTGTAAATCTGTTCGTGGCGCATGGACACAACTGTGTGACTGTAAACATAACTGGTTGTAAGTTTGATCCCCACTTGAGCAAATAAAATATTAAGATTTATATTTTCATTTCTTTGCTCTGGTGTTAAGGCAAAGTGCTGCATTGAGTCTGCCACTCAACACCCAATGCCTCCAGAATTCAGTCAGCATTGCCAGACAACCCAATTTTGGTGGGACAACCATTGGGTTGTAACTATTACCTAAAATTAAATAAGCGATAGCCATAGTCCCACTTTTCCTGAATTACTCCACACTCTATCGATAATCTTTATATAACTTTTTTTTGTAACCAATAATTTCATAGAAATGTAAACATATTCCTAAGAAATATATAACTACTTTGAAGATTTAACTACTTACTTAAACTTAAACTATGCTACTTACAGGTTAAAAACACTTATTGTTGAAATATAGTGATTTTTTTCCATTAAAAAATATTTTTTTATGCTTTCTATCACTATGGGAAACTGCTTTAAACTCAAATAAATGGATAAGTTCTCTCCCCCTTTTTTTAAATGCTTTAAAACCTTTTCTCTCTTCCTAGATATAAAATCTGGCAATGCTGAAACAGATTGTAAATAATTGATGAAATATATATTTTTTAAAATCAAATGATTTTTGTACACAATTCATTCTTAATTTTAAATTATGTTGCAGTGCTACCAGTGCTTCCATTACCGACACCTTTACCGTCAACACTTAACAACAAATCGCAATTATTTCATCCACGAGTTGCGGAAGAAGCAGCCATATTGCTCGCAACTCGTGATGACAACCTCGTCTCTTTGTTGTTACAATCACTTATGCAAACATCAGTTCAACATATGTAAGTAATATACATTTTTTAGTTTCACTATGTATGCCACATATATCATGATAGGTAGGGTCAGGGATAGGTAGTCACTCCTTTCCCTTGTTTCTGCCAAAATCTCAAGGCAATGTGTGTCTCAATGTGCTGCCCTTTGACTTTTTGCCAAAGCAAGAAAATAATGTATTTCCCCCAAACAGGAATTGAACCCACGGTTGTGGGTTGGTGGTTGAGTTTACAGTCACACTTGCCCCTGCACAACAAAGGCCCCAGTAATATAATATTTATTTTATACTAAATCTAGGTGTATACTCTCTTATGCCTTGGTAATTTGTCTTAAGAATGTAAATTATTTAACAAATTTATTTTTTACATAACCAGAAAACTATTTGTAAATAATAATTTTAATTTACAGAGATTTAAAGGATGAAAGCATTCCAAATGCAGTCAGCCCTGCACCTCAGCAATCAACACCAGAACTACTGAAAGCAATCTTACATGTCAATCCAAATGTCTTTGACCAGCAGCAAAGAAATCATTGGGGCAATCACTTACATACAACAAAATTTAATGGAATGTCACCATCTTCTACATACAATTATTCATCTAATAATACAACACACTCAAGCCCTTCATCACATGGTACAGCTGTACATCCTACCTCCATACCAAATCAGCAACTCTTAGCTGCCCCTTGTCAATCATCTCCTCATGTAAATATGGGCTCTCCACCATCACAAGCTCGGCCTGGTAGCCAAGTAAATATTACTGCCCAAAATAATGTGTCTCCACCGTGGAATACTTCAAACCAGTCCAATATTTACTCAAGCCCTCTATCAAACACGTCAAATCCACAAAATGGAGGGTATTACAATAGTTTAGTACAAGATAACAGAAATTTTGGTACTAATTTAGGGGAAGATAAAGATCCTCTCTCAATGTCTCCAAGTAATATGAGTGAAGAACAGAAACAGCTTTTGCAGTCTCAAGATAAATCATATGAACAAGGTAATCAATAAATATACACTTTAGTACCCACACAGTCACTCAAAAGATTTAAATTGGTCAATTTGGACATAAGACGTGTGACATTACTTCCATATGTATTTTTCTTTATTTTAATAGTCAAATAGTTTGATGCAAAACTCTCAACAGTCTCAATAACCATTTAAAAAGGGTTCAATTTACAAGATATACAGGAGTGGAAGCGTCTGCGCTCCTTTTACAGGAGCAACATATTGGGTAAAATATTTCAAGCATGTAAAATATAAGTAAAGCTAAAAAAATTAAGTAGCAATTAAATGTGTGTTATGTTTAGATGGCAATGTGGTAACGGGGCAGTCTCCAGCGCAAGCTAGCGTGGCACCGTCGCCGCTTCGTCAGGAACCGCAAGTGCCTCAGCCGTCAATGGGCGCGCCCTACGCGCCCTCGCAAGACAAACTGGACCCTAGAAGTACAACTCTAGTGAATAACAGATTTCCAGTTGTTAAGCTAGGTCGCCTTTCCGTGAGTATTGTGATTATAGTTGTTCAATTTCGTGATTGTTATTAATATTTTTATGTGCAAATACTTATTATTGTTAAAATTAGATAATCAATTCCCTTTTAGGGGGAATATAATGACCGTGTCCCATAGTCTGACAGTATGGTCTTAGATACTTACACCCAATATGCATAGTAAATAGATAGGGATGTGGAATAAAATATAGTATTATAAATTCCATTGATCAAATTTTAAATTGTTGTTAAGTGTCATTCACATATTAAGGGAGGAAAAATATTTAGAGGCATATTAATATATGGCATATTAGAGGCATATGATCTAATGATCATTACATATGAAATTGGCGTTTCATATGGGAAGAAAAAAAAATATATTTAATGACTATATAAGAATTTCAATTGAACGATTGGCTTAATTGATTAGACCTTGAAAGATTTCCCAGAGGTGTGGGTTCAAGTCCTGCTATGTTTAAAACTTTTATACTTCTATATGAGGCCGCCAAAGCGCAGGGGCACAAGCATGTGATTGTAAAGATTCCCTCTACCTACTCCGCTACGTGCGCGTTAGCGCGTAAAGCTAAAAAATATATTTTTTTAATTGACAAGAAATATTTTAAACCTACAGGAGGGCTTATTGAAGAAACATGAATTGCCAAATGATGAAAGAATGAGAAAAAATAGTACAGTTGAGTCCGATTCTGATGATAACATGCCACTTAAAGCAAAATCAAGCAATTCCACACCTGCTGTAGATAAAGAAAAAGAAGCTATAGACATAGCCAGAGAAAAAAATTGGGAAGCAGTTAAACGAAAACACGAGGCAGCCAGCAAAAAGGAGGAAGAAGAAGCTGCTATTGGTAAATTGTTATTTTATGTTTTTTTTATATAATTTAGTATGTTCACAAGTTTTTAGGGTTCTGTAAAGATACGAGATGGATGTGGAAAGGCGTATTGCTGCCGGTAACAGGGTTAACGGAGCCTTAGCTGCATTGATGAGACGGCGAAATGTCAGCACAGCTGCGCGTTTGGCCGTACATAATGCAGTGTTGGTTCCGACGTTGTTATATGGCAGCGAAATGTGGGTATTACAGAAGAAGAATGAAAGAAAGATGAATGCCGTGGAGATGCGATCTCTTAGCGTAACGTCAGCTTAGCTGATCGAATCCGCAATGAAGAGATACACAGAATGGCAGGTACTAGCGAGGATGTCACAGAGAGAATGAAGAAGAACGTGCTCAGCTGGTTTGGGCACGTCGAACGAATGAGTGATGAAAGAATGGCAAAAAAGATGTATGATGGAAAAAAGATACTGGAGGAAGGTCACGTAAAAAGCATGAGGATTCCCCGAAGGACATGTATGAATAGGTTGATAACAGTGGACGAGGCGAAAGAGGTATGTAGAGACCGTAGCGTTTGGCGCTCCGTTCTCTCGGTCTACTCCGCTAGGGATAAAGCGTGAAGCTATGTATGTATGTATGTTCCTCTTAAGGAAGAAAGGAACCCTTATAAGACCAATTTGTCTTTCAAGAGCCTTTTTCTCAGGAACCCTTGGAGATATCGAGGTAAAATACTCCTTAAAATCAAACCATATACTCCTTTCCTGGTCCTTTGATTTCATGTCTGAAAATCGTATTTCTACATTTAGTTAAAAAATGATATGGCCGTTTGTCGCTAAAAACGCGTATTTCGACACTGTAAAGGGAATCAAAATTAATAAAATACTTCCGGTTGTCCTAGAATTATGAAATTTGGCAGCTAGCATCTATTTCGTTATTTGTGGTTAAATGCTAAAAAATAATAACCTTAAAAGGGGGTAAAATTTGGTATTAAAACCGCTAGTTCAAGTGAGGTATCAAAAGGGCTCTCGGTGAAGTAAGCTTGAATTTCAGATAAAGCTCGAAACCTCCAATTTGTGTTCGGATTTTTTATTTAATTTCACCAATAACAAAATGACACATTTTTAATATATATATTTTTAAATATTTATAGTTCGGCCAAAGTTACGAAAAGTAGAGCGACGTTTGGTCCCCGTTCTAGAAATGCTGTCAGTCGATGAATTGATGGAGACAAATACGTATCAACGGTTTAATAAATTAATTGATTCCGTTTTTGAAACTATCGACGATGATGTTATTATTACGGAAGAAATGGGTAAGCTTATAATATTCCTTATGAAATATTTTAATATTATTTTTTTGTTTAGAAAATTTTAGAATTAAAAAACAAATGCTTTCCCGGAATTTTGTAAATTTCGCTGAATACTAAAAGCATCGCCGCGCTTTGTCTTGTTACGAGAGCGAGTGGGAATTGAACCCACAACCTCTCGCTTTTACAATCGCACGTAAGTGCCCCTGCGTCACGACTAAACTGTTAACATGAAATATGTTTGTTTTAATGTAAAAAAAAAGATAATAATATGTTGGTTGGTTGGTTCACTTGGTTGTTGTCTTAATCACTTTGGTAATATGAATAATCAATGAAACTATATTAATTATTTAGTTTAATATTGTAGAGGGTACAGACATTCCTGAAGACTTGTTGCTTCCGCGCTATCAACTCCAGGAGCTTTGTGCGGAGGCGGCCAAGTTAAAAAATCTTGGTGCTATGGAAGCCATTCCAGCTGATAGATTAGTCCGACTATTAAATATATTAGAAAAAAATATACGGGCCGCAGAAAAGATGTCATTAGTTGGCGATCCAGTAAGTGGCTCATAATAAATTATAAACTTCAGAAATGATCATTAAAATTACAATTAATATTAAATAATGAATTTCAAATTTACAATTTATACAGCTACATAGCTTGGTAGACAGAGAGAATCTAGTATATTTCCGTGTTAAGTGGGAGAACTTAACGCCGTTCTTTGTTTAGAGTAGAGAAATGAAAATAATTTATTAGGAGAAGATGAGTGAACCTAGTGTTAAAACACTCTGTTCCCCACTTTCCACCGAATTCTAGAGGCAATACGTGGCGGAACTCAACGTCGCACTTTGCCTTGATACCAGAGTGAAGAAATGGACATATAAATTAAAATAAATGTGTGTTGAGTGGGGATCGAAGCCACAATCAGTCTCGTTTACAGTAGCACTTTGTTGCCCTGCGACGACTGGCCTCTAGTTGTAATATAACAAGCACTATAATATTTTATAGGATGACAGTGAGGAAATGAGGCAAATATGGATGGAGTCGGCTCTAGAACGGGTAATGTGCGCGTCGGACGCGTGCCTCACCGCGCTGTACATCATGACGTCGCCTAGCATGCCCAAGCGCATCTTCCTAGAGGATGTCATCGACAGAATCATCATGTTCATAAAATTCCAATTGAACAACACTATATATTGTGTTTATGATCCCGTCTACAGTATTCAGAGCACTTCGAAAAAGAAAGGTAGGTCGTAAGTTTTTATTTTTAAATAATTAATAGTGAATTAAATATGCTGATATTATGCTGATTATTACAGAACCCATTTCCTATTACAATCTTTAGTTAAAAATAAGTTTAAACCTAAAATAATATATTTGAAGAAAATTTTTCATTAAGTAATAAAACATATTTAAAATAGTAGATTTAGAGAACCGAATCAGTTTATTTATAACAATTCTGTATATTCATAATTGTACCAAAGATTTAATTTTTGTCAAGTATAAGCGTTCTATGAACTAGATACAAACTTGCAACTATTGTATATATTTAACTACATTTGAAAGGCACAACGAAAAGTATAGTATATTCCATTATTAAAATATTACACAAAATAAGCATTCCTAAATAAAGCTATTGTGAGAGTATATTTAAGTATTCAGATCAGGCACAAAGTGAATGTACAAGAACACAATTTGTATTCTAAAACTGTTTTATGATATCATGCCATTGTAAGAGTTAAAAAAAACCATGATTTCTTTTTTAATAGTAAAATATACTTTGCTGGCGTACTTTCAATTAATTTAAATCATTATTATTGTCTCCAAGGTTATTCATCAGTATTATGAAATTATTTACATATTCTATAATATATGTTTATGTATAAATAAACCTCTCCAAAATGATTTATCTTGTAGCCCTTTGTTTCTAATATTATACCAAACTAAACTATTAGTTTGGTATAATATTAGATTAGATTAGATGATTACATTAGTTTAACTTTAGACCCGTAGGCGCAGGTGGCGAACGTTTAATACCGGACTTTTCTTTAACGTACGTGCGTACGTACCACTAAGTACATGCATTCAGATAAATTTCTTGATATATTTTAATATTCGAATGATGGAAAAAATATTTTGAATGGCCCAATTTTATGCATATATATTTAAATTATCTTTATAATTAAATTTTTAAAGAATTATTCCACACTTAGGAACTTAGGATATACTGAGGAAGTATATTTAAATTCTTTGAACTATTCTTTATATATCTATATATATCAATTTTTAACTTTTGCTGACTCATACATAAAAGGTGGAACATTTAAAATAATCGAAATAAATTACCCATCTGCTCACATCTACATACCTACGTTCACACCAATCGCAATTGATTTGATTAAAAACGCCTGCTTGTTTTAAAGAGAATTGACTGAGTAGGTGCTGGATGCCCTAAGCCTAATGTGAACTTTACCACTAATATCATAGATACGAAAAAAGTACCAGTGTAAACAACTACGTACATAGTATTTTTTTTTACGCTTACCACAATTATGATGTTATTATTTTTTACTTTTGACTGAATATGACTGGTTAAATTTGAAGCGTCTAATAACTTATTAAAAGTCAAAAGAGTGTTCATGTTCAGACATTTCCTCTTGGCTTGTTATCAAAAAATTTGGCGAACAGTTTTAATATAACACAAATTTATTTACACAATAAAATTTTCAAGATTCTAAATTTGTGTTAGAATTCAAGATTCTAAAAAACTATCAAGACTCTCTTCGCATCTATTGTAAGTAAAAATGAGACACGATTGGTCCTCCTCTCTTAAATGTAGAACATGAATGAATGAATAGCAATTTAAAATAAAAAGTGTAAAGATAAAATATAATTTCGGTTTAACTCTGTTTTGGCGCTGTGGGACAGCGTGACTGTAAACTTGTGAGTTTTATTCGCACTCGGGGTTATTTTAAATTACAGTGTAAACTCTATATAACGACACTGAAGGGACTGTGCATTTTATGGCGTTATAGAGAGTGGTCGTTAAATGGAGAGAAGAAAAATCAGAATTAGAAAAAGAAAAAGTTTATTTCAGTCTGGTGTTAGTAGTTATACCGTATAAAAGAATCTTATTTGAACGCTATTGCGTATATTCTGTTATTTTTGTCTGACGTCTTTTGCTGCACCAGTAATTTTGTTGTATGTTTTTAATTATTTTATCCATATCTTGTGATATTGAGGCATTTTGGTGATAAAGGAAGTAATTTTCCAATAATTTAGCTGCTTTCAGAGCTTCTTCAATGCTCGGTGGAGGCTCAAGCTCATCCGTCTCATCTTCTTCATCTCCTTGTTCTTGATCCTCAGTTTTTCTCACTGAATCTAAAATTTCTGTGTCTGTGAGTGAAGCCGTTGTAAGCAGGCAGTTGTCTACTTCGATGTAGGTTTGAAAATTTACCGTATTTCCTGCCATGTTGACCTGTTGAATCCACTCAGTTAATGGAAGGTCGTCGTCGCTATCAAACTCAGGTTCTGTTTCCACGTCATCATTCGTAGAATTGATACAAAGTCCAGCATGTCGAAAAGAGTGCTGTATAGTTGTAGGTGTTATTTTACCATAGTTGATATGATGACGTTGCTTGAATTTTCCGAGCCATCCTTCTGATGCTTTGAAAGAAGTTAAACCAAGTTCTTCAGCAAAATTCTCCGCCTTAGCTTTCACAAGTGGCCCCGAGATAGGCATATTATTCTGGCGTTGTCGGTGAAACCATGATAGTATAGCTTCATCCAAATCTTCGTATTTAGGTTTCTTTAATTTTTTGGAAGATTTTCCCTCGCTCTCAGCTTGGAGAATTTTTTCTTTATTTTTCCATATTGTGGACACGGTAGAGCGACTAAATCCAAAGCGTTTGCCAACATCACTTATCTTCTCTCCCGTTTCTATAGCGCGTATCAGTAAAACTTTTTCGTCAATACACAGTGATTTTCTTTTACTAGCCATGTTTACAGTTTGAAAGTTTGTGAGCAACTAAGAATATGATAACGTATAGATAATCGATGACTCCTACTTATTAGTCATCGTTAACAATTACAGTCTACACGTGCAAGCAATCCCAATTTGTAAACAAAAGAACGAATTTCTTAGAAAATTCCGTATGCATGATGCCGACAGTAAAGGTTTATTGCGGGCTAGGATAATAAAGCGACAAAAGAACGTACACAAATGCGCAGTTTTCACTAATTTTAGCAACTTAAAAGGTACTTTTTATTACTCAATTGTTGTCGTTATTGAGAGTGGGTGTGATGCTATGTAGAGTGTATCATTGTATGGAATACAAACTAAACCAACCAAAGCCAATTGATTTCGACGCTTTAGAGAGTTTGTCGTTAAATCGAGTGACGTTACATGGAGTTTACACTGTATTTATATTTACTCGCTTCGGTAGACGAAGCGCGGTGTTGTATTCCGCTACTGATGTGTTCAGTGGCTGAACTCAATGCCGCGCTTATGCCTTGCAAAACTTAGTGAACCGAGATGTTTTAGTGGATATAATATAGACAGCATACATCTGCCAGTTTATAAGCCCTACAGAATCCTCTCCGAATCTTACTGTTTTTTGAGTCCACTGCCCAAGTGAGGAGGGATAAAAAAGGACCAACAATGTTTCTACTCTGCTTTGCAAAAAATAGCGAAACATTTTATTTCCATAAGTTAATAAATCAATGTATTTGTCAAGTGGACGGGCGCAAGCGACGCGGCGGCGGCGCGGGTCACGCGAGCAAGCGTTGCGGCAGTTCCACGCGCGCCGTGCGCGAGCTGTACACTCACGCGCACGAGAGCGTCACACTGCTGGCCGAGCTGTTCGCGGCGCACCACCTCACCGACACCACGGTGCTGCACGCCTCCACCGTGGGCGTGTCGCCTTTCTTCGTTGAGAACATCAGCGAGTTGCAGCTGTCCGCGCTCAAACTTGTCACTACGGTGGGTGTTTGTTGTAGGTGGATATTCTATTATATGTAATTATATATTGTTTGTGAATTTGTGAATTCGAAAATAAACTTGTCAAAGTATATAGTATATTCTTCGTCGAGAACATCAGTGAACTGCAACTAATTTGTTTTTTTTTTGTTTAGGTGTATATTATTTGAGTATTTTTCTATTTAATTGCCAATTTGTGATTTTGAAAAAAAAAATTAAAAATTAAAGTTTTTGTTTCAGATTTTTACAAAATATGAACAACATCGAAGGCTTTTACTAGAAGATATTTTAGCATCAATAGCTAGGATTCCGAGTTCCAAACACAATTTACGCTCATTTCAGTTAAGCTCGGACCAACATATTCAAATGCTGACAGCACTTGTACTGCAATTAGTACAGTGTGTTGTCACACTACCTGAAACTTTATGTAAATCGCAAGATAAGGATAAAGAGAAAGAACATGTTGAATCTGAAAGCAAAAAGGTGAATTATAGAACAAGATAAATATAAAAATAACTACAAACTAATTTATAACACCAGTAACTCATACAGTACTAAAATTGTAATAATTTACTAGGGGCCCCCGTCAACTAAATACATATATCGTGTACTTCGAAAAAGACGAAACACTTTTATATAGATATGTTTTTTGCAATGCAATGTTTGATACTAACTAACATATTTTTTCAGCACATAGATAAAGATCTTACCATAATATCCAAATATGAAGCAGCGATAAGTGTGGGTGGAACGTTTCTAACATCATTTCTGAACAAGTGTCGGAGTAGATCTGAAGAGGTCGACTTTAGACCCCTGTTTGAGAACTTTGTACACGACCTGCTTACTACAGTCAACAAACCAGAGTGGCCTGCCACTGAGCTACTGTTGAGTTTACTTGGAACAATGTTGGTAAGAATTTTTTTTTATTGCCATAATAATGTATAATCATAAATTATAATTAACTACAACTGAATAAGAACATTTACGTCTATTATAAATAATAAACTAAATGTATTATTCCTTAATTTTATTTCTTTTTATTAAGTAAAATATTCACACCAGAATCTAATTAAATAATATTTGGTACACCTTTGCAAAACAGTACACAATTTTATTTTTGCAAATGTCTTCATTTGCATAAAAAATGTGTAAATTAATGTGATATGTCGTATTTTTGCATTTTAGGGTAGGCAGAGAGAACTTAGTGGTAAGACAGGATGTGTTTGTATTGTAGATGAAAATATAAATTTAAATAAATATTTCATTTTCTCGAGTGGGGATCGAATACACAACTAGTCGATTTTACAGTCACATTTTGTGCCCCTGCGCCACGACTGTCGTCAAAATATAACATACAAATATAATATCCGAACTGCTGTGATTACCTTCTATAACTAGCGAACTAATATTATGAAATACGACATACTAAGTAGTGAAGGACCTCACAAATGTTCGCTATGACAATAACAGGCGAGATGTCTAAAAATGATGAAATTAACACAAGAATCATACACAGGTGAAATACATGTCGGACAAGACAATGGAGATGTCGGTGCGCGTGGCGTCGCTCGAGTACCTGGGGCTGGTAGCGTCGCGGCTGCGGCGGGACAGTGTCACGTCGCGCGCTAAGCTCGCCACCATGGACGCCGTGGTGCGCGACATCCGCGCCGAGGAGGAGAAGGACGGATGTCAGCAACAGGTAAATATACGTGTCGGATAAGACAAAGGAGATGTCGGTGCGCGTGGCGTCACTCGAGTACCTGGAGCTGGTGGGGTCGATGAAGATGATGATTTTTTTACCATTGAATTTTTACTATAGTAAAAATAGTACATTATTAAGAAAATAGAAAGTAATAAGCATATAGCATGAATGTAGTTTAAGTTACCGTATTATATATAAAAGAAATGGAAATTACCTATATAGAGTTTATTTTTTAATAATACTTAGCAGAAACATTTACATATTTTCCTACATACTTGAAAACATAAATATTTCTTTTCTGTTTATCTATTTTTGCTACTGTCAAATGTTTTAGTGTTATTGATTTTTTTTAAACTAATCAGATTCTTCAGACATTTGGTCCATATTAATATCCTTTTTTTTTCAATATTATTATCACATACTCCAAAACTAAGGCTAAGTGATGCCTAAACGAATTTCTTCTTTAAATTAGTAACAATTCTTAATGTTATATGCAATTGTTTTACATGATTATACAGAATGTTTTTGTCAGCACCTCTTTATATGAAACCACAATTTTAACTACTCTATAAAAGCCTAATACAATATATTTTTCTTTTCTAAAAATGAGATGAGTTTTTTGTTCAAACAAAATAAATAATAAAATTATCGTTGTAAAATAAAACGCCATTTATTAAGGACGGTGCACGCACACATAAACATATCAAAGGGACACTGCCGCACACGCCTCATTCCAAAATCGAGTCGTAGGTATTGGCGATAAAGTCCAAAGTTGTCTAACCATTAGTAGTATTTTGTTAAGTAAGTGTTTACCTTATTGGTGTTACGTAATTCCGTGACACGAAATACCGGTATGGATAAACATCGTGAAATGAAAGAAAAATCTTACATCTAAACTGTCGAAGTATTTTGATTAATTTCTTTAGGTATCGCTTTGAAATATTTTACCCCATATGCTGTTCCCTTAAAAGGAACGCTGACGCTTCCATCCCTTAATATACACATATATATATTCTTTTAGTATTACTAAATTATCATTATATTTGTTATAATGTTTACAGTCGCTTACGTCAGGGTTAGATGAAGATGAGGAAAGGACAGAATTTCTTCAAAGAGTTTTACTCGACTATTTGGCCATCAACGGACAGAAAGATCAAGCATGGAATTGTGCTAGACATTTCTACATTACGCAATGGTATCGGGATATGGTGGTACAACCGAAGAATTCTTCACCAACAAAGAGGCCGAAGCATAAATCTAAGAAAAAACACAAAGAAGAAAGCAGCGAGGAAGAATCCGACGCTGATGATGATAGCGACAGTGGCATCAAAGAATCGAAGAAGCAAATATCCAGCGCAATCATGTCTGCTGAAAAGTTCAAAACAATAGAACGACGGAAGGGTTTTTTTCTTGAAAAAATCAGACCATTCCGGTACCAGGGTGGGACACAAGTACAAGTGATGCAGTCCTACATAGACTATAGTGGGGCGGAGTTAATATCACAGTATTTAGCGTCTAAGAGATCGTTTTCTCAGAGCTTCGATAGGTATCTAAGGAAAATTTTAGTTATTTTATGTGAAAATACGATAGCGATACGTACTAAAGCAATGAAATGTTTGACAATGATCGTGGAGGCGGACCCCGCGGTGCTGGCGCGGCCCGACATGCAGATAGGCGTCAACCGCTCCTTCCTGGACCAGTCCACGGCCGTGCGTGAGGCCGCCGTCGACCTCGTCGGCAAGTTCGTGCTCAGCCGCCCCGATCTCATTGATAAGTATTATGGAATGCTCTCCAATAGGATATTGGTAAGTCTATCATTGATTCCTCTATTTTTTTGTATATTTAATACATTTTATTTTCTAAGCCATTCTTATTTTATTCTAGGATACTGGTGTTTCGGTTAGAAAACGTGTGATAAAAATTCTAAAGGATATTTGTATTGAATGTCCCGAATTCCCCAAAATTCCTGAAATTTGTGTAAAAATGATAAGAAGAGTGAATGATGAAGAGGGTATTAGGAAATTAGTAATGGAGGTATTTCAAAATATGTGGTTCAGCCCTTGTCCCAACTCCGCCAGACACGGCACACTGGACATTACGGCAGCGACGGCGGATCCTCTTACAAGGAAAGTCCTCAATATCACAGATGTTGTTGTATCGTCTAGAGATATGGGCCTCGAATGGTTCCAACAGTTGTTGATGAGTGTAAGCCACTAATTCTGTATATTACATATAAACTTTACATATAAACATCTGTATTTATTTTTGACTAATATTTTATTTTATTTTCAGTTATTTAAACCAAAAGAAGATAAAGATGATTCTACTAAAATTATATATCAACCACCCAAATCTTTATTGGTAGCTTGCCAACAAATCGTAGACTGCCTTATTGAACATTTATTACAGTTGGAAGAAACCAATACAGATGGTATATATATTATTTATACATATAATAAAATTGTAACTCATCGCTGTCTGTACATGCAAATGCATCTTTGACACAGTATTACTGCGGTCGTTTATCAATGTAATAGAAGTCATGACAATGATTTTAAAAACTTTTGTCTGATTATTGGTTTTGCATCTCAGCTAATCTCAGAAATGGCTAAACTTCCCATAACATTTAGTGTGAATCAATTCAAAAATTAAAAAATATATGTCAATATAAAGTATTGCGTTCGACTAGTTCTAATTTTCAATATATGGGTACTGTCTTTGAAATGATAATGTTATTAGATCCCGGAAATCATTGAGATGAGAAAATAAATAATTATGTAATTCCTGCGATAATTATGTATTTCCCAGAACGGGTCAGTAGTATAGTATATGATTCTACAATTTATAAGTTAATAAAAAATAATATTTTATTTTAGGGACTGGGTCATCACAGCGAATTTTAGCGTGCCTATCTACTTTACATTTATTTGCAAAAATTCGCCCACAGTTATTAGTAAATCACGCCTTAACGCTACAACCTTATTTAAGTTTGAAATGTCAGGTAAGAATAGTTAAGTTTATTACAACATATTTTCCTTATTTTACATATTGTATAGTGTACACTTAAAATGGCTATTGTCAAGCGATTCCATTATTTCCTACCTACTGTTTATTCCTTACTAGTAATGTAATTGTAAATGTTTCAATTGTAAAATATTTCAATGTGATACATTCATACTAATAATACTGTGCGTTTAGTGAAACATTGTACTTTGTGAGAAGAAACTACTTTCGATAAATAAAACTTATAAAAATATTTTTCATTTAGCTTTAAACTGTATCCCGCATATTAGCAAGGTAGGCAGAGGGAACCATATAATTACCATAGATACCAGACCATATGGATACTATACATATCATGTTAAGAGACTCTGTTCCCCACTTCCCGCCCAATTTTTGAGACATGCGTTGAGTGGCGGAATACAACGCTGCGCTTTGTCTTGTAACGTGAGCGAACGAATAAAAATAACTTATTCCCCCCCAGTATGAGTCAAACCCACAATCGCCACATTTACAAGGCTACGGCGGCTTCAACGTTCATGAAATTGATAGTACTCTAATATTATACAGAATCAATACGAACAACAAATAATGTCAACTGTGGCGTCTACCCTCGAGTTGGTAGTGCCCCTAATGGAACACCCCAGCGAGGTATTCCTGGCTCAGCTTGAGGAGGACGCAGTAAAGCTGATCCTGCAGCGCGGACAGCTCGTCATAGCTGCCTGCATCGCCCTCCTCGCCTCCATTGTAAACAGCCTTACGCACAATTACAAGCTTATTAGAGATGTCTTTAATAAGTATCATGGTTAGTTTCTTTTTGTGTATGTAAAACTCTTTTATGACCATCTCAGTGATTGATTTACAACGCAAAAATGAAGGGATGTTATCGATATTCCAAGAGCCTGTTTATAGATCGTCACAGCCGCCAGAATCGTCCTTCTCCCATCTATTGTAAACACACAAGTTATTTAGTGCGCAAAGTTGCGGGCTGTAATTCGTTTTCTATATAATATATAAAAGTCTCACTTCAGGTGACGGAAAGTTTTACTGCTCAGAATTCAATGTCATGAAGTATGGGAAAAGATAAGTGAAGTATAAAGCGTGTCATAATCATCTATAACAATTTAAAAATCCCCCTACGCATAATTCAATTTTATGCCAAAACTGTCTTACATCATTTTCTATCCATCATTATAGAAAGATGGTGATGGTCTTGCTTGCACTATCTGCCAAACAGATTTTTACCAAACATTGCTAAAAACTATCGCAAGGAAACTGGTTTGCGAATGAAAATAACCATATCGAAATACATAAGCACATGCACCCGCACATAAATACACACACACAAGATAGACATAGACGTCAAACTTAAAACACCCCTCCGTTTGCATCGGGGTTTAAAAATTGCATTTGGTTTGAATATACTTGAAAAGTTTAGTAATGGTTAAATATATAATAGGCGAGCTATTAATAGAGTGATTGTCTATTGGTGGTATGTCTAATTTAACGATTACCAATTATTAACTTTGAATTATTTAAGTTTAGTTATAATCAAATTATTCTGGGATTGATTTATTGTAGAATTAAATTTGATAGGTTGGTAACACTTATATAAAACATAATTAAGAATTTTGTCAAGAATATTAGTAATTTTCATAAGAAAAATATGACAACAAGAAAGACTTCCATTCTTGATAAATTTTTTTTTGCATTGTATATTCGTGATTAAATTAAAAACTTTTTTGTGTTTTTAATAGAAATAGAATAGACTTTAAATCCTAACGGAAAGACAATAGTTGTGTGAATTAACCTTATGTGGTTTCTTTGTGTCAGGAGTGCTCCTCCAGTGGAAGCAGAGCTGGCAGCGCAACCCCGAGATGACGCGCGCGCTTCACACGCGCCCTCACTTCCGCAGAGCGTTGTTCATAGTCGGTCTGCTCTTGAGATACTTTGATTTCACGGACAGCATCGTCATTGATGGTTTAGCGGTATGTATTATGCTCTTCATACTTTCCACTATTGCTATGATTGATTGATGATGCTTTTAGATTGCTTAAACCCATATAAGTATGGAAATATCACATCATTTTTTTCTTGTATGATTCTTTTCTATTGTGTGCAATAAATAAATTTTATAAGCAAACTGTTCACATTTTTATCGTATTTAAGTCACACTGTCTTTTCCTTTTCAGATTGATATTAAAGAACAAGTCTATGCCACATTAATGTACTTTGTGGCTTTAGAGGATGAAGACTTTGTATCGCACACATTGAAAGCTTTAGGTTCTGTTTGCGTGAGACATTACGAGTTCATGTTGCGGCCAGAGCTAAAGGAGTTCTACCATCAGCTGCTGACGTCAGAGTTAGCGCCTGTTGAGATGAAGGCTGATGTGCTTAGAAATATTGAGATGTACTTACAGGAAGAGGAACAAAGAATGATTAGACAAGATAAGGAATGTCAGTATTTTATTCATTTATATTTCTAATTAGTAGAAGTTTGAATGAAAAAAAACAACACTTGTTCTTCGATAGATAATCGATAGACAAGTGGTATTTTGTTTAATAAACTTTTATATTCTTTTAAAAATATTGAAATTACAATATTTAAAAAAAACAGGGTCAAAGAGGTCCAAACACGAGAATCTAAAAGAGATGGGTGACGTGTCCTCTGGTATGGCGTCCACCGTCATCCAGTTGTACCTGAAGGAAATCCTTGGCGCATTTTTGCATGTCAGCACTGTAGTACGTTCCAGTGCTATGAAAGTAGTGCAACTTGTGCTGGCCCAAGGTCTGGTGCACCCAGTGCAGGTAACTAGACATATTAAATACCAATATATCAACTTCTTTTCGGTTCTTTCTCTCTTTCTACCGCATATAGCAGAGTATGCAGAAGGATAGGCAAGATGCTCAGTTCTCTGCTTTCCACGTCTTCCAGACATTAAGTGTTAGGTGGCGAAACGTTACCAGTTACACTTTGCCGTTGATGCGTTTCGTTAAACTTACAAAATATACTAAATATCAGATGAATGGATGGAGTCTTAAAAATAAACTTGTTTGTCTACCTTGCTATGTGTGATAAAGCATGAAACTTGTTGGACATTTTTGAAAAAATGTTTCAACTCGATTAGTAATTACGAATCGATAAATGAATCAATTAAGTTTATTTTACTTAATCCATAATGACCTAAATCGTAATCCACATTCCGCTGTTTGTTTATGTTTATTCACACATAGATATATAGATACAGGCCGTCGTGGCGCGAGGACAGCGTCTCTGGTGCGTCTAATATTTAGAAAAGAAAAAAAATATCAGTCTAGAAAAGGCAAATATATTAAGACAATTAAAGCTCGGACATACTTTATTTTAAAAAAGACAACTTTTCATTTCATCGTTTTTTTAACCGACTTCTGTAAGAAATGGAGGTTATCAATTCGACTGTATTTTTTTTTCTAGATTGTCCCATATTTAATATCTATGAGCACTGATATAGAGGTAACAGTAAGTCATACGGCTGATAAACATCTCCAAGAAATTGATAAGAAATATCCAGGGTTTATCCATATGAAGGCGCAACTTGGCATAAAGTTATCGTACCAATTACAAAAAATATTACAACGTAGTAGAAAAGGCGTTATAAGAGGATTTAGGTAAGTTTGCATTATTTCCTACATGAATTGAAATTTCAATACTCTACCAATTTTTATAAATTGTATATGAGACCGGCAATCTGTATAATTTCGGTATTCCATACAATACCTCGGCAACGTATACGATAACTGGGGCGTCCAGGCAATGTATGAAATAATATGAATTATAAATTGTATTACGCACTTTGCTTAGGTCATTACCTAGGTAATAATAATCCACCGGCACTGTCAAGTAAATATATCTTGGTCTATATTGCATTTTTCGAGCTACAGATTTAATGGCTTTTACGTGCAAATTAGGTTAAACACTTTTAATCTTAAAAATAACTATCCTAACCTGCACTTATAATTACATAAAATTACCAATAAAAATCTATATAAAATGCAAGCAAGTCAACAAGTCGCAGTCGCATGCAAGCAAGTCGCAATTGCCTGCCCGCATGTCCCGTCCTTGCTCTCGTCTAATATATTACCGACTGCGCATTCCGTATTTTATAGAATACCTAGCCAAAGTATAAAATAAATAATATTTCATACATGACCTACACCTTTTAGATATTCTATATTCTACACATTGCCAAAGTATTATATGGAATACTGAATTAAACAGATTACGGGTACCCTATATATAATTCAGTTATAGACAAACAAATTGTAGCAATCAATAATGAGATCTTTTGTTTTTACAATTATTACACATTTTAAATGACGCTATTTTAATCAGATTAATCGCGTACATTTTTGTGTTCAAAAAAAATATTTAAAAAAACTGGATGTATCGAGCACTTTAAATTTACATCCGTGATACTGTAAAGGATGTGACAATTTTTATGTAAAAGACACATTTTATGTAAATCTTTTATTATAAAAATTCCAATTAGAACAGAGATATAATAAAAAATAATAGTTTAAAAGACACTGAATAATATTTAAAAGAGATTGATTTTAATGTCACACTACACTGTGTAAATACTTATTAAATTTAAGTTTTTTGTAGATACGTGTACTAATAATATTTTAATGTTTTAGGAAAAAAGATCAAGATGACTTGCCATCCGCGTTAAATGGTTTTTTATATTCACTACTGCGTAACACGCGGCCTCAACGACGAGCATTAGTTTTATCACTACTGAAGCAATTTGATGATGTTTCTGTAAGTGCAATGAAACTGCTATTTTAATATTACCTATTTTTTTTATAATTTTCCTTACTTCTATATCTATTTATTTTGCAGACCGCTCCATTGGATCAAATGTTGTACCTGGCTGATAATTTAAGCTATTTTCCATATCAAGTTCAAGATGAACCACTTTTTATAATTCACCATATTGATATTATTATTTCTACTTCGGGATCAAATTTATTACAGCTTTTTCGTGAGGTAAATATTAGTAACCATTTTAATATTTAACAAGTGCTATTGTTCATGTTCTTGCCCGCGTGGGTCGCGCGTCTTTTTACCAAAATGTCATTGTTTGCCTTATTACCGGAACGGGGCGATGAAAATAATTAATTCCCCCTACTGACAATCGAACACACAAACACCACACACCGCGTTTATTGTCATTTGTTTATTTATTGTATATATTTTTTTCAGGGCTTAATAAAAACTGGTAGCGAAGAAAAGGAGCCGCTAGACGAGGAGGAAGACGAGGAGGAGGCGGAGGCGCTAGTGGCGCGCCTGCCGCCGCTCACGCGCGCCCTCCGCGACGCCATGCGGCAGGCGCGCGGCTGTCTACTCCTGCTGGTATTGAAGCAGCACCTTAAACAGCTATATGGATTTACTGACGCGTTAGTTGTATTTTTATTGATATATTTTTTCCAGCTTTACACTGTATCCTGTGTGAGTAGGCAGAGGGAACCTAATGCGATTATTTTGTGGTCGAACCCACCGCCGTGCTTTGCCTAATTAATTATAAAATAATTAATTTCCCCAAGCGAAATAGGTGGAACTCAACATCATACTTTCTTACTAGAGCGGGGAAATAAAAATAATTCAAATTGTTCCTCAAGTAGAAATTGAGCCCACAACCATCATATTTACAGTGGGATGCAACAGTGCGGCACGATGACGTTAATTGTTGATAAACGATTTATTGGCAACTTATTAAAAAAACGTGGCGGGATTTCAACCGCGGCTTGGGGTCTTGAAATACGCTTTAGAAAATGTTAAAAAGAATATATTGGATACTTTTAATGTATATTCTGGCCATCGTGGCCTAGGGACACAGGGGTGCGACTGTAACGCGACGGTTGTGGATGCGATCCCCACTCGAGGAAATGAAATAATTATCTAAATTTATATTTCCATTTCTTTGCTCTGGTGTCGAGGCAAAGCGCGGCGTAAAGTTGCGACACTCAACACGCAATGCCTCCAAAATTCGGCGGAAAGTGGGGACCGGAGTGTCTTAACACTAGGTTTCATTAATTTTGACGATGTGTAGATTAAAGATCAGAATGAAAGTTTGGATGGTTAGAATCAAGATTGCGCTATGTTTAAATAAATAACGTATAAAACGTTTCTACGATTATCAATATGTAATGTAATGTTTTGATCATATATTACAGAAAAATCAACCAATATTCTCCGTCGGAGAACGTGAAGGTGTACGAGAAAGCGGTGTCGCGACGGCACGCGCCGCAGTTCGAGCCCAAGGCCACCATCGCGCAGCTGCACGACTCCGACGACGAGCACGAGCTCGACGAGCGCGGGCGGCGGCGCCTCGTGGACGATTACCTCGAGGTACCTTACTACACCCTTCTAGAAACGTAACATATTTTCCTTTTTTAAAAGTTTATGTGTTATTGTATGTATTTTAGAGTAATATCGCGCTTTTCCTGTTGCCAGAGCGAGAAAATGAAAATAATTCATTCCCCCGAGCTGGAATCGAACTCACGACCGTCACGTTTATACGGTGCGGAACGACGGTGTCTAATGTATCTTTTTTTATAATAAAATACTCTGTTTGTAGTTCAAACAACTTATGCTGAAATTTGATCCTGAAGAGGAGGAAGACGAGGAAACCACCCCATCAGGGGCTGCGAATGCGAACGTGAGCACAGGCGCCAGTGCCGGCGCGTCCGGTAGCGCGGCGGTAGCGGGCGCGGGGGGCCCGGCCGGCGCCACCTAACGCCGCCGCGGGGCCTGTGCACCCTAGAGTGTCAGTGACCGCCAAGTGACCGCTGAGTGATCGCCAAGTGACCGCCATGTGACTGCCAAGTGACCGCGAAGTGACCGCTCGGACCGACTTATCCCATCAGTTCATTTAATTTATTATGCGGCCTTGTCCGGGCCCGGTACCGACGGCGGCCTCCAATTTCTTTATATAACTTATATTTGAGAAACCCGATTTTGTTTTATATTAAAAAAGTCTTGTGTGTAGATAATTTTTATGAAGAATATAAAGTATATGTGCCGACAGCGACTAAGATATTTCGATAGTATTTTCTTTTTTTTCTCACATCAATTTGCCTAGAACGTTCGCGCGTACGGTAGCGATGGAGCGACTAAAGGAAAGTTATAATAGGTCAATTTCTTGTTGTGTAAAGTCTGTCACGATTGCGTGAAATAAATTGCATAATTTTTATACGTATCGGCGACTATGTAATATAGAATAAAAGGTATATGTTGATTTGGAGGGTACTGCAATAAAACTGCATTTCAAATAATAATAAGAACGATAGATTTTTATATTTTATTTTGTATTTATATCCCGTTTATATTTTTTGGTTCGTTTATATTAGTCGAGGTGAGTTAATAAACCTCGGAATTTTATATATACAGTCTATTTTTGAAATCCATATTCTTAATTTCTATTTATTTTTATTGTTTCAACTTGTAACAATATGTGCATTATAATTAATTTATTAGAAAACGCTTGTACATAAATAAATACTTAAAAAACTATTAATATCATATAAAATTAGCAAATTATTGAAATATGTTTTATTAAAAAACAAAGTACAAAATAATTATTCTTAGTATTATTATATCGATTAATACGATTATTATAATTAATGACGCAATAAGCATAAAACTAGAAAGGTATTATTTTCATTTTAAGATAATCAGGTCCATTTAGACCACTAAAAACATTTTGTAAGTTTTTGTTAGTGAAGTTATATTTACAGAAAATATAACTAAATCTATTCAAACATTTTCGATTGTCTTTCTTCTGAAATAGCAAATTTGTTACAAAGAAAAAATATAAGGGTCTCTGAGGTGGGTTTCACTTTTCCTTCAGCTATTAGCCTTTTCAAGTTGCGTATGCGCTGCTTATGCGGATACTCCTTGTTGTGACGTTTGACATCCTGAAAAAGATAATTAATTATGTTAATTTCGTTTTTTCATTAGTTATTTTAAAAAATAATTACAACATAGAAGTAATAATTTTCCTGACCTCTTAGTCAGGTCAAGTTTTATGATATGAAAATATTGCAGCTATTACCATTCGATCTGGATGTAAATTTAAGCAACTGAGACAAAGTAATCAAAATAGCGTTACAAAATTTTCTTGATAGATAGGTGTCAAGCTAATAAAAACGCGTGTCGTTTTATATTTATTTTTAAAAATATATTGTACAAAGCCAATGCACCTGTTCTTGTTCTTTTGATTGTTCAATAGGCGCGGGCACGGCGCTGTCCCACATAACGGGGTGCCAAACACGGCGGCTCGCCTTCTCCGGTGGCGCGGCGGGCTGCGGCGGCCGCAGCGGCAGCGAACGCACGTCCACGTACTCCTCTTCATACTCGACCTCCTTATTCATATTGATGCTATACGAAGAGAAATAGTCCCATATTAGATAGATTAATAGTCGCTTATCATGTTTAGTGTGTTATTTAGTGTTATTTTTGTATTTATTTGTAAATTACTATGAACAATATGATCTTTTTGTTTTGTTTTTTATAGGTACATGCTGTATCCCGCACATAGCAGGGTACGCAGAGGGAATCTGGGAGCCTAGTGTTAAGACACCGTTCTCCACTGTCCTCCGGATTCTCGCTGCATTGAGTGTTGAGTGACGGAACTCAACACCACGCTTTGCCTCATTACCAGACCGAGGAAATGAAAATATTAAAACATTTAATTTCCTCGAGTGGAAATCGAACCTACAACTTGTCACGTTTGAACTCTCACGCTTGTGCCTGTGTCACGACTGGACTCATTTTCTTTCTAAATGATATAATAAAAAAGAACATCATACTAGAGACATTGATTTTGTATATGAAAAATAACTGAGTTAATTTAAATAAATAAGTAATTTAAAGGAGACCAACTTTTAGACATAAAAAAGCGTACTCGTACAATAGTTTTATCCAGATTCCGGCAAATAAATTATTTGCCTGGCAGAAATTGAGTAGTTGCTCTCAGGGCTCATTTAAAATGGGAACTTTCATTCTCACATACATAACTTTCAATTTTAAATCAAATCAGCTTCACGCTGTATCCCACACACAGCTAGATAGACACTCCGTTCCCCACTTTCTACCGAATACTTTTAGAAGTACTATACGGATAAGAGTACGCATCTACATCGATATGTTGCTCGTATAAAATTTACTTGACGCTTATTTATTTATTTGTTTATTTAGACACACCAACAGCATAACATATACAAATGTATTAAATGTCCTACACATGCGCGGTATCGGCGAATTTTTACCAAATGCAGTGTTACAGAAAGGTGCCGGGGAATCCTATATGGTATCTTTAATTAAAAAAGTTTGAGAAACTGAGGAAGTCAAGGGTTGCCTGGAAGCGATCATCTGTGGTGATAAGGCCGCCTTTACACCATTTTTCATTTGTTTTATCTTGTATCTGTTTTACGAGGTTTGATCAAAAAATAACCGTTACTTTCAAATTTCGTGAGATACTTATGCTCGATTTTCACATTTTTATATATTATGTTGGCAATATCAGCCATTTTGAATTGTCAGTTGGTTTTTGACAGATAAAGTTAGTCGAGTTTTGATGTGCTCTTCGATTTTTTACTATTTGAAAAAATGGATCAAAGAGTCTGAGACTCCATTTCAAATTGCTCGGCGAAATTACGCCGAGCTTCGTCTCGTTATCCGAATGGGACAATAAAAATAACCTATTCCCCCAAGTGGGAATCGAACCCACAACCGTCTCGTTTACAGTGTGCCGCTGCGCCATGACGACCTCCATATGAAGGACTTTACACAAGTTCAATGTCATTAAGTAATATGAATGAACAATAAAAACAACAGAACAAAATGTTATTATTAAATACTACACTTTAAGAGTGAGAACATCAAGTTTTTTAATCTAAATATGATACATATTTTAGCCTACATGATATACTAATTTGTCTTATTTAATTAAGGAAAGGAATAATTTCTCAAAAACGAGTTAATATGATGTAGCCTAATAATATCTACTTAACTTATAGTTAGGCGAGGGGGATTCCAAAAGACTAGCTTGAAATATATCTATTTTTACTTCACGCTTTTCAGTAAGTATATTATCTATGGTAGGTCAAGAGAACCTAGTGTCGAGATACTCCATTCTCCAGGCTCCTCACAAATTTGAAACATGCGTTGAGCAGCTGCTGCTGTTGAGTGTTTCGTATTCTCAGATCAGAAGAATAAAAATAAATGAGATATGTTGCCCGCAAATCAAAACCAACAACCATCTTGCTTTGAGCCAGCCATTGTCCGGCGGCGGCAGGGTAGACGCTGCGGTAGCTTTTTAGTTCTTTTCGAATTTTCATTATTTTTTTTGTCTTATGTTATCTACAAATGTAAACCTATTACGAAGCTATACAAAAAGAACAATCCTTGTGATTTGAGTAAATTTAAAACACCGATAATATCCGTTACTATTTAAAGAAATAAGTTTCAAAGTCCCCACCATTAAAAAATAATAATGCCATTATATCGAGATAATATTAGAAACAGATACAATATTATATGTTAGACATAAATTAGTTTGGAAGGTCAACGTATCGAGGCTTTAGCGAATTCGCCGTTGTTAAACCAAAATAAACATCACAATCTGCTTCATACGAAACAACGACGCAATAGATATTTTTTATTGAACAACCAGCTTGGCAAAATGACAAGATTTATTTATTGAGACCAAAATTTCTGTAAATTTAACGTCAATCAAAAACATTATTGTATTTAAGTTCTTTGTTTGATTTATTATAAAAATAACTAAAAAAAAAACAAAAACCTAAATCTACATGAGAAAAACAAATATAATATTTTTTTACAACAATATTTAAATACTTTATTAAAATAACATTTTCATGAAATTTACGTTAAATTATTTGTGATATATTATTTTATAACTAAATATAAAATATACATTATAATTTATAACACAATACAAAAATTTACTTACTTCATTTAAAAAATTACTTACTCCCTAAAAAACTTCATTAAAATAATAATAAATACACATAAAAAAAACATTAAAGCTTACAATAGAGAAATTCCTTCACGAACTTTCCGTTGTACACAACTAAACTGTATTCGTGCGCCGAGACGTATTACAGTCCGTTAATCTCGAGCAATCTTTATTTATAATCACAGAATACTGAACTGAGGCGCATCAAGAATGAAACTGAAATTAATTACTTTCTCTTGTCTCTAAGGCCATATGATTCTCAAACATTTCTATATGACGTATTTTGGACTACTATCAGAAAAAAAGACATTAAGTACAGTATCGACATCTAGGACGCTGACCGAAATTCATGCCAACAATTTAGAATCAATTTCGTTGGCCTGTTTTAATTTCTATAAACAAATAGTATGGTTCCATATTGTTCTGGATTTAATAAAAAAATAATGTATATATTTTCAATTTTATAATATATTAAGAATTCATCTCCCATATTATTAAATTGTATTTATATTTGTTTTATTTCGTTCGTAGAATTACAGGAAAAAATCCCCGAAATTATCTTTTGAAAAATATTCAACAATACTATTCAGAACCAAGACCAAGAAAACGTATTTTTGTGTACAATGACACTTCTCTAAGGAATAAAGATCGTAATTAATTTTCAGTATTTTAAAATATATGTAAGTATGAGAGTTTGTTAATATTTTACGCACAGATTTGTATTTGACTAACATAACCGTTATAAATCTTTAAAATATCGTGTTATAAAAAAACATATTTATAAAAAAATATATTTTAATTGGAATATCTAAAACTAGTTAACAATAAATTGATAAAGTTGAGCAGTCAAGCATTAAAAAAATAACAATTTCTTAAACTAGATTATATAAACATTAAACATTTCGTAGCGTGAATTGTGCTTAATTGTACTTATTGTCACAAAAATATAATGTATACCTATGTATTTTTATTTCTCTTATCTTAATGTATTTTTATAGTAAGATTGCCTGCTACTGTCGATCAGTGAAATCTATTATGCAACAAATTACTATTACCCGTTATCAATTCAGGCTTTAACTTAAAACTTGATTGTCACGCTCCAATTCTGCTTTATATTGACTAAGAGACTTAAGCAATTTATGCCCCTGCGACTGTCTCGTCAAATGAAGTTTCGTGTTCTGATCTTGCCAGCATATATTTGGGCAAAGTGACCCCGAGCTCTGCGTTGTACCGAGGTTCTGTCTCCGACCAAAATGCGGCTTTGGATTCTGCGCCGGCAAACTCTTCAGGCGGTGCAATGTTAGAGACATCAATAATTTTAGCACTTGACTCTGCGTGAGATCCCTCGCTTCGTTTTACTTTTTTAACAGTTTTGGCTACTGGAGAAGTAGCAGCAGCTAGAACTTGTGACGCTTTTTTACGTTTTAATTTTTTACCATTATTTAAAAAAGCCGACTTCGTCGCTGGAGCAGCATTTGTCGCAATAGGTTGACTTTCTGCCGCTTCGCTACCTTCATTGACCGGTTTGGATGTGAATTCTTTAAGTTCTTGGTAAGCTAAATGACTCTGCTTTGGTGCAGATTCAGAAACAAACATGCATTCTTCATTTTTTAGGCCATTTTTGTCAACACATTGAAAACATGTCATAGAATTCTTCTGCACTTTCTTGCATGCAGATCTATCTTTTTTTTTAAATTCAGCTAAAACGTGCTCTACATCTTTTTTAGGTTCGTTATCTGAATAGAATCCTGGTAATGCTTTATTATAATCATAAGACTTTGGCTTATCATTCTCAGAACTATCGTCGTTTGTTGCAGTGAGAGCCTCACTGGATTTAGGTTTTGATGAATGAATATAGAAAGACTTATATTTTTCACGAGAATCATCTTTGTCTGCTTCTCTATAACTACTATATGGTTTGTCTACAGCTTCAGAAAATTTTTGAGGAGCTGTTTGATCTTCTTTTGATTCTTGAATTTTTTCAGCCCTCTTTGGTTGGACTGATTTTTCTTCTACTTCATCAGGCTCATCATTACTATCGAACTTTTTTTCTTTAGAATAAGCATATTTATTATTTTTGGGTTCAGCAACATAAGAACATGACTCGTAATTTCCTCCTGTTTTGGGGTCTTTGCAGGTCATACATGACATACCATCCTTCTTAACTTCCTTACAATTACCTGGATTTTGTTTTATTTCAGCTGCTTGTTTTTCCGATAGCTCTTTTATTCTTTCATACTCTTTATGATCATATCCTGAATCATAGCTATAAGGGTACTGATATTTCTTGTCAGAATCTTTCTTCTCTTTATAAGGACTACTATAAGGGCTTTCATCAAAAGCCTTAGGTTTGGATATGTATTCAGCTCTGTAGTTATATGGATCATCCTCTTCATCAGATTCAGCTTTTCTTAAACTTTCCCTGCTTCTCCCTCCTGTATAGCGACGAATGCGAGCGGGCCCTGCAAGATAAGGATTTTGCTTGTAGTTCTGATTACCTTCAAAGTTTTCAATCATTTCTTCTTTGCGATATTCTAAAGGATGATTTACTTCAGTATTGATATTGGGCTGAAAATAGGTAGCGACTGTCGGATTATTTTTCAATGTTGCTAAAATTTCTCCCCCCTCAAGCTCTTCATCCTGTTCTGCTTTATAAACTCTATAATTTGGATCATGTATTGTTCTTATATCATATCGCAAAGGGCTTATTTGCTGTGCTGTAGGAGCTACTTGAGAATTTTGTTGCTGCTTTACTACAATTTTTGCCGACCGTCCATATGGCAAAAAGCTTTGACTTGCAATAGGATTAAAACCAAAGTTATTTGCATCAAATACACTTTCTCTAGGTGCGACTCGACTTTGCAATGAATCAATAGAACTACTAACAACGGTGTCAAATAATTGCGGATATTGACTTTTATCTACTTTGAGAAATGCGGCGGATATTGGACTTGAAGCCAACGACGCTATGCCTGCAAGCACAACATAAAGCGGTATATTACGTTAGATAAATACACAAAGGAGAATACGGTCTTAAAAAGCAAGAATTAGAAGAAAATATAATAAATAGTATTATCATACCAGAATCCTCGCCATTAAAAATTGGTCCAAAATCTAACGATTGCACGAAACCATTTTGTTCTTCAGCGGTAGACACACTGCCATAAACAACCCAAAGAATAAACTGTAAATTTCAAAACATTTATGAAAAAAATATGTATGTAAGAATTAATATTTGTTAACCAAAGTGACTTTCGTACCAAACATTTTAGTTTCAACATTTTGAGGTGGGTATATACCCAAAGAGGTGTAATTAAAGCTTTATTGCCTCTACTCTATATTTAGATGTATTTCTGTCTTGCGTCGAGATGAAAGTAACGTCATAGAATTACAAAGACAAGGTTTTATAGGCGTCATTATTGCGAAGGGGAAAGATCGGTGCAACCGAGCGCGCGCACCATTCAAGCGTGTCTTGCCGGACAATGTCCGCTTACTCCATCCGACTGACTCTTGGGGTCAATATCTGCAATACACTTCGAAATTATTATAAAATAAATGAACACCATGTGTATGTCAACTAACAAAAAATCAGGGACACAAGCGTACGGCTAAATGCAACGGTTGTAGGTTTGATACCACTTGGCTGAATTAATTATTTAATATCTTCATTTCCTCGCCCTGGTAACGAGGTAAAACGCGAAGTTGAGTTCCGCCACTCAATACGCAATGCCTCGAGAATTCGGTGGAAAATGGGGAACGGAAGTAATGTAAACGGAATGTCTTAACAATAGGTTCTCAAGTTCCCTCTCGACATACAGTGTGAAACTAAAAAAATAAAAATAATTATATATATGATAACATTGAAGTTTGTTAAACATACTTATGTGCAAATTTTAAGTTTTTTAAAGCAAACTTTTAGAAATCATTTTTGAAGCAAATGAATATATGACTGATAATAATTATTAAAAATTCAAGTATTAAAATTAAAGAAGTAGATGTCATTAAGCAAAATAAAACAAACAATAACAATAATAAAAAACCAATTGAATTATTGAACGTCTCGTTAAATCAAATTACTCGAGAAAACATGAATTAAAATATATAAATAGAAATTGTAACACTTTTTGTTTAGATGGTTTCTCGAAAATAATTGTTTCATTAACCGTAAAAAACGTTTCGGTCACGGATTATTTGTAAATTTGATAGATAGTACAATAAGTTAATTAAAAAAAAGTCTGTTACATTCAAATATAAATTTTATAAAGAATTTAATTTATTTAGGCGTTCATTCAGTTCGATATTTCAAAATAGATATTAAAAGTAAGAAATTAAGAATGTGTGTGAAAACCTACTGAAAATAATCAATTAATAGATATACAAAATTAAATAGAATCTACTTTTTTTTACGTTGAACGTAATATTCAATTAGATGTGGTACTGACTTTGAAAGCTAAATTTAACATAGCAGTTATCTAATAATGATTGATTAGCGCTTAGGTAGCGTAGGGTAGGACGTCCTGCAGCACAATGGACAGACGATTTAAAGAAAGTGGCTAGCATCGGATGTATACGAGAAGCCCAAGACCGGGATGGTTGGCACTTGATGACGGAGGCCTACGTTTAGCAGTGGACGGCAATAAAGTGATTAAAAAAAAGCGAGTTTTATATAGCCATAATCAAAACAACAGACAAAGTATAGTACACAACTATCATAGACACACACACACGTACGCTCATATCAATTTGATATTTACTAGAATACGGTACGTTTGCAATTAATATTTAGTACTGATATTTATCATCGGATAAACATCGCTGGTCTTACTGAATGGTTTAAGTAATCCAAGTGAGATTTCTTTATGTTCATTGTAATTATGTAAATAGACAAATAAAATAACAGTTATAATCCCATAAAAGTTACTTTAATGTGTTATTAAAGAATACATGGATAAATAAGAAATATACATGGAATGATGTCATAATTCAGATCAAAATGAGATGGTTTGTTTATAATCCCTTCAACTTAACTAATAGACGCTGACCTGCCGGACTCTTATCACTTTCTAAGGAGGTTAATATTGTTTTCTGTAATGGAAAGAAATAAAAGTTATAAATATATATATCTTATAACATTAAAAGTTAGATAGTTTTCGGTCATTAAAGTGAAATAAACGAGCAGAGAATAATCCTTTTACTTTTATTATATTTATAACGTCCTTTTTTATTACAATCGTAAATTTATGATATTATAATGACATTTTCCAACCATCTACAGTATTAGTTGATGAATTCTTTTAAGTCATAGTAAAGGTAAGCCTACCGCGAATTTGTTATTTGAATCCTGAATTTTTTGAGACAGGACCCATAAATTTGTCCCTAAGCTGGCCATAGAAGCTTCTTGAAGATCACCCCTCTTGATGATCCGCCAGAGTAATTCTAAACATAAATTATATTGTTTCTTGGTTTCTTTCGCATCACCCAAAGATTTAAGGACAACCAGTATCTCTTGGCATATGTTAGTTGCATGGTTTTCTATAGCTTCTATGAATTCTTCCTCAGAGCCGTACAATTCATCATTTGATAAAACTAAAAAATATGTATTAGTTTATTAGAAGTTCATTGATAAAACATTTGGCATAAAGCCGTGGGCATGTTATACAGAGTGTTTTTGTCACCACCACTTTAAATGAAACCACAGATTTAACTAATCAAATATAAAAGCCTAATACAATAAAAACAAAAGAGATTGTGCCAAAAATGAAAAAGGGTTTTTTTTTCGAACAAAATAATTAATAAAATAATCGTTGTAAAATAAACTGCCATTTGTTAAGAACGACGCACGCACACCATAAAAGGGACACCACCTATCAAAGGGACACCGCCGCACACGCTTCATTCCGAAATCGAGTAAGTATTGGCGGCAAAGTTCCAACTTCTTTAATCTTTAGTAGTATTTTTGTAGTAGTAAGTGGTATCTATTCTTACATGCGTCACACGTAATACAATTTTGGATAAAAATAATCCTACGTCTAAACTGTTGACGTATCTTAATTTTTTTTCAGGTATGGGTATGAAATATTTTGCTGCTCCCGTAAAAGGAGAGCAGACGCTTCCAGCCTGTATATAAGAAGCAACGAAATAGTATTATTTTTATCAGAGCGAATAATAATAGTTAAATTATTATTTTTCACTCTGATAATAAAGACAAAGCGCGGCATTCATTTCAGCCACTCAACACGCCATGTCTCGAAAATCGGGAGGGGCGTGGGGAAAGGGGTGTTTTAAAACTAGGTCCTCTCTGCCTATCCTGCTAAATTTGGGATACAGCGGGAAGCTAAAAAAATAGTACCTCCTTCTATATGATAGACGTATGTCTCCTGCGTCATTTGGCAGAGCAGATCTAGTGTCCGCAATAGAATTGTATAGTACTGGGGATCTGTTTTCTTCCAATGAATCCTTTCCATTGTTTTTATAAAACCACACAGTATGTACGCTTTGCTGTTACTGTCCATGTTGTCCTAGAAAATTTTTAATTGAATTGAATTTAATTTAATTGAATTGAATTGAATTAATTGAATTAGCCTGTTTTGAATTATTGTTAGGAGTAAATAGGGTTGTAACTCTATTGATTAACGAGTTGAGTTGATAGAGACAGACTGTCTGACTATGACTATTATCTATGATTTTCAATAACCAAAATAGAATTATTCGTTAAAGGGAGTTGTTATATAAACACATAATGACAGTATTCATTAATTCAAATTGAGGAAATCGGCGTTTTATTTTGCTATTATACAATACACAGTCGAACACCGGAGAATGGAATGTTTTGACACTAGAACTAAAAAAAAAATCAAATCGATTAATTATTTTTCTAAATGTAAAAAAAAACTGACATTAAATAATAGTTAAAATAACATACGCCTGAAGCTAATATAAAGGTGTCTTAAAAAGAAAATAAACAATATACAAATATGTATATTGTTTATTACACGTTAGTATAACAATATACAATATACAAATATGTATGGAAATGGCAAAATATTGGAAATACTTACTGGTAATATAAGAAGAGTAGATAGAAAATTGCTGATGAGACCCACCACTCTATCATGTGTGGGTTTATTTTGTCCATCTTCTTGGATGTATTGAGGAATGTCGGGAATTAAGCTGACAAAACTCTTCAAATTTGCCTCAGCTGTTAATAAAAAAAATATTTTTGTCTAAAAAATCAACAAATTGATTTTGGTTAGATTTCGTCTATACAAATTGAATCTCCTATCTCCTAGAATATTGTAAGCATCTGGCGTTAAATGAATTCATTGGCTTATTCAAAAAATATATAAAAGTGACTACATATTAAATTTAATATAAATTTTCTGCAATATGCGTAAAATTTAAATTTTGTTTCCCAAAGATTCCAAAATTTTAAAGAGCGAAAAAATGACAATATTAAATTATTCATTTCTCCGAGTGGAAATCGAATCAACCGTCGTGTTTACTGTCTGTCAGACGCTATGCCTTACAACACAATTGCTTCAACTGCACTCAACACTTAAGATCTCAAATTAAAAAATTGAACGAAGTGTCTTAATACTTGGTTCGCTTCGCTTCGCCCATCTAAAAACTAAAACAAAACAATAATAATTATAGCGTAGTTATACCCTGTCCAACGCACGCGCCGAGCAGCGCCACCTGCGCCGTGAGCAGGTGCAGCGCGACGCGCGACGTCACGCACTGCAGCGACGGCGCCGTCACGCTGCAGTACGCGGCACACGCGCGGCAAACCCACGCGCCCGCACCGCCCCCGCCCGCCCGGCACGCCAGCGTGTTTACCAACTACGAGGGTGAAAATTATAAGGATGTAGAAGAATTGATATAATTATATGTCAATTTTTTTTATTGATTATTATTTTTTAAAGTTTCTTCTACTTTTAGTGACACTTTCACAAATAAATATTAAGCTCAACTTAAGCTTCGCGTACTAAAGCTGTTAATGATATTTTTTCTATGAATGTTTATTCGTCAGCGCCGTTTTACAGGCCAAACGGTTTGACCGATTTTGATGTTTCTTGACGATTGACTTATGTCAATCTATTTGCTATAATTTTTGCGACCTTCATTAAAAAGATGGCAATGATAAAAAATCACTATGGCAACAAGCAAACGCCATTTTGTCAAAATTTAAAAAAAATATTATGGGAAGTGGGACATAAGCATGATTAAATCGGTGTCGTATCTATGTTGCATAGAATGTTTTTTCAGTAACTATTAAAGGTACTACCGAACAAAAAAAATACTATTACTGTTTTAGAAGAAAAATAATACAATCATGATAATAAATAGTCAGTCATGGCGCAGGAGCGCGCACAAGGAATGACTGTAAATGTGACTGACTGTAGGTTCCATCCCCAAAATAGGAAATGAAATATTTATTTAAATTTATATTTATATTTTTCCGCTCTAGTGTTGAAGCAAAGCTCGTCGTTTAGTTCTGCAACTCAGCACACAAAAGTGGGGAATGGAGTGTCATAGTATTAGGTTCTCTCTGCTTATCCTGCTGTATGCGTTCATTATTCATTTCCTTGTTAAATCTAACCTCATAAAATGTTATATTAGAATTAGAATAATGTTATATTAGATAACACATTTTTTTATTATATACTAAAATACTCACATGAACTAGAACTGTAAGCACTGAATCTAGTCTTATAAATGCTGATCGACATTCAACGTAAAAATTCAACTGTTGTTCCAGATCGTCCTGGTATGTGACCGCTTGAATATACTTGTTTATAAGTTCCGCACAAAATTTACTCTCATCTTCTACTGTGACTGCACTGTAAATTTCATATGCATAAATTTTTAATTCCAACGAAAACTTATAAATATTATAATTATTTGCTGCTACGGCCAGCGCCACTGCGTCGGCCTGTAAGAGCGAAGGTTTTGTTGTTGTGTGGATTCGATTTCGGCACGGGGTAATGAATTATCATTTCCCAGTAGTTAAAGAAACAGCAAAGATATTGAATTTTGGAAACATTAGGTATAACAGGAAAGTAGAGAATCCCACGTGACTTTTTCGTTTCGGGAATATTTACACTAAAAATACATCCTCTTTATTTTAATTATATGTTGCCGTTAGATACACAAAATTTTACGATTTGTTGCCAAAAATATATTTATATTTAGATTTAACGACAATTCGAGACATGAATGAATATATATTTTTTAAATATTCCCACTTACTTAATAGAATCGTGTATAATACAGCATAGCCTCATAAGACTTGATATCATAATAGGATCGTCTATTTGAACGGACGTGTATCTTTCAAAGAAAAGTGAGAGGACGGTCTTTGCCATCATCGTACGCGCCGTCGACGACTGCGCCAGTTCTACTAAAGGCATGAATGCATCCTAAAAAAGTAAAAAGCAAAGTGTTTAGTCAAAATAAAACATTACATTAAAAAAAATAAAAACCGTCGTGGCACAACCGACCTGCATCTGACTGTAAACACAATGATTGTGGTTTCGATTCCCATTCGGGAGTGTGAATTTTCCTCTCTCTGGTAACAAGACAAAGCGCAGCGCTAAGTGCGCCACTGAGGACAAAGTCGGGAATGGACGTCTTAGAAATTAATAGGTTCCCTATGCCTACTTCGCTATATACGTGATACATCGGGAAGCTAAGAAATGTAAGGCATAATTATGTTACCATTAAAAAAAGTTCCTCAACATCCGGTATGGACTTGAGCATTCTCTTGATGACGGCTTGTATTTGCGAAGAGTAGTCGTCGGCGGGCTTACCGCATTTTATCATGTAACGTATTGTTCCGCGCAATATCATATTGATATGTTGACTCTAGAACATTATAATCATGTTTACTTTACTAAAACGCAAGAATATTGAGAAGTCCCATTAAGATCGTCGACTGAAAGAGTATCTTACTTCAACTTTAGAAATAAAAACATATTATTAAATATATATACATATTAATAAATATAAATTATTAAATAGTTTTACTATTACTTATTTTATCATCCATATCATAATAATAGAATTTTGTAAATGAAAGCAGCATAGAGAAGCTTATCCAAAATAAAATGAAAACTAATCAAGTCATACTTGAATGTAATATTCGGGCCATCTATAAATTTAATTCACACGTTAAGGGATGGGGAAGGGTCTTAAATTTCGTTTCTCACATTTCGAAATATAATATCTAAGTAATAAATCGCAAAATTTGTGTAACAAAAATAATAACGGAACTGTTGTTTTAATTTTATAATTTCTAAATAAAAATTGCAAAGTATGTGACAACAGAATAGAGAAAGATCTCATACATGTGACCAGCTGTGACCAGGGAGCAGAGGAGGGGTCAAAAAATTATGAAAATCGTTTAACATAATTTATAGATGGCCCCTTACCGATAATTGTGTGCAAGCAAATTGCAACCAAGGCTCGAGAACTTGTAAGAAATGTGATGTAGACTTCATATTTGTAGCTATTTTCCACCAAGTCTGGCTCAAACTTTCAGCAGAAACAAGTCGATAATTTTCAGCGTGACAGAGGTGCTCGCCGAGCGATGTTAATACTTGATTTAGTAATACTAAAAAAAATTAGTAATAATTTATGCTATGAAACAAAAAACTATTCATTATAGTACGAATTTGATTATTGTTTCGTAAATATAAATTTATTATAAAAGTATTACAATTTATATATTTATTTATAAAAATCACTCGTACAAAACCCATCTTTCAACCCATCATCTGCCGTCGTCATTTTTCAATTACTCTAACCGTTGGATCAATCGATGTATCATTGATATGATGCATCGATTGTGACTACATTTTTTTCAGCTTCACGCTGTATCCCACATATAAGGGGGTAGACAGAGGGATTCTAGTGTTAAGACAATCTGTTGCCCTCTCCGTTTTACGTTATTGAGTTCAATATCAGAGCGAGGAAATTAAAATAATTTATTCCCAGAAGTGGGAATGGAACTCGCAACCGTCACGTTTCGCGTAACGACTGCCTCGAGTCCATAACGGATAATGACAGTGATTCCTCATGGAGGATATTTTTCATTCCTATCTACTTATAAATTAAATCAGCTTCACGTCGTATCCCGCACACAGCAGGGTAAACAGAGGGAACCTAGTATTAAAACACTCCGTTCCCCACTTTCTGCCTAATTCTGGAGGCATGCGTGTTAAGTTGAGCGGAACTCAACGCCGCACTTTTGCCTCGACACCAGAGTGAAGAAATAAAAATTTAAGTAAATATTTCATCTCTTCAGGTGGGGATAGTTATATATTCTTGCACAAAAATTTTTTTATAAAAAAGACAGAAACAGAAAGATAAAATACCCATATGATCTGCAGATTTTTGTATAATATCTAGAATGGTTGATGATTTTGATGTAATACTCGTAGAATTGAAAGCCGAAACCAAACAGCAAAGTAAAAGTTCACTGGAAAAAAGGCGGAAAACTTATATTGTGAATAAATTTCTGTAATTTGCAAAAATTAGCGCAACATTGTAGGCCGAATCCTACTCAGGAGAACTAAATATTTTTAGCAAAAAAATATTTTATAACCAAATATTTTCAGCATTAAGCTACTTTCTTCACAGATTTACTTTCCGTTCTTCACAGACTTTCTGTTCTTCACAGATTTTTTACGTATATATGGAAGAATATCTCCAATGTATTTATTTTTTTGCTCAAGCCATATTTTTATTGGGTTAATAAGCTACTCCATCATGCAGTGTCTTTGTGGGCTGAAGTGGAGAATAGAGTGACTCAGCACTAAGCTCACTTTCTTACTGTTTAAAGTGTGTTATGAGTATTAAATAATCATAGTCGCTTATTTTTTTAGCATCACGCTGTATATGTGCGCGATACGTGTAGTGCATAACAGTGTAGGCAGAGGGAACCTGGGCACCTAGTGTGAAGGGAGGAAATGAAAATATTAAATATTTCCTCGAACGGGAATCAAGCCTACAACCTGTCACTCACATTTACAGTAGAAAGATCGCGCCCCTGCTCCACGACTGGCCTCAACAGTTCTCTAGAAGAGATAACTCATTTTTTTTATAATTAAGTAGAATTTTATTTACCTGTTTTCTGTTTTTTGACAATGTTGCAGTAATTCTTCCAAAAGTATAGTCTCATTTTTAGTCGAGTTTAACGTTCCGAAAAGCAGCCAATCCACAGCTGGAATGTAAAGGCTGAGATATTGGTCGGCAGTTAATAATTGAGTTCCAAATTTTTTTGCCATGGCTGGATGGAAAATCTAAAAGGAATATCTTTACATTTTAATTAATTTTTTTTAGCTTTACACTATATCCCGCATAAAGCAAAGTAGCTAAGTAGTAACAAGGCAGCTAGTGTTAAAACACTCCTTTCCACTCTCTGCCCAATTCTTTAGACTGTGTGTAAACACAGCGTTTCGTCTTGTTACCAGAGCAAGAAAACGAAAATAATTCTTTGTCGCGAGTGGCAACCAACCTTCAAATCGCATTCACAGTCAGACGCTGATATTTTTATAATTTTTATAGCAGTAAGAAACTGGGGAATAAAGAATTTTCTCAATAAAAAATGACTGCCGTAAACGGCGGAAATGGCGGTTGACTAAGTGACGATGACGCATTCTCTCAAAAATGTGTAGATAGTAGGGAACTACCTACCTTGCTATGTACAGAATACAGTGTAAAGCTAAGAAAAAAGATATTTAATGTATTAAGTAAGTGTTCTAATTAAATTGCTAAGAATAAATTTGTCTTCTTTAATTATTGTTTTTTTCTCTCATCTTTAATTATTGTTGTTTTTGTATGCAAGAAAGAAATTATTCTACAATTAAATGAGTTGGATCTAATACTAAAAACATTGACCTTGAATCTTAGTCCTCATATGTAGTAATATTAATTTGAATAAATTGTTAAGTATATTGTTAATATACTAAACAATTAATTAAAATTAATAGTTTTACTTTATCTTAACCTATTCATATATTTTTACCATAACAATAAACACTTCATCTTACCATAACAATAAAATATGTACCTGTTGATATTCATCCAAAAACTCCTTTAAGTTATCATAAAAGTAGCATTCACTATCTTTTCCAAGCAATTTAGAGGCTACTTTACATAAATACACTCTCACATAAATAGCTACAAGGGGATTCCCAATTCCCCTGATCATTGTTGTGAGTCTGACAATAGTAGGTTTTATTTCATCTTTAGAAATGAACATGTAACACTTAAGTAATGCCATCTCCATATACAAACGTGGTAGGAGCTCTCTTATTGACGCCATTTTAAACATCCAATTCTGACATGTTTCTCTGGCAGAGTCAAGAATATTGGCATACATAATATTTTCAAACTCTACTTCAGCATTACTGAAAAAAATATTCTAATAAGATAACTATTACACTTAATATTTTTTACAATATTTAATGCTGTATTAAACTGTTTGCTTTATGTTATTTGTTAATTAGTGTAAAGATTTTCTTGACAACTTGTTAAAAAAATATATAATTTATAGACTTACCCAAAACTTTTATTTTTTAAGCGATCAAAAACCAAAATGCCAAAATTATCCAATACATCACTAATTAATACAAATTTGCTGGGATAAAATTGCATCACATTTATATCTGAAAGTAATTTAGAACATTGAATGGCTATTTTGAAAGCTTTCACTCTTTGTTCAGTATCCCAAGCCTGTAAGATGAATATTTTTATATGATCAAGCCTTAAACAAAAATAAAATAAACTAACCAAGTAATCAAATAAATAATAAATAGTAAAATACAGAGCTTTTAAAACAAAATACCTTTTTAATTTCATCATTAAGCATATGAATTTTGGTTACAAATTCCTGTTGACTCAGACCCATTGTTTTTCTTACACTAGATTCATCAAAATCATCAAGTTGTTCCAATCTATGTTTAACTTTTTCATTAAGATTTGATACCTGTCTCAAAAGTGCTGAAAAAGAACTAACTTAAAACAAAAAAAAACAAAAAAGAAAGAAGAGATTAGTAAATACACAAAATGCATAATCATATTTAATATACAATTCATATATAAACAAATCAAGCAATGTTCATTCAGATGGATATTTAGAAAATAAAACAAAATATACTTTTGTAATAATGCCTGTAAGATACATTTAACAAATATTATTGGTCAACACCCAATAATCCAACTGAGAAATTTATAATACATGTGTAGTAAAGAAAATTTGAAAATAACATAACAGTTATGCAAAAACATTATAAAAGATTTTGGATGTTGCTATTTACTCTAGGATAAAAAAGTAATTTTTCTATTTGTTTTTATATGATTCAAATATGTACATAGCTTACCTTTCTCTCCGCCTGGCAGAAAACTGCTAATAATTGTCAATTTTTCACCTGTAGTATATTTATTTAGTATAGCTAGGCGTTTTACATTCCAAGTTCTATTATAATTAATTAAAGTATTGCTTTTATCTATAGGATCTTCATTCTACAATAAAATATATATGTTTTTAAGTGAGACATTGTGCTGCTGTGATTGCAGTAGGACCCAACAGGGTGAATGTACTTCTTTTTCTCTCTCTCTCTTTCTCGTCTTTTAATTACCAACAACTCAAGTAACAAGACAAAGCACCTTGTAAAGTTCCTGTGCCAACACACAGTATCCAATTGGGAGGTAAGTGGAGAACAGAGTCTTAACACTAGGTTCCCTCAACCTACTCTGTTATATATTTCAAAAATTTAAAAGAAAAATAATACTGGTTTAAAATATGTACCGCAGAATAATTTATATATTAAATATATAAATAATATAAAAATCATAAAATTATTGCAAAACACTCTTTGACAACTTCATGTCATGATTTAAATTATTTTTAAACTCACATTCTCTAAATCCATTTGTTCAAATCTTAATAAAGGATCCATTTCCTCAAAAGGTGAACTCCACTTCTCAATGTTTTCTATAAAACTTTTATTAGAGCTTAATCTCTGAAACATTAATTTAATAAATTTTAACTATCTGGAAATAGTAATAAATTAATAATACAACAATAACAAACATACAATATTAATTATTTCTTGTTTGAATGGATGATTCGTAGTGAGTATACTTGGATAATTTTGTTTACTTTGCCGATTCTTAGCAGATGACCTAAAAAGCAAAATATATTATAGATCTTAAAATTTCGCTAAAGAGAGGATGTATTTTATTTTAACCATTTTTACCATTTATAATAAGCAGGCATTGTCGAATATTTTATTTATTATTTATTTTTCATAAGTCTATTTTAACTTTATTTCAATACTAATCAAATAGAATAATTAAAAGCGTTTTTATTTTAGCAGACATATTTTATACATTATCTTATGGATACAAATGTTTGCTTTACGCGTGTTATTTTTTTAAATAAGTATAAATTTCACATATTCATTAAATGGAAATGTATTAAATTCGAATAATAATCTCTTTCATTTGGTAATTTCTGATAAGTGTTGATAACAAATAAGTGACAAATATGGCATGTCAATTGTCAATTCAAGCGATCGAGTTTCTAGTTAATGCAATTAAAAATTGTATCGAATGAAATCGAGTTGAATTTATAGCACTTAGCATTTATGTGTGATGTGACTGAATGTTGTGACCGCTGCGCTGCCCTAATAAATTTTATTGTTTTTAAATATTTATAGGTCCACTCCATTCTACGTAGCATCACTAAAATAAATGGGGATAAATAATATGCCTAAAAAACCAAGAACAAAAAAACACATCACTATTATAAAGCAAGTATTAATATAAGTAGCAATATATTAGGTATTATTTATGTATTATCTATAATTCTTTATCTGTGGTTTGACTTTTGCTATTTGTATTTTTGACTTTTAATTATTTTGATTATTTCAATTTGTTATTCATGCTATTGATATTACAGTAGTAGATTGTAATTAAAGTAGTAGATTTTTTAATATGTGACCTTCATTTAAATTAAACATAATTAGTATAATGATTCCACTAAGTTCAAACTATTTATTTGTCAATAAAATTACTTACACATACTTTACACACTTTGGCACATTATCAATAAAACTAAAGACGTGTATATTACCAAAAATAGTTAAAGGCCATAGCAAACTTCCTAGGATTTTTGTTACATAAAGAATAGACAACTAAGTTTTCATAACCTGAAAATGGCTGCTTTCAGTAAAAATGTGTACGCAGTTTTTAAAAAATATCCCTTACTAAGGGGTATGATTTCGTATGGTATAATGTGGCCTACATCATGTTTCATACAACAAACTTTTGAAGGAAAACGCTTTGGTAAGTTGTTCTTGGTTTTTTTTTATCAATAGTAAAGTGATCATCAAATAGTAATTGTAATGTAGTATTATTAAATACAATAACCTTACTGAGTACTGATTTAATTATTTCATATTTTAATTATTTTGATGCTTGCAGATTCGGAAAATAAATATGATTGGCTTAGATGTGCCCGTTTTGGTATATATGGGTCATGCTATGTAGCTCCAACATTGTATAGTTGGTTAACTGTAGCTAATATAATGTGGCCTGGAAGTTCTATTAAAGCTGCATTTATTAAGGTGACAACATTTTTTTGCTTCATATTGTATTCCGCACATAAAAGAGTATTCAGAGGAAACTTGGGAACCTAGGATCCATTTCCATTATGACAATTCCATTCCTGACAAGATGCAACTAGACTAGATGTCTGCTAAAAATATTATAACCACAAGTGTAATCCAGTTTATTTCAACATAGATACCTGTTAAAAGTAAATGAGCTGTTAACCAGATGTATGTCATTATATACTTTATATAATACATAATCTTGTTATGAAAGTAGTACTTTGCAGTAAAAGACATTGTTACATCACACTATTTTAGGTATTTTTTTCTAAATAAATTATTTTATTATATACTAATAATTATAGTCAATTTAGAATATTCCTAAATTACAAACTCGAAAGTGAGAACAGAGAGTTATAATTTAAATATGGCCTACCAATTATTATTTATTAATAATACTCATTTGTCTTATTTAAAATAAAGCTTTATATCAGTAATACTTAATACATTTAAGATTTTTAATGTGACATGTGGTTTAATTTTACAACTTTAGCAGAATTCATCAATTATAATTAAAACTCAGTAACTTATTATAATTTGAACATTTCTGACAATTGTTTGCATAGTGATTAAATTGTAGCACATTACCTTGACATGGTTAGCAATGCTGCACTAATTTTCTCTAAGGCCTTAACATTTTTTAAAAACATGTAAAAATTAATAAGGTATAAGGATCATTAGGTGTATTGCTTCTATCAATAAAGTCTCTTGGGGTAAAAAGAATCATAAATTAGATATAAACAAATACAAAACAACTTTTAAATAACTTGTATACTACTTTTTGTACCTATTTAATTTTTAGCATTTCTTGTTGACCAGTGTATTAAGAAGTCACTTCTTACAGTTAAATTCTTGTAGCCACACTTAGCAGGGTAAGCATAGGGAACCTGGTGACCTAGTTTTACCTATTAAACCACTTCTGTTCCCTGTCTCTACATTACATGATAAGTGGTGAAACTCAACAGTGCACTAAAGCGCAGTGAGATACTTTGTCACCAGAGCAAGAACATGAACATATTAAATATTTCAATACCTTGAATGGGAATCACACCGACAACTGTTGTGTTGACAGTCACACTTTTGTGCTCTTGTGTGAATGACTGCCTCAGAATAGAAGTTAAACTTAAAAAAAGCTTTTTACATGGGTTTTGTGTTAATTTTCTGGTTTATAATTTCTCAGAAATTAATTTCTTGTTTATTATAGATATTTATTGGTTATTTTTTCAGACATTTCTTGAAAGTATTACATATACACCATTTGCAATGCTCAGCTTCTATTTCTGCATGAGCTTGCTGGAACTGAAGCCATTTAATGAAGCTGTGGCTGAAGTGAGAACAAAATTCTTGCCTACCTATAAAGTGAGTATAACATAGACAATTAATACTTATATGAAAAAAAAAACATTTTTTTTATTTAGATATATATTTAATTGTCCACCCTTGTCAACAAAATGTTTCTTCTTTATATTTCTGTATTTTTTTTGTGCAATAAAGAATATAATTAATTGTTTTAGATTGGAGTATCTACTTGGCCTATTGTAGCAATGATTAATTTCTGCTTTATACCACCGAAAAACAGGGTACCATTTATAAGTGCATGTAGTCTTATATGGACATGCTTTCTTGCCTACATGCAACAATTGGATAAAGATAACATGCCAGTAAAAAATCCTAATAAGTTGTTGAAAATATAGATTTATTTTGTCAGCATATCTCTAAAACGCAATAGCAGTATTAGACTAGTATTAAAATAGTCATCATAATAATAACCCAATATATGCAACATCATTCTCTTCAAATATATATGTTTTTATTCATTTTGACATTTTATAAAATTGGGCAATTATTATGTTAACATATTACCATTCTTATTACATATCTGTTTAAAAATAGGAGATTTTCTCATTCAGTGTTTTTAAGAAATATGTTATGCTTTATTTATTTACATATTTTGCAATACATGTAGTATTGCCATAACTCAATATTATTTATTGTCACCTCAAGTTGTATTATTTAATTTTAGTTTTAAAATATACATATATGGACTATGTTATAACTTCATGTAAAATTTCAAAGGGATGTGTAAAATTTCAATGAGTGTTTTAGCTAATTAAACTGTTAGGGAATATTTGATAAAGTGCAAATCCTGCTGGATCTGATGGATCAGTGTGGATTTGTGCACTTTAAAACTGTGGAATGTATTGAAATCTCAAAATATTTTTCATTAGATGAATTCATATAATAAAATATATTTTTAAATCATAAAATAGGATACAGGAAAACAACATTCAGGTGTAATATTTACACTATGTTAGAATATATGTTATAGACAATATTGATCTGTGCATGTGATAATAATACTGTCTGTAAGACAATAAATGTAATTTAGTTCCTAATTAGTCAATTTTTAGTTTTGTTAAGTATAGTCATGAATATTATTTATCATACCTTTTCTTAACACTTGCAATATAATTGCGTATCTATTTAAATTTGCCTATGTATATTATATCTAATAAGATTACTACAAATTGAATAATTAAATAAATCAAGACGAAGTGTTTATTTATAAGATTATAGTTGCCTATTATATTTTTGTTAATATTTTAACCCAAATTTCTAAAATGTACTACTATATAGATATAGTTATGTTACAAATATATTTTTTGAAAACTGTAATACCTATATTTATACATTTAAAAAATATTTATTTTTGGACTTGTTGAAAATATATTTATTTAATCAACTATATATTTTTTTTCCATACACAATATGTACCTTATGATGAAACATTGTGCACGTTGTTCTTTTTTAACCATGTGTCTGATTTTTTTTTCAAAGATTTCAATATAAAAATATACGTAAAAATGACAACATTAACTTTTGTCTCCTCAATATATGAAAATAATGAGGTCACACTGGCGCAGTGGGACAGCGCCCGATGATAAAATCTATTTTTATCTCCTCCGCATATCCTACGAAGAGATCACATCTCCACGGCATTCATCTTACTTTCATTCTTCTTCTGTGAGACCCACGTTTCGCTGCCATATAACAACGTCGGAACCAATACTGCATTGTGTGCGGCCAAACGCGCAGCTATGCTGACGTTTCGCCGTCTCATAAATGCAGCTAAGGGCGTTAACCCGTCCGGTAACCCTATTACCGGCAGCAATACGCCTTTCCATATTCATCTCGTATCTTCCGTCTCTCCTGAACATACTTCCCAAATATAACACTTCGTTCACTTGTTCTAATATCTTACCATTTACACTAATCTTGCATTCCGTCCTTTCTTTATCTCTTTCGAAAAACAGAACCTTGGTTTTATTTACATTCAGGCTTAGACCATTATTTTCATACCTTTCTTTCAGAATGGTGAATAAAAACGTAGATATTACATAAGCATATTCAATTAAAGGTGATTCGGCGGCACGATTGTTCTGGGTAATCCTGGTGTAATCTATTCTACTATTATGTATCAATATCAAAACAGATATCTGCAGATTTATTCACTGGGATGTCGACCTGTAAGGTACGGTAATACCGACATCGTAACGGTATTACGCTTATAATTAATTTGTGGTCAATATATATAAGTTTGTATATTTTGATAATCTGTGCTTTTTTAATGACAGTGTCAGGGGTGTCAAATTCTATAGATATATTCCTTGGTGTCAGATTATTCGAAAATTCGAAAAATATTATTTAGAATTTACTTAAATTTACGATTATAATTCACAAATATAATGAGTTTAAACTGTAATATTGTGTATTAAATAAAACATTTAAATTAAATAAATATGTATCGTTTTACATGCTATCAAATATCAATGCTATCAAATATTTAAAGATTTTACGCTTAAAGCAGTAATGAAAAACATAGCCAAATTATCCTAATAATTAAGGTTTACTTATTTGAAATAAAAATGAGTAGCAATTCGTTATTGTTTTCTATCAATAACGAAGGAAAAGTTTATGCTCTATCAACTAGTGGATCATGCTGGAGAGAATTTATGTATCTTGGATTGGAGTTTAAAACTCTATCTGCTGTACCTCATTACTTATGGGCAGTAGGTGGAGATCGACAAATTTACCTTCACGTTCACGGCTTGGAAATACCTATCAGAGTTAAAGAAGAATCTTATGAAAATGAAAGATGGCTACCATTAGAAGGTTTTAGTGGAAGATTATTACCAACAGATCGTTATCATTTTTCTTCACATGATGGGACTAAAGATCGATCAATTGACGGTATTAGATTGCCTTCAATGGCCTGGCAATGGGAAGGAGATTGGCAACTGGAACTGACGTTGGATGGGCAGCCGCTAGACCATGATGGTTGGACTTATGCTGTTGACTTCCCTGCACAGTTTGGTCCATTAAAGCAGTGGAAATCATGTGTAAGAAGGAGAAAATGGATCAGATATAGAAAATTTAGTGCTATGAACTCTTGGTGTGCTATAGCACCTTTACATAAAGATCCTACTCAAGAACCTTTTATTGATATAAGTATTGGTGGAAATCAAATACCTAATGCTCCTGCTGGTACCTTATCAGTTTGGGCTATTACAGCCCATGGACGGGTCATGTACAGAACAGGTGTTAGTACTACTTCTCCTGAAGGACTAAAATGGATTAATGTTAGCATTCCACCAAATTGTGATATAAAGCAAATTTCAGTCGGCCCTGCTGGATTAGTATGGGCATTATTATGGACAGGTAGGGCAATAATAAGAAAAGGTATTACTAAAGACTGTCCTACAGGAGATGCCTGGTTAGAAGTAAAATCTCCTGTGGAAACTAAATTAACTTCTGTATCTGTAGGGTATAATGTTGTGTGGGCTATAAGTTCCGATACAAGAGTCTGGTTCAGAAAAGGTATTGAAGGTTACACTGCAGGTAATTCAGAAACTTCTGCTATGGGTAGTGGTTGGTTAGAGATAAATGGAAATATGATACATATTTCTGTTGGTATCAATGATCAAGTATTTGCTATAGGTGAAACTAATAAAAGCATCTATTGGAGAAGTGGGATAACACCAGCAGAACTCACAGGCAAAAGATGGAGAGTGGTTCAAGCAAATATGCAATTAAGTCGCACTTCAAGTTCAGCCAGTATAATTTCTTCTGCATCTAACCCGAAACACCATAGTTTGAGTTTATTAAATGAAAATTCTGTAGAATTAAAAACAACTATTAATTTACGTAATTCATGGGAAGAATCACATTCTGCACCCATTGAAAATACATTACCTTTGAAACCTTCAAAAGAGTTACGACCTGTAAAAAATACAAATATAGAGACAATTGATTTAACTGGAAAAAGCTATGAAACAACCTTAAAGAATCCAAGAGCCTGGAGTCCAGTTAGAAGTGTTGGTTCTGTAGTTGGTATGGAAGCCCAACCTGATAGTGACAGTAGTGTGTTTGATGTTGATTCTGGGATGTATTTTGATGAAGAAGTAAGCCAAACAGCTTGGGGGACATGTGATGCAACATGGACATTTATAGAGGGAGGGGCTTGTTCCATAGACAGTGTTCAAGTACCACAATGGTTCACAGATTCCAAAAATGCTCATAATTCTGACATAACAGCAAAGTGGAGATTTGAAATATTGGAAAGTTTAAAAGGTAGAAGTAATTTTAACATTGATCTAACTAATTTTGGATTAGCTATTGAAGAAAAAGGTTGGACTCGTAGTTCTGAGGCAAGATTAGTTTGTGAAAACAATTCATGTGAAGATTGTATTATATCTCTTTATTGGCATGCTTCAGAAAATGCTGGTACTCTTTCAGTCTTTCAACCTGATGGAACTATAAAATTTATTTTAAATCTTGGTGAAATTACCAGCATAGTAACATCATCAGAGCCAGGTTGTCCAAGAATAACACTAACAATCCCAAATCAAAGTCAAAAATATATGAAAATACAGTATTCTTCAGAGATGGAACAAGAGGAATGGCTTAATGTACTTGTAGATATAATGTCACAAATTAATAATTTATGTGGCAAGCCATCTCATCATTCAATATGGATTGTAACTAATTCAGGTGATGTTCTCAATTGGGATCCCTCACCTGCAAAACATAATGCTGAAAAAAATAATAGCTATACAAAAGAATTTCAAGTTTTTGGCAAAGATATAATAAGCGGATTTACAACTACTTTACACAATAGCTTTTCTCCTGGGAGCATACTTAATTTAACTGGATGTTTATATGATGAGATTAAGAGATTTCATATTAATTTACAGTGTCCAGAAGTCCAAAAACAAAGGCATAAAATTGAACAAGAAGTTATAGATGTGCCATTACATTTCAACATGAGATTTGATGAATCAACAGTTGTTTGTAATACTAAAAAGTCAGGATATTGGGGTTCAGAGGAGCGACATATCTTGCCCTTGAAACCAGGCCAAGAATTTTCATGTAAAATAATTTGTGATAGTAATGGATTTATTATTAATGTCAATAACACACATTTTTGTACTTATAAACATCGATTAAACCCAGAGAGTATAACATCGGTTTTAATTTTGGGACCATTAAAACTATATACATTAGAGTATAGTTCTACAAATGCTATTATTGGTCCTGATGAAATGATTTGGAGGATGATGGGTGGTTATTTGCGAAAAGTTGAAAATTGTCAAAATGGAGTAGTTTGGGGAATATCACATGATCATAGAGTGTGGGTTTATACAGGGGGTTGGGGTGGTGGCGTACTAAAAGGTAAATCAATCTTAATAATAAATTATTTATTGTCTGCTTTAATTTTATTTATTTACTAACATAGTGAATATTTAAATAGGAATTGGCGGTAATGAAGGTATTCATTCAATGAGTGACACTCAAACTTATTGTGTATATGAAAATCAGAGATGGAATCCTCTATCTGGATATACTTCCACTGGTCTTCCAACTGATCGATATATGTGGAGTGACATAACCGGTAAACATAAAAGAACAAGGGAACATACAAAACTCCTAAGCCGGCATTGGCATTGGGTAAATCTTTATGGAATATAACTTAAAATAATCTTAACATTATACTTCATTATTGGAAGTGTTAATTTATATGACAGAGTAATTGCAGTTCTAACTTCTTTGTAAACATATCAAAACAATATAGAAATTTTTATTACAATATCCGGTTGTGTTAACCATTAATAATTTAGCAGAGGAAATACAAATAAATAAATTATTGATCAATTTTTGGTTTCTTTAGATCTCAGAGTGGATGGTGGACTACAATACTCCAGGAGGAGTAGACAGTGAGGGTTGGCAATATGCCACAGACTTTCCCGCTCCATATCATGGCAAGAAAGTTTTTACAGACTGTGTGCGACGTCGCCGGTGGTATAGAAAAGCACAAATTATAACTGAGGGTCCATGGGTGCGGGCAGGAAGCACTGCATTACTTGATATATCATTGTGGGTCAGTATTTATAACAGACTACGTAATATCATGTTGTATAACATGTAACGTTTTTTGTTTAGATGTAGTGTTAAGTTGCACAGCCCAGTTCCACACGAAACGACGAGAGTAGCAGAACTCAACGCCAACTTATAATTAAGTAGTGGCTGCGTCCACCGCGTCCAGTACGCGGAATGCCGAGAGGCAAATAATAAACCGGTGTCTATCGAACTACACGTCATTTTACTTGTCCCCGTCCTTATACTTAACATTCCTGAATGGGATTCAAACCCTCAATCAACGCGATTACAGTTAGACGATGTGCCACGACGGTCCCGCATTTAACTTAAGTTATATATTTTTTTCAGGCTAATGAAAAAGAAGTTTTAGTATGGGCTATTACATTAGCTGGCGATGCAATTTATAGAACTGGAGTTTCAGTCAACGCTCCAGGGGTTAGTATAAATATTTTATTCAAGTACCTTTTATATTATTATCTAATGTGATGTATTATGACGTCTAATTTTAGGGTCTTCACTGGGAGCACATAAACAGCCCTCATTCACTTGTTGCTATAAGTATTTATAGTAACATCATTTGGGCAGCAGGAAGAAAGGGAGAACTGTACTATAGAGAGGGAGTAACCAAAGAAAATCCCAGTGGCTCAAATTGGAAACTAATAGAAGCGCCAAAATGCACGATACCATTTACACAAAAGACTGGTGCCGGCGCGAAGTTAGTCTCACTAACGCGAAATGCAGCTTGGGTTATACTTACAAACGGCATTATTGCTGTCAGAACAGATGTTTCTAAAGATTTACAAGGAGGGAAACAATGGAAATATTTAACAGGTATTATAAATTTATGTCGAAGCTGCAAAGGTTGTGGGTTCGATTCCTACATGGGGAAAACGTAATTTTTTATTTCTTTGCCCTAGTATGTGGGCATAACGCGGTGTTAAATTCCGCCACTTATCACTGAATGCCTGGGAAATTTTAAAAATCTGTCCAATAAACTGACTGGAAGTAGAATGACAAAATTATTTTATTGCTTTCGAAGATTTTCTTTAAAAAACTTCATTTCAATGTAAACTTATAACATTTTGTAGCCAGGGGGAATGTAGTGTTAAAATATTCTATATTGCGTGCCAAATTTTTTGACATTTTTATCCTGAATACGGACGTAACTAGCAACCAGCAGTCCATCACATTCACAACGACACTGTTTCATTGCGGCACGATGGTCGATCTATTATAAGTAACCCCTTAAAAATACGAAACAATACCTCAACAAACGGAAGCATGGTACTTTCACAATACAATAGTTAAAAATAATCAAAATTGCAAATTATAAAATCAATAACATTAGACATTGATTTTTGAGCTGAACAAAGAATGGTCACGTTAGTTGCAATTGTTAAATAAGTCATACAAACTATTTTCTATCCCATTAGTTCCTTAAATTTAGATTTTACAGTGTTCATCCTACACTTTCAACAGACTGACAACAAAAGATGTATTGAGATTTAATTCCATAATATTGTAAAGTAAACTGTAATATCTAATCTTTAATTGCTCACGTGACATAAAATATTTATAATTAATTTTATTTACAGTATTTCGTTCAAAACGACGATTTTAAAAGTATTTAGTAATAAACAGTTAATTTCAATTTATTTTATTAGCTTTATTATTTTGCTTTTCTTTGAGGCATTGTGTCGGTAAAGAAGACAAAGCGCCGCGTTAAATTCCGCCACCCTAGCAATGAGGAACGGTGTGGACACGAACATCCACATATTCCTACGTCCATTTTAAAACTAAGAAATATATATTTATTGTTAACAGATAGCGAGATGCCGTTCAAGCACGTCTCGTGTAAAGAGAGCGAGGTGTGGGCGGTGCGCGGCGACGGCGCCCTGCTGCGGCGACTCGGCGTCACCGCGGACAGCGCCGCCGGCGTCGCGTGGCAGCCGGTGCACGCGGGGAACGTGGTTCATGTCACAGCTAGAGCTCACATTTAACACTTTAAATTTATTTAGTTCCAGTGAGGCAATCGTGGTCGGGGATTGTAATCATGCTTCTTAAGCTATTATTATTTATAATCACTGCCGTCGTAGCGCAGTGGGTTGTGGGTTTGCACTCGGGAGAGTGAATTATTTTCATTTCCGTGTTCTGGTAGATGAATCGCGGCGTTGAGCTCCGCAACTTAACACTACTCACTAGGTTATCTCTGTCTACTATGCGGGCGAGGCAGTAGTACACCAGAAGTAGCTGTATTCACCGCCTATTTTATGTATCGTGCATAATATATTTATAGTTTTTGTTATATATTTTTTTTAAATATTCTGATGTCTAACTCTAGTATTAATAACTTCATTTTATATTGGCAGAATTAGAAATACTATACCGTAGCGCTCCTAATCCGCTTATCAAAGTTAAGTTAGTGACGTCACAAAGACTATATGAAGCTAATTAAAATCTTGTTATTTGTAATAAATTGCGTTAGATGGTTTAAAGTTATTTATTTCGAATATAGGACCACAAGATTCAACGGCATTTATTTGCATAAATTGCTACATTTATCGTTTTAAAAAATATTATTTAAAAATGTTTAATTAATACAAGCTCTATTTAGAGCGAAGTACAAGCGTCAGTCTAAAATTATTGTTAGCAACATTGTATGTAAGAATAAACACGACTTATGTGGTAGACAGAGAGAAAGAACCTCGTGTTAGGACAGTTCTCTGCTTTCTGCCCGAAGTAGATATGTGTGTGGTATGGCGGAGCTCAACCCCACACTTGAACAAATTGTCTCCTTATTAAATAATCTAACACCCATTTACGCAACGCGGCAAGTCATCTGAAAATGACGAATACTGGATCTCCGTTTTTTTATATTTTACAGTAATTTACTACTTATAAGCAACATGTCACACATACTTAAATCTTATTGTCTAATACTTATTTTTTAGTAGTGTTGATCTTATAAGTGTCTTATTGTGGCTGTTCATTTGTCTTAAGTTTATATTTTTTTTATTGCTAATGCAGTGTCTGGGTAAAAAGTGATTTTTTTATTTACTAATTTTGAGAGTATAAAAATATCTATATTTATGTATAAGCTATTGACTCATCAGACATAATTCGTTTATTAGTCGCATTACTTTGTTATTAAATTACTGAACATATTTTTCATTCTATAGCATACTTTAAGATTATGATATGTTTAACACTATTTATTATGTGTATTAAACATTTAGATGGCCACACTTTAAAAGTAATACCATGCCAGTTTTCTAAATATATTAATTTTAATTACGCTGTCTTGAATCGCAACAAAGTTTTACCGCCATTTTATTTTTACAATGCTTATACATATTGATAATAGTTCCCAGCTCTTGCGCTTACGTCTTGAATATCGGCTAGATAGTAATTTCCTTCGTCTATAAAAAGGATAAGTAGTATTATGAAATAAGAATTTTTACTTAAGAGTGTAGCTATATTTATTTAGTAATAAAAATTGTAACATTCCTTTGCTTTTGATAAACACATGATATTAAATGGTTGAGTTGGTGATATTAAAATTCCAAAGTTTAATTTCTTCATATATTTACTATTTACCTGTAATTTACATAAATGGCTCATTATTTATATTTTTTAATCTTAGTATAATCAATTTAGCTATAAGGAAACGAATTATTATGTAATAATCTAGTCACTGAAAATTATTTAAAGTTCCTTTGTATGATTGTATTATGCATTAAAAAAAGCTGTCTGAAAATATGTACCAAATAATACTTTCTCTTGATTTCGTATTACAATAAATGTTTATGTACAACTATATATTTGTTATTTTAATTTCCTACCTGTATTTTTCGAAGTAATAATATTTGACTCAATCCTAAAAAAACATAGCAACCTCAAAATTCAATAAAAAGATGTCCACCTCATTTTAATTTTTAATTTTATACTACATCAAAACAAAACTGTAAATAATGAAGGAATAAAGAAACAATATTACAGTCACGCACATACACGTAAATATTTATTAATGACTTACAACAAATAGTCTAGTTCATATCTAATGAAATGATTATTAGGGTCGTTTTGTATCCTCGGATATCCGGCTACGAGCGCGTCCTGTCCTCCGATATATAGTGTGTTATAGATTTTCCAATAAACATCTCGCACCTTTCTTGCTGGGTGGAATAAGCCCTATAAAAAACAGATGAATGATTTAACTTAGATATTGCACATAGCAAGAAAAAATATCCTAAAAACAATCTACTGCAGATGAATGCTCATCTGCATCAAACTTCAAGGCGGCCACGAATCGTCGTTAGTATTTTAATACCGAGCTCCACAATAAACCGTGTGATAAAGATTGTATATTTGATATTAATTGCAGCTATACTTTCACGAGTTCCTAAAAAATAAAGTAGACAGACAACCAAGCTATCCTGATTCTAATTTTTGCTTTTGAAGTATGGAGCCCTAAAAATAAAAAAACGTAAAAATACCTGTAATGCATATTGCAATATCTTGATAGGCCCCAAGGCGACCCTCATGCCCTCCACAGCGTCCATGAAGGCCTGCACGAGATGCGGCGAGGTCTCGAATATGTTGGGCCACACATGGTTCAGGAGGTGCACAAGCGCATCTTCGCAGCCGAACCCGTACACACCGAGCGCCATATGCTTTATTGCCGCACACGCGGTTTGTCGATGTACTAGATCTCTGAAAATAATTAAATAATTTCTTTGCAGTGACCGTTGTCGATCCGATATTCTTTAGAGGGAAATAACTCATAATTTTCTTGCTCTGGTAACAAGATAAAACGCGGCATTGAGTTTCTCCACACAACAGGCCAAAATAAAACTTATCTAGTAATTCAAAATTACTTTACTAAATTATTACTAAATTGACTTTTTGTGCCATTACACATAATCTGTGTGTGTGAAATATCTCCTACATTTATAAATATGTAATTTGTTTTACCTCTTTGAATTAGTCTTTTTTTATGTTGTAAGTAAAATAATAGCTACTCTTTTATAGTAAACATAATGTCCTACAGTGTGAACTGATATGAACAGTAATATTAACTTACACTTTAACTTAATATGACGTAAGAACAATTAAAGGTTAGATCAACAACCTAATAAGCCAATTATCGTTACATACATAAATAATAATTCTTACTGTAAAAATATTTTTATATTTTTTTTATCAATAATTATAATTCAAATTATTATTTACCTATCCATTAAGGCGTCTTCAAGCAAAGGGCACACAGCGTAAATATAGTCCTTGCCCATTTCCCCAATGTATTCAAACAAGAAGGACAACGACTTGAGGACACCATTCTGTACATTGAGTTCCGGTACTCTGTACTCATTCATTAGCGCCGGCAACACTGTGAAGGGAGAACATGTTTCCGCCACTATAGCAATGGCCACTGTTGTGCACACTCTGAAACAATCGTGTAATAAATATTTTAAACAGTTTCAATGTTATTTCACACTAGAGAGAAAATCCGAAAAATATGTTAACTCTTAATTGCAATTATTACGTATTTACAGATACGAATTATTGCTGTATAAAAATGCCCATATGTAATTAGTAAATACTCAATATATAAATAAATGAGATGATGAGAAATGTAAATGCGACAGGTTTGATCACCACTCGTATTATTTTAATTTCCTTGCTCTGTAACAAGACAAAGTCCTCGAGCGGCGTTGAGTTTCGCCACAATACGCATGTCTTGAAAATTAAGCGGAATGTGGGAAATGGACTGTCTTAGTTATTAAAAAAGGAAATACCTGTTTTGTCTCTCCTGTACTTTCAAATTATTGAGCAGCGTGGCGAGCACGTCGTGGGGGCCGATTGCCTTTGCGATGTAACCAAATGTATTGACGGTCGCTCGTCGGATAGCCTTCTTGTGTGCTTTGAGAAGCTCCAACAACTCAAAACAGATTCTCATCCATTCTCGAGCGGAAACAAACTCTGGACCTCTGTCTGCAATACGTCCTACTAGATCAATACAATTTTCCTGTACTTTTTCATGTCTGTAAAAAAATATTATTAGATGAATCTTAAACATTTCATGTGTATTGCTTAATAATACATTGACATAAGATGAAAATATTACAAATAAAATGAAAAAAATATATACTGTAAGGGTACAAATAAAATTCCACAAACCTGTTTTTCAAAATAGGTGTTAATCTGGGTAGGAGATCTTTGATAGGGGGTGTCATTTTTGTCATACCAATAACATTTACTATAGCTTTTAGAGCGCCTAAGATTGACCCTAGTACTTCTGGGTATTCCTCTCCTAAATATTCATATAAAACTACGCCAAGATGCCCCATGAGCTTTTCCTAAAAATAGATATATTATATTAACCCTTGCATATTATAATTACGTTACTATAAAAAGCATAATTAAACTTTATATATTATGTCAAGCAAAATAGGTTAGTGGTTTGCTAAGGAAGCAAGGTCACTTTATAATCTCAATTAACACAATCTTATAATAATCGTCTCTTCGATCCACACTTTTATTTTATCACAAAAAGTACTAGACTAGCAAAACCATTACATAACATTCTTATTTAATACTGCTTACATGAACAGAAACACAATATTGTAAAGTATATAAATAATATATATAAGGGCAAACCTCCTGACAAGTTTTCATGACAACAGCAATACGGGAAATGAGATCAGCGGCTTGCTGGCGTACTTTAGCTGATTTGTTGTTCATGCGCCATAGAATGATACCACAAATTTGTGGCAGGTACGGCTTTACACGCTTGCCCAGTTGATTCACGATCGTACCAAAACCATTCAGCATCACCACATCCTGTCAATTGTTAGATTTCCTTTTATTTAAGTTATAGTTATTTTAGAAAATGTACAAAAAAATTAAAGTAATGAGAGACGAAGCCGAGAGATTTGAACCCCCACCTCTTTGGAAAGCCAACTGATCTGACTGACAATCTGATCAACTAAGCCATACGTTCACATATAACTTACTTGGTCAGTCAAAGAGGCGTGGGTTCAAATCCCGCGCTACTTTAAATTTTTTATACATTTTCTTAATAAACAGTTTTCTTTCCTAAGTGTGGAATAACACTTTAAAAATGTTTAAAAATAATAATAACTCACCTCTGTCGTCTGTTCTTGGAATGCATACAGTATGCCATCAATTAAAGCCTCTTCAAGTTTTGAATCAATATCCGCTGCGCCCAAATTAGCAAGAATTTTCTCAATGGACTCCATAACCATTTTTCTATATTGTTCATTATCATCCTTAAGATCGTCTACGATCCTGTTAATGATTTCTGAAGCACCAACCTATGAAAAAAATAAACGAAATATATGAAGCTTTTATTCACAATGAGGCCGGCGGCAGCACGGCGGTTTTTGACTGCAAAGGCGACGGTCTTGGGTTCGATTTCTACTCGAAGGAATGAAATATCTTCATATCTTCGCTCTAGTAACAAGACAAAGCTCGGCTTTAAGTTCCGCGCTACTTAATACGAAATGTCTCGAAATATTAAGCAGATAGACGAGGTATCTTCTGCCGACCCAGCCATGTGCGGGGAGCAGTGTAAATCTAAAAAAATACATTACAAAATATAGCAATTTAAAATAAAAGTTACCAACCTTGTTGGCGATTTCGACAGTTGTGTCTACAAGTTGTCTATAATTACGACGATCTAACGCCATTCTGTGGTTCCAAAAATGTTTAAAAAAGTGCGGCAAAATCTCGTCCATAATATATTGCGGCTCCACACCATCTGTTCCGCAACACTGTTTCACTACCTGTGGATTTTATAAATAAATTTATGGTACTATTAAACACTAAGTTAATTCAATCATTACGAATATGTGCATCATGAGTTACAAAAAGTAAAAAAATAGTTATTTTCTCATACCTTGAGTACAATCTTCTTCATTTCTTCATCAGGCGACTGGAACTCTCGTATCAGGATAAGCATGACCTCACGTGTGTAGTAGTTAGCATATTCGGCATCCATAAGCGGTATCAGATACCCAATGGCTTTTAAGAAGGCGGCCAGACCTTTACCGCGGTGTGTGCGGATACCTTTCCATAGCGGTTTAAGTACAGAGTCGAATGATTCTATACCATAAGGTGTAGCAGCTTCAGCCAACGCGGCACTCGCTAAAGCTGTGATCGTCCGCACTTTCTGTTGTTCGTCTACTAAGCCTGAATACAATATATACTTATTATTATTTTCAGCAGAGGTACGTTATTGTTAGGACATTCTTTTCTCCACTTTACGCTTTATTTTTTATAATTTATTAACTTAGTGTTAATCACTATATTTCCCAACTTCTCAGCTATCAATTTTATAGACATGTTGAGTGGAGAATGTCAATATCACATTTTGTCTTCTTACCACAGCAAGAAATTAAATGAATTGATTCATTTGAAGTGGGAACTAAACTTATTATCAGAATTTACATATTTTGAACATAAAAATATATCATCTTTAATAAACAACATACCATGTTCAATGATTTCCACAAGTGATTTGAGATGAGGTAATATAGCACATCCCATCAATATAGCAATTTGTTGTACAATTTTAATACCAGTGTGCCGGGCTTGCCAAGATTTCTTTGAACGACATACAGCCTTTAAAAACGGTAGTAACGATGGGATTCCTAAAAAGATATAGAGAAGGATAGAATAAAATTATTTTTGATTTAATAAAAAAATATTTAATGGTATAGTTTTACCCAAAGCCGATGCAACGACAGCGAAAGCCCTGGCTGTAGTGTTTCGCACGTATTCATCAATATTGTCAATATCAGGCCTCATTGTGGAGATCATAGTGGCTAGACCGGCGGCTTTAGCCAAATTAGATATAATTTCACGACCTTCTACACGAGCGTAGTAATCTTCGTCAATCAGTAAAGGTTCTATTACGACAAGAATCTAAAAAAAATAAAGACCTTTGAGTACTCTATAAAAAAAAAAATTGTAGATATTGTTAACAATGCTTACTTTGTGAACATATGGACGAACTAAGTCATCTAATTTATATAAAATTCTGTCAATAACTTTGACGAGCAAGTGCCGTTCCTGGTCCTCAAGAGTGGGGCTCATAAGCAAGGGCAATATCTGATTAAAGAGTGGTCCTGCCCCAAAATCGCGAGCCTTGTCTGTAATCTGACGAAGTGCAGCTTTGCACATGGGTGGGGTGCCATTCTACAACAAAAAAAGTATAAGTTAAAATGCATATTTTTAATAATTATTGTACATTTACTATATATTATTTTATATCAATTCAAAAATATCAAAAATAAAATGATAATGAACCGTTAATTAAACACCTAGTGTTATATATACAACTCACTTTAATTTTCAAAAGCAGCTTCATGATCTTCCTCTCCTTAAGCTCCTCGGGGGAGAGGGCGTCCTCGTCGACGTCGACGAGCAGTTTGTCGAAGTACTGCGCGTCCTCGGGCTTCATGAAGGGCAGCTGCTGCGCGCCCTTGGGCTGCGGGTCGAGCAGTCGCGCCGCCGCCGCCGCGGACCCCCCCACTTCCTCCGTCTGCATGAAAAAGCCGATTGGGGTACCCGCTAAAGGCGTGGGCGTGGCGGTCAGCTTACGAGCCGGGGTCCGGATCGGAACATAACCTGGGCAATAATATACAACGTTACTCCTCATTGCCGTCAGATAGCGAGACCGTCATTTTTATTGTTTATCATGCATACTAAAAACACAAAACGGCAACTGAGCTATTAAAGCTAAATCTGGTAGTCTATCCGACGGCATGACTGTAAAGCGTTATGTCATCATTCATCTGAAAGAAAAATTCATTATTAAAATTGATTCTGATAAGTAAAAATGCAACACATGTATGTATATCGATTTAACGTCGACTTATACCCGTGACATAGATGTTGGCATTTAATACATGTGTCCTGAAACTAAAGTTGTGATTAATTACTAAGTGTTTACCTGTACCTCATTATAATGAATGAATTTTAGGATAAAACAAACAAAACTAGATAGCTCAAATTGAAGTGCACTTACCGGCCGGCGGAGGCAAAACCTTGTACCCAGGTGGGAACATGGCATCGAGCTCTTCATCTGTGTAGGGTCTATTGCGTTCATCTATTTCTTTCTCCCAACGGTATGCCTGCAGTTGTTCGGGAGTCATGGCAGCGATGTGACCAGGAGTAGGCGTAGCCATGGCCATGGCTTTCACACCCACTGGAGTAGACTATTTTGGAAGTATAAAAAAATTATATAAGAAAGATGTCACTTCAATTTTCTTGTATTGTTGTGAATATTTTGTTGTTAAAAAGCATATATAAATTAAGAAAGGCCTTCCAACAACATCTGAATATTCTAATATCACCATATTTCAATATTGATTAATTCCTATTAATAAGTAGGCAGAGCAGGTTAATTTTCTATTCTAATGTTAGTTCTTTGATATAAAAATTTTATTCATCAAATAACAATAAAGTTCCTGATGGGTTAATAGAATTGGGATACACTGCAAAGATTAAAAAAAAATACTTACACCACCAGGGGTGAATATCGGCGTGTGTGGTGTGTGCGGCGTCGGAGTGGCATGCGAGGGCGTGGCGTGCGACGGCGTGGCATGCGAGGGCGTAGCGTGTGAGGGCGTGGGCGTGGCGGCGGCGGGCGTGGCGCCGGGCGTCTCGTCCCAGCGTGACCGGCGCTTGGTGCCCGGTGTGGGGGTCTCCTGTATCGTGTCCACCCCCACGCCGCGGTCCGTGCGTGGTGTTTCGGCCCAGCCACTTGCATGTCCGGGTGTTTCTAACATACAAAGCGATAACAGATGTGACATCACAAATGGGTATTATCACATCAAACATTACAATGTTAATTATCTTTTATCTAATTCACTTTGCATAATACTCACTAATAAATCATCCCTTAGCCTTTTAAAAGTTATAAGGTTTGCAAATTAATTTGTGGTTAATATTTTTCATATAGAAATATATATTAGTAAAAATTTTATCTAAATATTTATATTTTTCAAAATATTTATATTTGTTTTAATGAGGATGCTGTTTGCTACTGACATCAAAGTGGAATATCTAATTGGACTATTAAACACAAAAGGATTTCGAATCGACCCAGTAGTTCTTGAACCAAATAAACTATGCATATTTATAATATTAATATAGATCATTTTATATTTTATTTTAAAATAATTTTATGAAAAATTTATATGTATAATAATAAATTTATTTGTATATACCTCTGTCAGTTTTAGGTGTTTCGTCCCATCGGTTGCGGCGCGAGGCGTGGTGCGCGGGCGTCTCGCGGCCCGGCGTGGCGTGTCCCGGCGTGAGGTGCGCGGGCGTGGCGTCCCACACGCGCGCCGACGGCGTGGCGCCGGGCGTCTCACCGCCTCGCCCGCTGGCCCCCGGTGTCTCTTCCCATGCACCACGCTGAATTCGAATATAATGATTGTATTGATATTACAAATTATGTAAAATTTTGAAGCTAGAAAACTACCTAGAATCACGCTGTAGTTATGTTTTATTTAATTGAGGTACTTTCTTAAGCAGAAAATTAGTAGTGACAAAATAGTAAGTATCTAAAGAGAACTTATAAATGAATTTATAAAAAGACACACATTGTTCCAATTTCTATAGTTACTTAAAATATGTTTAAAGTATTTTAACGTAATCTATGAGACATTGTGTGTTTATAAATTTTGAGATGAACTAAAGTTGAATAAAAAAAATATAATTATTATTCAAAATGACCACCCTTGTTTTTATAAATACAGACCATTAGGTGGTTTAGCAGACATCAATTGCAGCATGATGTGTTTCTAGTGACTTCAAGTTTAGGTGGGGGACATTACATGCTTAAGCTGGTCCCAGCTTTTTCAAATCTTTACTGCTTTTGGCATAAGCTTTATTAATTTGAAGAGCAAGCAACATTGGACAAATGTGATTTTCTAGTTGTATACCTTTACTTGAGATCATATAACAGTATCCTATTGATTGAAATGCCCAAAATTCCAATGTACAGATAGATACTACAGAGTACAACATTTCAGCAAAGTATATTTTGGGGTATTCTTACAGGTACTCTTATGTACCATAAGAAAATATAGGTACACAACATGGCAGGGTATGAGATATGGATATTATTGAGCCCTACAGGGCCCCACAGAAGAATACCTGTCACCAAGATGTGATGCAATGTGACAATGAACTCTTTAAAGAATATTATTAGGTGAAAAAAATATTCAATTTATGTTTTACCTCATTTTCCCATGAAGGTGTAGCCTGAGAACTTGGAGTGGCAGATATAACAGTTTTTTTAACAGATGGTGTCTCTTCTGAACTCTGGTCCCAGCGACCTTTGCGTTTAGCAGCTGCAGGTTTTGCCGACTCACCATTTGATTGTGCAACTGGTTTTAAGGTTCCTTCTCTGGCTCTTTCTAACAATTTTTTTCTTAACTATAAAGAAACAAAAAAAATTGTAACTAATTAATAAAATAAATTATAACAATTAATGTTGTTTTTTGATTTATCATAATTTAATTTTAAATTAATAGATCTTGTTAGCTACAGTGAATATACATATTTTTTCTAAAAACAAATTCATTGTATGTGCTCAAATTCTTAATTTTCTAATATTATATTAAAAATTATACAATAATATATCAAAACTTAATCATTACACTCATACTAATTGATAGAAATACTTCTTTAATTTATTTAGATAAGAAAAATGAATCATTAGCATTTTTAGCATGCTGCACAGAGAAAGCACAGATTTTTGATAATAATGTGTTCTTTATGTTTTAAACTTACTTCAGTTTCTTCTGCTCTGAGATACTGTTCTTTCATAATTTCTGTATATGTTCTGGAGCCAACATCTGGAGTTTTCCCTCCTAAAATAAATAATTTAGATAATTTTATCATTTATTGAATTGGAATAGGATGGGGGAGGCCTATGTCGAGGGACAACCTGATCAAAAACTGGCTGCTAAAGTTAATTACTTTTTAAATGTTTTTAATTTTAAGTCTTTAAATTTTTATTGTATACTTTATTTTCATTTTGCAAACAAAAATTCTGAAATGGTCAGCGAATAAAGGCTTTATTTATTTATTATCATTTATTGAATGACATGCTGAAAAAAATAAAAAACAAATTTTATTTTACCTTCAGCAAATGGATCTGATCTTTCAGGGGATATAATCATTCGTCGTCTCTTTTGTCTGTACTCATCTTCTCTATCGGCAATTGTTGGTCTTCTCTTGTCCGCAAAAGGATCATAATCTTTATCACTCTGGGAAAATAAATAATAAAATATTTACATAAATCAATTCAAAAAATATCAATAGTACCCTTACTGTAAAAAACTTACCTGAGCTATATCATTTAAAAGAGAAGCTGGCGCTGTATATCCTGGTCGTTTTTGTGATATAGGTACATTCTCAACATCTTCATCTTCTATTTCATCATTAGCAGCAATCGAAGTAACATAGCCATCATACCTCGATTTTCCTGCTTGTGCAGAACTATCATAGATGTCATTGTCATAATAAGTTTCACCTAAAGAAACTCCTTTACCTGACCCATTTTCCGGCAATTCATTTTTCTTCGACTGAATTTCACGTATTTGCGCCTCTATGGCTGTAATCAAAATGAGTGATAAAGAAAGGAAGTAGTAGATGACTTATCTAAATAAACTTAAAAATGAAAATCCTAATTTGGTTACTTTTAAAATGAATCAAATAACAAATCAAAACTTTTACTTTTGGAAATGATAAATGCTATTCCGAATGATGGCTGAACACAACAATGTCCGCATTTTCGGAAATAATATATTTAATAAATACCTTCGTGAGTTCTGGGTATTTTATCCATTGTATAAATTCATTAACACAATAAAATTGTTCAGTTGCGCTTAATTTAAGAAATTATTGTATTTTCTTATACATAAAATTCTGTAACCACACCAACAATTAAATAAGCCACAGATAACATTAGTTAAAAGACGCCTGCAGACTATATAATTCAGAAATTTGATAAAGATTAAATATTATGGTACACACAGCATACAATCGTTTCTTTCTTATCGAATTTATTATTATTAATATGTCATGGAAGTTATGTCTATATCACATATTATTTTTTTCAGTTTAAGGAAATCTAGTTTCAAAAATTGGCTTTTATGAAGGTTTGCGTCGGGATACAGATCCCATGATTACGTACCGTAACCTTTGAAATTTCTTATTTATCTGTCGTTTCGTAATACACATTACACTTTGCTTAGTTCTTACAATATCTGTGGATTATATTCTCCTTGCTTGCTTTAGCACTGGGTACGTGTGCGCTTAAAAATAAGAATTTTGTTGTAATTTTTTATAATTTTAATGATTATTAATCAAATGTTTATTTCTTGGTAGGAGAAAGAAAAAGTCGATCCTGGCGTCTCTACTATAAGTTATCAGGTTGATTAGCTACAGTACATAAGGTATGTATTACTATATTTCATGAACACTAGTTCCACGTCAAATGTGTTGGAAGAAGGTGACACGTATTATCACAATTCGGAATGCCGAATTTGAAATAAAAAAATATTAAATATTTACATTCTCACATCAATTAATTCACATCAAGTAATTCATTCTAATACATATTTTATATGTAATAATAGTTAAAATCTTGCATTTCATATTTATCTACATGTCACTACATCCACATGATTTATTTCGAATTATACATTAGCACCTTAGCTGGTGTATGTACTGTCTAAAGTATCAAAAAATATTAATTACAAGTTACTTGAATTATTTTTTTTTCTTAAAAATATTTTGGGTTTGCGTTATAAATAAAAGGCGTCATATTTCTGTACTATCGTTTTGGTCTTGGCAATATACGATTCCTCTTTTATTCCTCCTCACAAAATATTTCTAATTATGATGGTTAATCAATTCATAAGTAGACTATTTAATTTTTATAAAAGAGAACAATGTTATGAGTAATTTCCAATGTTAAATAATGTTCGTCTATATTTACTGTACCTTCTATTACATATTTTTCTATTAGATGATATTCTCTGCTCTTCTTTTATTCATTAATAAAATAGTTTTCTACATAAGTATATAAAGTACCTAAATAATTATGTTAAAACTTTTATTACATACATTACTTCTTGTATTTGTCCTTCAACTCTATTTATTACAAGTAAGTAATGAGCAGCTTGTGTAAACTGCCCTGCAAACACTTGTTTAAACAAGTGTAAAATATGTTAAAAGTCTGGTTTTATTGCTTCTTAAATGTAGTACTGTAACGACTTGGCGCGGACAAGGACTGCTGGAGGGAAAGAAAATGATGCATCAGCAATCCATGATGGTTGGAGATATGATTCCTGTACACTCTGAAATACCCGTGCATTCTGAAGAAATGAATAATATTGGATATGATAATAGCAACTCATATACTTATGATGACCTTTTTCCGGCTTTACCGCATGCCCAACCACCTGTGCAGCGCAATAATATTCAACAAGTAACTAATAAACTACGTGTTGGCTCTTCATTGCATACTCAGGTATTATTCTTATTGCTCTGATAAAAGTTTTATAGTTCTTTTTGATAATATAATTATATAACCGATACTGATAAGAACTTACCATGTGTTTCATATTGACGACAGTAAATTTTTTGTAATAACTTATAAAGATAATAGATATAATAATAATCCAGTAAGTGGTTTGATTTAAAAAGAAATTTTAAAAATCAAAAATAATAATGTTGATATCCTATTAATAATATTTTTAATTATTGAACAAAATTTATTTATTAAATTATAAAAATTTAATTAGTAGTGTCTTATCACACAATTGCTAACATGCAATCAAAGTTCATTGTTATTTATGGAATACTATCAATATAAGTATGCAATTTTATTATTTTTTAAGTATTATTCAACACTCAGGGAAAAAAAAAATATTTTAAAAACATAAAAAATTGTATTGCACTCTGACCACTAACTTATGAGTTAGTGGTTATGAGAACTTATGAGTATGTATGCATTCTCATCAACCTATGGTGAAATTCTTATACATTTGTTACAACTTATTTATTTTTTAAAAAAAATTAACAGTGGGAATGTTTTAAAAAAAATGTCTTTCTTAAGCATGGAATAAAAATATTTAAAAAAATAAATAAATAGCATTCTCTCTTGCCAAATCATAATTCAAATTGTTATATGTTTCTAATTAAAAAAGAAGCACTTATTTTTCATGTGATTAAATGTATTCTTGTAATACTTTATAAAATATGTACCTTTAAAAACAATTTACAAAAATTGCAGGTTTTCCATGTGCCATATGAAGAAAGAAAATTAGATAATGCTAACACCTTTGGTGAAGGTGAATCTTTGAGAACTTGTCAATCTATCACTAAAGATACTGGGGCTCATATTGAGATATCTACAAGCAAGGATGGAAGCTTGACTTTCCTTATTACTGGAAAGCATAGTGCTGTTCTTGATGCTAGAAGACTCATTTTGACTCACTTTCAACAACAGGTAAACATAAACAACAAAATATGCAAATGTAAATGCTTAAAATTCTTGTATTTAAAATTATTATTATTTTTAGGCAAGTAAGCAAGTTACAATTCCCAAAGAACATCATCGTTGCATTCTGGGTAGACAAGGCCAGAAACTGAAAGACTTGGAAAAAGTTACAGCCACTAAAATAAGTGTACCCAGTATTGCTGACAATAGTGAAACAATTACGATTACTGGAACTAAAGAGGGAATTGAAAAAGCTGAACATGAAATTCGAGTCTGTTCAGAAGAACAGGTAGGTTTATGTTTACTTTGATATATATTTTTTTTTATGGAAAAAAGGACAAGGCAAACGAGCGTTCGGGTCACCTGATGATGATCACCGCCGCCCACGACCCCGTGCAGCACCAGAGGAGCTACAGGTGCGTTGCCGGCCTTTGAGGTGGAGATAGACGCGCTTTTTGAAGGTACCCATATCGTACCGACCTGGAAACGCTGCCGCGGGTAGGCTATTCCACAGTTCGGTGGCGCGTGGAAGGAAATTCCTACGAAACCGCACAATAGTGGAGTGCCACGCATCCAGATGGTGTGGATGATATTTAAGTTTGTGACGTGCTGTGCGGTTAGAAAATTCGGCGGCTTGTAACTTAACTAACCTAACCTATACCAATTCCCAAATGCTACGGTTGGGGGTTTGATTCCCACTCGGAGGAGTAAATTATAGAGTATATATTATATTAAAGTATTCCTCCTATTTCCTCGCTCTCGTAATGAGGCAAAGCGCGGCATTGAGTTTCGCCACTCAGCACGCAATGCCTCGAGAATTCGGCGGAAAATGAGGAACGGAAGTGTCTTAATGGGAATGGTGTCACTTAACACTAGGTTCATCATATGTTAAAAATAATAGCAATATTAAAAAACATACTACTTTCTGTTTTAGTCTCGCAAGGCTTTGGAGCGTATAACAGTGCCTAAGATCTACCATCCGTTCATTCAAGGACCTTTTGGTGAGCGTGCTGCAGCTCTCAGTGCAGAAACTGGAGCGCGTATTCACATCCCACCTGCGTCCACCCAAAGCGATGAGATTGTCATTGCAGGTGAAAAGAATGGTGTGTTGTCTGCAAAGGCGCAAATCGAGAAAATTTATGAAGAAATGGTAATTAAATTCTTTTTTTGTCAGAAGAAATCTAAATAAATGAAAGACACAAGCTCTGCCTAATTTACGTCATAAGTACTTGTTATAGATTGGTTATAAAACAAAACTGTTCCAAAGCTTGTCATAATTTTTGAAATTTAAAAAATATATTTATTTTTGAAGTGCTAGTTCAATGTGTTATAGTAAAAAAATAAGCAGGCAATGTAGTCAAAACCATTAATAATATTTTAAATGTATTTATGAATTTATTTTTTATTATTCATTCATCAAACAGGCAAACAAATGCTCCACTGTTCGCGTCGAGGTTCCTAAATCTCAACATAAATATGTTATTGGTGCTAGAGGAACAACAATACAAGAGATTTTGAAAGAAACTGGAGTGTCGGTTGAAATGCCACCACCTGACTCACCAACCGGCACTATTACTCTCCATGGCCCTCATAATAAAATTGGTCTTGGTAAGTCATTTGATTCTAGATATTCTATAGTTATTTAATAAATTACATGGAAATAAATAATAAGGGGATGTTTTGGTGTAGTTTGATAGTGTCAGACTTTAAGTGGTACTTTGTGGTAAGAAGACAAAGCGCCATGTTGAGTTCACACAATATCTTAAAATTGTAGGGAAGTTAAAGATTGGAGTGTGTTGACACTAGGTGTCCTTTGCATACCCTGCTATATGAGGGATACAGTGTGAAACTAATACTAATAAATGTTTTTAGCTCTATCTAAGGTATGTGAAAAAGCAAATTCAGTTAAAACAGCTACTGTTGACGCGCCCACATGGATACATAAGTATATTATTGGAAAGAATGGCTCTAATATTAAGAAGATCACTCAAGACTTCTCTAAGGTAAAAACATATTGTTGGGCAACTTTTTTATACTTTATAAAAGTCTTAATATATTTTCATATTTTTTTGTAATGCATATGCATATTTATTAAGTGAAATAAAATTCTTAGGTGCATGTTGACATAACTCATTCAGAAGATAAAGTTAAAATTGATGGACCTCCAGAAGAAGTAGAACGCGCACAAGTAGAACTAAGTGACTTTGTTAAGAACTTGCTGGCAACTCTCACTTATGTTGAGCTTTCTGTTGATCCTAAGTTCTTTAAACATATTATTGGCAAAAGTGGAAGTAACAGTAAGTGAAAATTAGAATTATTATTATTGTTTTATCCATAATTAAGAGTAAATTTTGATAACACGACTAAAGTGCCGCATTGGTTCCAAAAGAGTAAATTTAACTTTTTCTTTTTTAGTTAACAGACTGAAAGATGAGACTGGTGTAGTTATAAATATTATTGAAAGTGAAGGAAACAACGTGATTCGTATCGAAGGTAGTCGCCAAGGTGTCGCTGATGCCGAAAGAGAATTGAGAGAGATGGTAATGAAACTTGAAAATGAGAGGACGAAAGAAGTATTTTTCGACCACAGATATATTAAATCATTAATTGGAATTCGTGGGGAAAAAATTAAAGAAGTTCGTGAAAAATTTGATCGCGTTCTAATCTCACTGCCAGACCAAGGTCAAAAGAGAAGTCCTATTAAACTTAGAGGTCCACAAGAGGACATTGAAAAATGTGAGAAATATCTACACAAGTTAATGAAAGAGATTGCAGAATCCTCTTTCGTTCAAGAAGTGCCAATATTCAAACAGTTCCATAAATTTATAATTGGTAAGGGTGGAGTTAATTTACGTAAGATTCGTGATGAAACTCAGACTGCGATTGATTTACCCGCAGAAGGCGTCGATAGTGACGTCATCACTGTCCGAGGTAAACGCGAGAACGTAGAGGAAGCCGTAAAGAGAATACAGCAAATCCATAATGAAAAGGCAAATATTGTTACTGAGGAAGTCACTATTGCGCCCAAATACTACAATTCCTTGATTGGCGCTGGTGGAAAATTAATTCATTCAATAATGGAGGAGTGCGGTGGTGTGCTCATTAAATTCCCGCCCGCAGATAGCGACAGCGATAAGGTCGTAATTAAGGGGCCCATTGAGGATGTGGAGAAGGCCAAGCAACAGCTCTTGGCGCATGCCACTGAGCGCGAACTGACTTCTCATACTGCTCAAGTACGCGCTAAACCAGAACACCACAAATTTTTGATTGGCAAGAGTGGTGCTAACATTAAGAAGATCAGGGAGAATACTGGAGCTCGCATCATATTCCCGACCGAGAAAGATGAAGATAAAGAAGCTATTTTCATAATTGGTAAGTAAATATGAGTATGTTCTTATTTGTTGGCTCTGGTAAGGCGTTGAATTCCACCACACAACTCAGTGTCTTAAATGTTTAACTTAGAAATAAAAACCAAATTATTAATGTATATATCTATAACCAAATTATTAATGTATCTATCTTGAACAGGTCGTGAAGAGCAAGTGGAGGAGGCGCGCAAACAGCTGGAGGCTGCGGTGGCGGAAATCAGCAACGTATCGGAGGGTGAGATGTCGGTGGACCCTCGTCACCACCGGCACTTCGTGGCACGCCGCGGCGAGGTTCTGCGCCGCATCGCCGATGACTGCGGCGGCGTTCAAATCTCCTTCCCGCGCCAGGGAGTCAACAGCGATCGCGTCGTACTCAAGGGACCCAAGGACTGTATCGAGGCCGCCAAGAACCGCATACTGGAAATCATAGAAGATTTAGAGGCCAAAGTAATTATTTTTTATTTACTCTGCTCCCTAATAAACAATCATTGCGCTTACAGTAAGAAGTATTGCACTTCACGAGAAAGGCTAATTTTTATATATATTGGCTCATAAAATATATTTCATTTTCTATAGGTCACTATAGAATGTGTGATCCAGCAAAAACACCACCGCACAGTAATGGGTGCACGTGGTGCGAAAGTCAAAGACATCACTGCTGAGTTTGATGTTCAAATCAAGTTCCCTGAACGTGACCCCACGGAAGGAGCTGATATTCCTGTGAAAAATGAAGAGAATGCTGAACCTGGTGCCAATGATATTATAAGAATAACAGGACGTCCTGAAAATTGTGAGGCTGCCAAAAAAGCTCTTTTAGAACAGGTATGACAATTTTTATATTAAATTTTTTATTATGCTATGAAAGTATACAAACATATACACATAATTTACAATAAAAGAATATTGCCTAAATTGCTTTTTTTTTTTTTTCATTTTAAAATTTATATTTTAGGTGCCAATTACCATTGATGTTGAAGTTCCCAATGACCTTCATAGATTACTTGCTGGTCAAAAGAGGCGTGAATTAATGCAGACTTATGACGTCCACATCCAAATGCCTCCCAATGAAGACAACAGTGATATTGTTAAGGTACATAATATATATTAAACATTGTCCTGCCTGAAAAATGTTGTATAAAAGATACATATTTCACCAAAAATCTTTGATAAAGAATATTTTTACCCTATCTGTATATTTTTTTTCTAAATGTTTACTCCCAAGAGATCACTTATAGTGATAAGGTCGCCGTTGCATCCTAGTTATATTTCTAGAGCTATCGATTTTCTTTTTTTGTGTATGCAATAAAGAATTTTATCTATCTATCTATATTTTATATAGATGTTTATACATCCCCTATACCGCCTCAGGCCCATACAATATCATACAAGTTGGTTCAGTCCTGAAATTGAGTAGAATCTTAAAGCACTATTGACATCTAAATATCGTGTAGCCACCTGAGTTAATCCTTTTTCATTCCTATATTGAAATATAAAATTTTCTTCATCCATTTTAACTTCATTATCATTTATAGGTAACCGGTACACCAGCAAATGTTGAAAAAGCTAAGCAAGCTCTCACTGAAAAAATTGTAGATATGGAGAAAGAAAAAGAAGATAGAGTTTTGAGGTAAATATTTTCATAACTGTCCTTTCAATTTTATTTATTTATTTAAAATTATTTGTTTTGCTTAATTCTGTGTAAACTTTTATATTTAATAGGTCATTTGAGCTGAAATTCAAAGTGGACCCTGAATATCATCCTTTGGTTATTGGTAAAGGTGGTTCTGTCATCACTAAAATTCGTAATGATTATGGAGTACAAATTAACTTGCCAAAACGCGGAGAACCAGAAGACGATACCATCACAATTCAAGGTTATGAGGACAAGGCAATACAAGCCAAAGAAGCCATTATGGCTATTGTTCATCAACTTGTAAGTGCATTACTAATATTATACTTAGTTATTATTATTATACTTTCAGTTGGAAAACTATTTTTAGTTAACACTATTCAACACAAACACTTTTTTAAACTAGCTGTTTACAGTAGTTCTACAGTAAACGCAGGTCTGGCTTAGTATGTAAAATGAAAAAATTATCATTTTGGATTGGCTATAATATGTAAACAACATAATGAATACCTTAAATATATCCTCAATTATTGTATATTATTATTGTAACATACTCATTATCGAAATTTAATTTAAAAAAAATATTTAAAACATTTTTTCTTTTATAATGTAAGCTTATATTTTTCTTTTATAATTTAATCATAACTCCTCTTAACAGTAAACATTTATTTCTAGGACAATCAATTCAGAGATGAAGTAGATATCGACCCACGTGTCCACAGGAGGCTCATAGGCCTGAAAGGAAAGAATATTCGTCGTATAATGGACGAGTATAAAGTAGACATTAGATTCCCAAAACAGGGAGATGACAGCATTGTCGTTATTACTGGTGATGAAGACAATGTTCTAGATGCAAAAGATCACCTGCTGAATTTGGCGGAGGAATATGTATGTATCAGTATTTAATTAATCTGCCATCAAACAGTAGTGTGTCTAAATATTTAAGTTTCCTATAAAAATTTTGGTGTATAGATGGGTAGCCTCTGCATCTTGTAGAAGCAAGAAAATTAATCTTATATATTTCTATCTCATATATTTCTGATATGTGATTGGTGTTGAATTTCTTATATGGTTAAAAAAGTATTCCTTTTTTAAAGAATTGTAAAAAATACGTGATGAATAGTGAAAGATGGTTGGTTGGTTGCTTGCCTTGTCCTTTTCCATAAAAATGGTCACATTATTTAAGATTGTTTTAATAGCAGTCTTAAATTTTCATGTTAAATAATTATATCATAGTTATATATTTAAATACTACCAGTATCTCATGATATGAGTATGTCAATATTTACAGCTGCAAGATGTGGTAGACCGTTACCAAAGACCAGCGGCGCCGTCTTTAGGTGATTTTGGGGATGTACTGAGTGGGGAGGTCGCGAGCGCCGGAGCAGCTCCGGTGGCCCCGTCCACCGGCTTCGTGGTTAAGGGCGGGCCCTGGGAGCAACGCGCGCCCGACACGGCCTCCACGCACGAGTTCCCCACCATGCCGGGAGCCCCGCGCGCCGCCGCACCCGCTCCGGCCCCCGCCCCTTCCACCGCCTGGGGACCCCGCCGCTAACCATCTACAAGCTCATATCTCTTACAACTAAGCTCGACTTTTAGATCCAACTTATACATTCTCAGAATAAGCCATTAACTGTTGTAGATGCAAGTTTTAGTTTCATGCATATGGTAATACAATTATAATCATAAGTAGCTATTGTTATTTCATTAAAACTTTCTGTTTTATTAGAATTGTTATATCATATCTTAATATGTATAACATGTGCGGGCGTTATTATCGTACACCATATCGTCCCTTCGGTTTTATTCCTGAGCTTTTCGTGATTGTTGGAAAGACTCATTTTATATGTATTATAATAGCTATGTAAATTATATAAATATTATTATATTTATGATGATGACGAAATTTATTATTTGATTGATATAAAGTCGCCTTCGTGACGTTTAGATTCATGTATGCCTACTTATTACTATAACGATTTAAACTTTTCGATAAAATTGACATTTAGCTCATTCCTCCAATTGTGGATATAAATTGCATTATGGTGTAAGGGTTATAAATTTTTGACAATCTTTAGAAATGTTAGTGCCGAATTACGCCATACGATTAGAATATAGTAATGAAAAGTAATATATATTTTTATTAAGTACCATTTTATGAGTTGCTGAATAATATGTACTTTTGATATGAAGCATAATTTTTATATGGAATATAATAATATAACCAAGAGTTAATGCTTATTATATTATTTATCATTAATATTTTTAAGCAAATAAGTTATGGGTAAAGCTTGGAATCAACATTATACAGATAATGCAACATTTTTTTAAATTATACTTATGTCACACATCCATAACACTCTATACTATAGCAAAATATCGATATCATTTATTTGTCATGTGCATATTAGTATCCATTTAAATCTTACTTAATGTTATTAGCGTAAATATACACAGACACAGAAACAACATGTTGATAAAGAAATCTGAAGCATATCGAAAAATCAACACACCACTAGTCATTTTAACAATAATCAAATATTTATGCAATAAGGGAAATTTAATTTTTTTAAAATCTGAATTTAGTTACATAGGCAAATGTGTATTCTATTATTTTCTGTAATTTCCAATCTTTAAACATAACATATTAAAATTAAAAATAATATGTTGTACTTATTGGTTAAAATATAATGAAATATTTTTTCATAATAATTGTTTTTTTTTTCTATATTATTTTTATAATTGTTGCCTATCACAGTAAATAAATCATTAATAATAAGATGAGAATGAATATTTTTACAAAGTAATTTGTACATAATGAATTCTGTTTGAAATATTAATAAAATCTTTTACAGGACTTCTTTTATTTTTGTTCTTGTTTTGTCATATAAGAGAATAGTGTACTAAAAATATAGGTAAGTCCGTTTATTGGCGATTACCTGTAACACTTTCGACCCCATCTTATATAAATTAAACAAAGAATTAGTACTTTTAATTATACCAGTATATTACATTAGAAATACGAAAATTGTCAAAAAAATATATATAATAAGTCGGGACAAAAGTATTTTCGTATTTTGAATGTATTATTAGTAATCAAATCTCTTTGGCTGTACTGAATGTAACTGGCTGGTTTTAATTACATTAAATATGACATTCAGATGATAAATAATAATATATTGAGAAATGATGAAAGATGCAATTAATAAAAAAAGGATCCGCCATAAAGAATTACTACGATTAACGGTCAGAAAACTATTTATTAAATGTAATCCTACCAAAGCACTCCGAATTAGCATAAAAAACAATCCCAATAAACGTAGGAAAGATAGAGTATGTACTATGGAATATAATATTGTAGGGTGGAGATTGCCAAAAGACACTTATTACTTCGCTATCACTTGTTATCTATACAATAAGATCAACAAAACATGAAACATTTATCCTCTCCTACCAAGGAAATGTAAAGAACATGTAACACAGTGTCTACTAAGCTTAAAGAATAATTTAAAAAAATTATTAATCCAGATCTACGAATACAACATCGACAGTATTAAGTTTATTATCGTATGTTTACAAGTAAAACGATCGAGATTTTTCTCCATTTACAATGCTATCGGTCATACTGTTAATCTGTGAATCTGTGGCAAGGAACATAACCTGTGGTTTTATCACTTTTATATGACAGAGGCCAGAGCGGAGCCAGAGATTATATTTATCTTTTCTGTGATCGAGATACTGACACTACTTAGAGTTAAAACTTTAAAAAAATAATGCAAAAAAAATCGAAGCATTAAAAGAAAATTAGAACATTATTGACATTATTTACAAATTGTATTTGTTATTTAACAAGATAATTACATATGTTTTCATATTAAAATCATGTCGGAACAATCGCAAAAGCGTGTGTTAGTTTCTATAATACACTATAATTTATAAATATTTATCAAACGATATTTTATGCGTTAATTTTTTAGGAACTTAAAAATCCCATTTGAAAACGAAGAACAAGCTATACTGGTCTCAGAAATCCTCAACGTCGACAAAGAACTTAAAGGTAGTGGAATTCAAAGAAGTATAAGCGTTGAAGATAATGATCTAAATGTGTAAGTCACTACGTCTAGACAAATATAATATTTATTAAAAGACGACTGCTTATGTAATTTTATCGAATATATTATTTTCAGAATGTTTGAAGGTGTTGATTACAAGAAGTTAAGAGTCTCAATTAACGCTTTCTTAAAAAATATTATTTTAATAGTAAAAACATTCAATGTTCTTTGATAATGCCAGAACATACTCCAGCTCCTACTTCATCTAGATCCTTATATGGTTTCTTTATGTATGTATTTAGTAAAATTGTTTTAATAGTTTATTGTATTTGGGCATTTATTCCTGATTATTACTTACATCATTTGAACATACATTACTATCCACAAAAGTATTGGGCTACTGCAGTACCAATACAATGTTTAGTAGGATTAACAATGTTTGCATTTTTTGTGTATCCTAGTTCAAATTTGATGCTTACATCAAAAGTTAACAGTGTTAAAACAATTCATGACCAATATAACAAAGAAAACAGTAAGGTTAATAAAAATAAATATAGTTTAAATAATATATGTATTTGTAAGGATAGAAAAACATGTATGAAGTATAATTATGTAATAAGTCCAAAAGAATTACATGAAGATACCGTTCCAAAATTAAAAGATTTAGATATTAGTTATGTATCTAAAAGGCTGTATCTAAATAATAAGATAATATAAATAAGCTAATCTAAAAAACACTTATTTATTTTTATAATTCTAAAACATTGTTATTTTTTTTTAAATAAAGTATGTGTTAGAATTTAACATTTTTAAACAATTAAACACCCTTTAATGTACCCTAATACTGTATTGACACTGGGTTACTATAAATATGAATAATCTTTATCACAGCCAGTAGTGGTGCAGAAGAACAAAGTGTGACTGTAAATGAGACTGGTTGTAGGTTTGATCCTTAAGACAATGAAATATTTATTTAAATTTATATTTTCATTTCTTTGTTCTGGTCTCAAGGCAAAAGCCTCTAGAATTCGGCACAAATGGTTGAATGGAGCATCTTAACACTAGATTATCTCTGCCCAGTCTGCTGTGTGCGAGGTATTTTCCATTTCTATACACATGTACATTATAGCACACTTAAAATCTATGTCCCATGCCTTGTAATTAATTACATTTTATTAAAGAGTAACTACATGTTGTTTTTTGTTTTGGTTAATTAATATCAATTATGGTGTAATAAAGTATTAAAATAAATATATAATGTATCAGGCCAAAAAAAAACTCCATAGTTCTAAAATTCTCATAGCTCTCTGTAGTCTAATTGATAGAATAATGTCTTCAGTTTTCGGTTGGTCACTTATATTTTAAAAAATCTTATAAATAATATAACTTGTGTTTTTACAGCTTCATACTTTTTCCTGCATAACAAGATAGGTTCCATATTCATTCCTATTTCATTGTTCAGTTTCCCGCTCGAATGCTGTTGACACTATGCTGTCCCAGAACAGAAAAATGAATATAATTATTTTCTCCGAATAGGGATCGAAACCACCACCTTCACGCTTTCAAACATTGCCGGTATTAGAGTACTTACCTTATATACTTATGTATACATATTCACGCTGTATCCTGCCTATAGCGGGGTAGCTAGAGGGAACCTAGTGTTAAGACAATCTATTTCTCAATTTCCGCTAGATGCGGCATTGCGTGTTGAATAGTGGAATTAAACGCCGCGCTTTGCCTTGTTACCAGAGCGAGGAAACGAAAGTATTAAGAAATAATCATTCCTTCGTTTCCAGTCACACGCTTGTGTCACTGTGCCACGACGGTATGAATTTAATACCGTCAATTATAATTATATCATTAGATTGTAAGGCAAATATCATACATGTTAGGTATAAAACATAATTTTTTGCAGTACCTAAGCTAAAAACAGTAATGACCTCAGCTGACAACCCTACATTGCTTCCACGCAAAATACGAAAAGGAAGTTATATTAGTTCTTAGATTCAATGATAAATAGATTTACCAACATTTAAATATGAATAAATCTAAATCTACATATGTAAGTATTTGCATTTGTTGTTATAATAATATATGTTACTACAATTATTCATATGCACTAGTCTTCATAGTAAATATCTTATTATTTTCATATTTCTTGATATTTAATGACAAGAATTACACCAAGGTCATACACAAAATGTTGCAAATTAAAGGAAATTAAAAATAATATTTAAATGTTTGGTTTGATAATATAACATTGGGTTCCGCTATTTAACCCACAATCTATCTATGTAGACAGTAAATGGAGTTAGTATAATAATTATAATTTTTAACAAAAAGAAACCGACTTCCATCTTCCACCAATCAGAACCTAACCAAAGTTTCATCAAACTACCCTTGAAGTGTATTCTTTCCAAAAAAAAGAATCCTCAAAATCGGTTAGTGTGATATTTTAGTTATTAGACTTTTGTCGCACACTACTCATGGATAACATTGTCAGAAATGGACAAAATTAAAAAGCACACGGGAAGCACTAGCTTTGCAATATAAAAGAATAATACAGTCGAATTGATAACCTCCTTCTTACGGAAGTCAGTTACAAATATACTGAGCTTATCATATAGGACGCACAGAAAGTTTTCAAAATTTTAGTTAATAATATTAAGTTCGTATTTCCTTTCAATGTATCAATGTTTTATTATTCGAAATAAAAATTACTTTGTAAATTGTGGCCGCATAAAACCTCCCTCGTCCTTTACAGAACAGCCAGCTATTAAGGATTTTCAATAACTCCAGTCCAGTAAGTTACATAGTTACGTTAAAAATATGTCTACATACTTACTTAGGTATGAAATGAAATGTGTTAAAAAATCATACAAACTGTCAATACGACCCATCCAGTGCATCCAGTGGTTGGGAAGCATTTTGATAACTAATGGTTATCTGCCTGTGCCTATCAAATATTTAGACTATTAATATAGTTAATGTAAAGCCGAATTTCCACCATCTCAATTAATACATTATTTAATAGTTTTAAATAATCGGCGTCGTATTTATTTTTCAGTAGCATATATTTGCATTAAGATTTAATTTATAAGTTCACTTTTTACGTGACCCCGCTACGGATTAAGTAAGTTCTACTGGCTCATAGAATAAACAACGCTTCTGGTTCTGGTTATTATTTGTTCAGCTTAATTTTATGTACGATAAACTCACCATGAAGACAAACTAAATATGTATTTAGCTATACTGATGCCATAGTACCTAACCTACCTACTTATCTATAAAAAAAATTAAGCATTAATTAAGCTAATATTAGTTTAATTTTAAATTACTTTGGAACATTTTTGAGATATCACTTATCGTCTTTTCCAGTTTATAGTATTTTTACGTGAATACATTAAGAAACAAAATTATTTTTATTAAATTGACATAGGTGTACCAAACTCTTGAAATATAATGATTTATCTACACTTTTTTTTATTTAACATTAATTAATATAAAAGGGTGTCATTAATGTATACTTAGGTTGTGATTGTTAACCAAGTAAATACCAAGAGTTATATTCTAGGAATATGAAGGAACTGCGATTTCCGAGCTCAATATCGACATAAATGGTGGACACGCCCTGTTTAGGCTTGATTTTAATAAAGGCATATTTGCTTATCTACCCCCAAAAATATTATATGTTATTATAAATATCAGCTGACCTAAATACGCGCATGAAAAGGCCGTAGTTTAATATGTTCACAAAAAAAAGCTACGCGTGACGGTCATTTTATAATTTTATCATCATACGTTTTTCCGTAAATACCGTGACTCGTGGTATTAGTGACATTATTATTGAAAAAATATAATTGATGAACACAACAAATATACCGAATTAATCTAATAAATCTAAACGGTTCAAGTAATGATATTTTTGTTTATGAACCAATGAAAGTCACGGCTATTTGTATGTTTGGCACTTTTTGAGAAAAATATTTTTATCTTATAACAAAGATACATAAATTTGATAGACCGTTAAGGATTATCTAGGCGTGACTCATTAAAACTATAATAAATAGAGCTCAATGTTAATATATTTTATAAGGATAAAACAACACTTCCCTTGATTAGTACAAAATAAAATTAAATATAGTGTTAGTTTTTACATAGATAAAATTTATTTAAAAGTACAGAACATATGAAGGACTACACACTGATGTGAGATAAAATACTTAGAACTGACTTGAAAATGATGTAAGCCACTTTAGTATTCACAAAATGAACTTATTGCATTGATTAATAATTATTTGGCAGACCAAAAGAGATTTTCCAACAGTGCATAGGTCATTAAACCTTATTAATAATATAAGTGAAGTTTGGAATAGAAGCTGTAAGAAAATCTGCAGTTAGACTAGCCACTACATCTTATATACCGAAACATTATGACTAAGAAATTTATGAATGTGATGTTCCAGCATACAAGTCGAGTTGCATGCAGGCAACAAGGGGCCGGCATACACCCAAATATAAATTAGTTAAGTATAGTTTATAGATAGTTATTTAATATATTTTGTACAATAAAATACAATTAAGTACAACTTGTAGCAAAGATATTAAAGAGAGTAATATTTATCTCAAGTGTTAAAGCTGCAATAATGTGTGTGTACGCACAAGGCATATTTACACAGCACACACATATGGCAACAACACACCATGTGCTGCACACTATAGTACATAATTAATTTTATTACTTAATAGAATATAAAGACACGCCCAAGCTGAGAACTTCACCACATACTTTACATATTTCAATGCATGATTAGCCAATGAACATGCCTGTACTTCCCTAGCAGATCGCTATTAAATAATACATTGATCGACGCTTAATATCACAGCTAATTATGCTTTGAAAATTATAGACATGTCTAATTTTCACTAATGTAGATAACAATGTAGAGTATAAGTAGATAATCTGAATAAATTTACATTACAATATCATGTCTTTTCATATGAAAAATTTAAAATTACATTACCAAAAATTAAACAGTGCAGCGCATTATAAATAAATGTGCATACCTTAATATTTAATTGACTAAATAAATTTGTTGCCTGCAGATCTGATAATTATTTTAAATATCGAGAGGTAATATCTTAAAGAGAAATTTTAATTTCAACTATTGAAAAAAAGTTAAATCCAAATTTAAAAATATTTAGTATCTATAATGCCAATTCCCTTCAAATCCACCTTATTATCATGAATGTGAAATATCATTCCAAAAAGCTGAGTCTCCGTCACACATATTTCACTATCACTATAATCATGGGCCATATAGTAAGGATTGAAGAGAAATCGAAGCAAGCACTTCACGAATGTGCATTACTGTTGATGTGTTGCTTTTTATCTTGTGCATCTGGAGTACGCTGCCCATCTCTGCGTGGTGGCATCCGTTCATTTATTGCATCTAAGCCTTTTGCTTCAGCAAACGAGGTAATCTTGTGGTTGGGCGAGAATCCTTGGAGAGCATTTTTGAGAGAGGTTTTACCACCTGATAGTGCACCCAAAGGTAGAGCACCAGTAGGAGTGAGCCCCTTAAGCTGCAAAACTGATTCACTTTCCTCGCGAAGTACTGAAAAGACATGTGCCATTTTTCCAATAGCACGGATTTTGTTACGAATTACTTCTTTTCTGAGATTAGCTTCCTCCAATGCATCCTCTCCTTCCGTCATTAGCTCATCATCCGAGCAAATATTTAAAACATTGACAAGCATCTCTGTGACCTTTTCCCCCACAAATGGAAGTGACCAAGTAAAAACATCCATAAAGTTTGGCAGCCAATATGGATGGGGAGAACAGTTGAACTGCCGAATATTCATCACATTATTTTCATACTTTAAGACTGCCGCTTTATTGTTATACACATCCAAGTAATTGGGAGCAGAGAAGATAGTAATAAGACTTGGGAACCCAGTGGTTTGGCTTTTTCGATACATTCGATAACCAGCATCTTGAGCTTCATGGGCACGGATGATTGACAATAAATTGTTCCTCTGTAGAAAGTCACAACAAGCAGCATAGCTGTAAAAATAAGAACAGCCTCTAACAGAGTTGTGCGAGAAATGCTCTGCATTTTTTTCATTTCCAAAATCTTCAAGAGGATCAGACCACAGCAGATCACACATAGCTCCGAATGCGGGTGGTTCTTTGAATCTATCTAGTTTACGAATGTCATCTAAGCTGTTAATCTCCGGAGAAAGGCCTCCATGTACACATAGGAACTGCTGGTTCATAAGAGCAGCAAGAGGTAAGCAATCAAAAGCATCCATACATGCATCATAAACTTTTTCAGAATACTTAATTTTGCATTCCTGCTTGAAAGTAAAATATTCTGTCAAATGTCGGCATTCATGATTACCGCGTAATAGAAATAATGTCTTCGGGTAGCATAATTTCAATGCCCAGAGGTAGAGAACACATTCTATACTAAAATAACCTCGGTCGACATAATCACCTAAGAATAAATACTTGGTGCAGGAAGGAGAGCCTCCGACTTCAAATAATTTCATCAAATCATAAAATTGCCCATGGACATCTCCGCACACCGTCACCGGCGAATCTATCTCGATCATCGTTTTTTCAGATCGTAATAAGGTGGCACCATCTTGGATGATTCGTAAAGCTGCATTTTCTTCAATTCTACCCTCTAGGATAAAATGTTGCTTCAGTACATCTGGTATAGGTTTTCCAGATTTTTCATCAAACACTTCAGACACAGTAAGTTTGTGGCTGGGTGGGAACGCGACACTTTGGATCATACGCTGCGTAGTCGACACTTTATCATTGCTCCCGGACATATTTGTCACATAAAAAACAAGATGTCCAATCTGTCCATACACGCCACTATTTTCAAAATGGCAGAATAGAAATAATACTAACACAGAATCCCGATTTCAAGACACAGAAACTACTGCGCACTGGAAAACAATGCGCAAACAACTAGCGAGTGGTCAATAAAATAAGCAGGGATATCGAGCGCCTTTTATTGCTTTTGAACTTATCATTTAAATAGTAACACTGGCGATGGCGATATTAGCATTAGTTGCCAGAACTTTAACTCACGAATGAAATAAATAGTAAATACTACCCTAAAAGTTGCAATGTTAAAAAAATTAAAAATTCATGTAAAAATAATTAAAAATGATTACCATTGTTCTTTTAAGTTTGAAGAATTCTAAAACTATTATTGTAAAACACGTCTATTCTATCTAGAGGCCGATTTTTAAAACATTAATTACTTAAAAACCTTAAGTAATCCACAAATTTTACTCACGAAAATCGTATTTTAGATTTATAAAAATGAAGTAACCAGAATTCGATGTTCATGTACAAAATATAACACGATTACTCGTATTGGAAAGCCAATCTTGAATACATTATATTTTTCTAAAAACTAAAATCATATTCTAGTATGTGATTCTGCATTTTATTACACGTCACCAAAACGATAGGTATTATTTTTAACGTTAGCGACTATTTTTAACCCTAGGGTAATAATCGCTTTGTACTATGTCGTGGTTAAATATAATCATTCGTTTAAGTTCTGTTAAACTGTAATTTGATATAGTAGAATCATATTAACATTTTCTATATATTTTTATTATATTCTTATATATATAACAAATATTTGAGATTTTAGTCTTGCCGTAAGTATAATAATACTAATAATTATTATGGGCATGGGTCCTTAAATATATAAAGGAAATATCAGGAATTCGATTATTTCAATCGAATAATCATTCAAATTCAATGATATGACATAAATAGGAAAATAGGTCATAAGGCCAGGGCCATTAAAGGCGTATATATTACATTACAGTATATTATACTTGCACTATTTAAAGAATAAAAAGATATATAAGAATAAATAGATACTGCGAAAAAAAAGATGGAAAATTAAAAAAAAATTGTATACATTTTTAATATTTAAATGTAAAATTAAAAAATATATATCTGAGATTATGTTTAACTAGCTCAAAATGGATTCCTCACTTTCTGCTGAATTTTCGGGGCATTGTCTTTTTTTTACTTTCATAATAAAATATTGATGAGTTTTAGACTTTTTCCAATGTCCAAGTGAACACAATTTCAAATCATTTCCATCCATCCATCCATTAGCCTTTCAAAGTGATAAAAACGTCCGGTCCTGCGCCCTTTGTCGAGACGTAGTCGCCATTCGAGGACCTTTCCCAAATTATTTATTAATTTATATAATAAATAAATTGGATTGTATAAAATAAATATAGTCGTCCCGTAAGTTTGTTTGAAATTGTTTGCGTTAAACAGCTCCAGCAAGACTATACGTAATATTTCTATTTATTATATTTTTTATATTTTAGTACATTATAAGAGCATGTTGTAATGAATTTAATTATACATAAAAGTAATGACACTAATTTGTAAATTGAGTAGATTGATTGACTTTATATATTTTATACGTTTAACATATAACTACTTCCTATTGCATAGCTTTTATTTTAATATCTATAAGCAATATGTTATTCTCATTTCAATTATAGCTTATAATTAATGACTCATTTATTTGTAAATAATATATAGACAAATATATTTACATTAGTGATTGTATAAATTTAACATATAAAAGTTGCTCATTTGACAGTATGTCCAAACATTTACAAAGAGACAGTTTGAATTTGAACAAGCCATTTATTGCCTATTTAGCCATGTATTTGATTTTTTATTATTTATATATTATTTGATTATTTATAAAGATACAGTTTGATTAAGCCGAGTCTCACAGGCAGCCACATGTTTGCATTTCCTCAGGGACAGAGTACCCACACGTTTTTAACAGACAATGTAGTTGCAAAGAGGAGTACTATAGATACAGTGCCGGTTTTAGCACTACCGGCGCCCTGGGCGAAATTTTTTTGGCGCCCCCTAACTACATTTCAATAATATACAAAAAAGGGAATGGGTACAACGAAATAACCATCTATTTAAAAAAAAATTATGACAAAAACTAATAAAATTTCACTTCTTCTAGCCTTTCTATCTGTGAACTCTTTTATTAGGCATTCAAAGTCTATGTTTTCTGCAATTTTATTTTCAAAGTTGTTAAGATCACTTTGTTTTTTTTTCTAAGATATCAAAGACGACGATGACTTTGTTTTTTTTTTGATCTTAGACCATTTGAAAGGGCATCAAGTCCTCTAAGCCGCACCGGGCAGCAAATACCCTAGCTACGCCACTGCTGCGCGGAGACATCTTTGCACAAAGCGCCCTAAACGGGCGTCTACGGCGCCCTTTTTATCCGGCGCCCTTTTTATCCGGCGCCCCTGTGCGGTCGCCCAGGCTCGCCCTACCCTAACGCCGCTAGTATATAGATATGATAAATTATGATAGCAAAGAAGTATATTTGCAAAGGAAATAAGTATATCAATTCTAGGCGTTTTTATCAAGAATATTATTGGTACAGGAGAAGCTCATTAAATTATAGCGGTTTCCGAGCTAGGTTGAAATACAAGAAGTAAAGACGTCAATAGTTTTTTTTTTTACTATACAGAAGAGTTATACACAGTTTTTAATTTTAGCAATAACAATTACATACTTACCCGACATTACTGATTCACGTTAATATTTTTTATCTTATTTGTTTTTCAAACAAAATTTATTTTACAATGGTTATGATTTAAGCGTGAACAATAAAAATAAAATAACATTTTTTTATTAAAAATTAATAGAGTCAAATGAAATGAAAATTAATATAGTTAAATAAAGTTCGATAATGACTACATTAGTTAAGAACTGTGTTGTAAATATTAACGCCCCTCCAGGAATAGTACAAAATAATTACAAAAAATATCAACACATATTATGACTGTCAGTCAATTCTGTTTATTAAATGAATAATCGTGTAGTCCAAGCTTGTGAAGCCGCTAGTAAATAATAAGAATGCAACATAAATAAAATACATCAAGATTGTTTAAAGTAAATTAGTAACAATATATTTTCTTATATATAACCTACTTTCATATCTCAATTCAGTAAATACCTGTACCTGTAATACCAGTACGGGGTGGCTATTGTATATCAGTTCAGTAAATAAGAATAAAATAAATTTGAGTTTGTTTGTTAATGAAAATATACACTTATAACAAATCTGTTATTATTTCATAATGAAGATGTTGTTAATAGCGGATATTCTTATTATTTAGTATAAGAGGTACTACAAGGTAAGGAAGGAAATTCCTCAGTTACATGAAGATTACAGACTGGAAAACAATACCAATTGGAAACCAATTGGAATTTAAACCAGACTGGGAAGTAAAAATAATTATACCAAAAACGAATAACACAATAGAACGCTTCGGTTCGGTTTATTAGTTAAAAAAGGAAGAATGATATCTCATTTTATAGTCAAGTTTTATTTCGTATAACTTATTGTTGTACCTATATATAATATTATTATTTTTATATATTAATCTGTGTGAGCTAAGATATATAATCAGTAGCGGCGTTAGGGTAGGGCGAGGCTGGGCGACCGCCCAGGGGCGCCGGATAAAAGGGCGCCGTAGACGCCCGTTTAGGGCGCTTCGCGCAAAGATGTCTCCTCGCTGTAGTGGCGTAGCTAGGGTATTTGCTGCCCGGTGCGGCTTAGGGGACTTCATGGCCTTTAAAATGGTCTAAGAGCTAAAAAAAAAACAAAGTCATCGTCGACTTTGATGCCCTTTAAAATGGTGTAAGAGCTAAAAAAAAAACAAAGTCATCGTCGACTTTGCTTTTCAAGCTGAAGCTAATAAGGACATACCTGCGATCCAAAATCTAGCAATCTAGATTAACAAACTTAACAACTTTGAAAATAAAATTGCAGAAAACATAGACTGAATGCCTAATAATAGAGTTTGCAGATAGAAAGGCTAAGGCGGATTTTTCAGCATTCTACGGACATTGTACATCATCCATTCCTTACGTTTTCATAGCTGCATGCTTAGGATCATTGTCCTACTGACAGTAGTATGCTCACTTACGCCTAATTTTGATGCGCTGCAAGATAAAATATCGCGCAACACTTTGACAGAATCTACTGCTTTCTATTATGCCTTCGATAAAAGCCAAGTTTCCGAATTCATTTGCTGTCATGCAGCCTCAAACCATCACATGACCACCGCCGAGTTTGACTGTAATATGCACACGTTCCGCATGCAATTCAGTGTTTGGCTTGCGCCACACAAATCTTTGTCTGTCCGATCCAAAAAGATAAAATTTACTTTCAACAGAAAAAAAAAAATGTTCCAAAATTCTTCAGGCCTATTTACATATTCTTTCACGAAAGTTAGTCTTTTTGCTCTATTGGCCTCACTTATGAAAAAAAATTTCCTCGCTGCTCTGCTGCGAAGACCACCATTACCCAATACGTTTCTTACAGTTTGGGCACAGACAACCTTACCTGGACTTGAAGCGATGTCATTTGCTAAGCTTTGAGCGCTTGTAAATGGTTTATTTTATACCGATTTTACAATTTGCCGCCTGTCTCTCGTACTGAGCTTCTTCGGAGGAACGGATCATGCCATATTTTCAACACTACCAGTTTCTTCTCGTTTTTTTATAATATATCATACAGTCGAGTAATTCAACTTTAAATTTGACTCGATTTGGCGATAATTTCAACCTTCATTACGGAGTAAAATAATTTCTTCACGCGTCGATAACGACAATTAAAATTCTTTCGGCACGTTTGCTTCAAGAATTTTTCTGAACACTAAACAAAAGTCTGGATATCAGGATACGTTTCCCGATGTTCACATACATACAATGTTCATATTTTACCTAAAGTGACAAAATGTCGCGGGAATAACATTGTATCTAGGGAATGGTTGGTGTGCAAATACTTATTTGATTTTAAAAAAAGGTGTTTTTATCATCCAATTTTTTTATTTCTGTTTTCTAAGAATTTTTAATAATTGATTCGAAATATATATAGAATAAACTATTAAATACAATAATTAATTGAAATCATTCTGTATTTTTGTAGGTGTAACTTCAAAAAAATAAGGTGTGCAAATACTTTTTTTACCCACTGTATATTACTAGACAACGCTGTGGGGAAAAATATTCTCTAATACCATTCGAGGACCTTTCCAAATTATTTAATTAGTAAATAAATTATATTGTGTAAAATTATATAAAATAAATATAGACATCCCGCAAGTTTGTTTGAAATCGTTTGCGTCGACTTTCAAGACGTTTTTCGTTGGTCTGTCAGTGTATATAATAAATATATGTTTAGTATGCCTCAATAATATAAGATATGTCTTGTATTTTTTAATTTCGCGCATATAGCAAAGTAGGCGGAAAGAACCTAGTATTAAGATTTTCGAAACATTTCGTATTGGGCGGCAGAACTACACCGCGCTGTTTACCAGAGCGGGGAAATGTAATTGTGTGTAATTCTTCTGTGCGGGAATCGTACCCACAACCGTCACGTTCATAGTCAGGTGCTGTGCTGCTGCACCATGAAATCCACCTTACACATCTTGTATTAATATATTGCATATAAGTAAAAATCAATTAATACTCTTGCAAAAGTTTATTACTTTACGTAATAGTATGTTTTCATTTATAGTTCCTATTAATTACAATAAGAAAATTTCAGGAACTTACATAATCATTACAGTTTTTTTGTTATTCTAATGAATTAATTATTAACAAATACAAATAAAATATTAGTTTCCAATTGAGATTAGAACTAACAATCGATTATTTCTTTATAAATAACTTTATACATTGAAAATTAATTATTATATGTATGCAGAAACCATAAAGATAAAGTAAAAGAAGAAATTTGATTAAATAAAAAACATTAGGAATATTAAATACTTCCGTGTATTTAAAAGTAGAAATTAATTATATTGCTGTAAATTCTAGGTGAGACAAAACATTAAATAAATAAACAAATATCAATATAAGGCAACTGTTATCAGTTAATATAAACAATAGTGATTCCTATAATCTTTGGTGCCATTTTTACAGCAATGAAATAAGCTGGAAATATGATTCATTGACAATAAATGTAATAAACATTTAATTTATTTTGATCTCAATCAAGATAATTTTAAATTATGTAGATTTATTTACTTGATAACTTTTATTCAAGTTTCATACTTTATCTTATCGATATTTATTTTAGTTAAGTAATATTAAGTGTATCTATTGCTAGTGCTAATAAATATTTTATTTAATTTAATAGTATCCGTAACATTAAATAAAACATTCTGTCCATTAGGTTTAATACAAAACAAATGAATCTCAACCAATATAAGCCTTAAATATTATATGTATATAATACAACAAATAAAAAATAATAAAACATTATAATAAATTTTGTATTTCTAAAAACGTTTGCGTACAACAGTTTTTTAACTAATTTGACCTCTCACACTGTTTTGGGTATTGTATAAGTGGATTGACAGTCATCGTCAGTTCACAGACACCGCTGGATCCACAGTCCGGTATTTAGGCTTGCTGTGGGTGAACGGCAAATATCTATATTTGATCATGTGCTGTAAAAGAAATAATAGGCATCAATTTACATTATTTATTACTATTACTTTACTTATTTTGAAATCGGTTTTCATAAAATTTTTTGGTTTGATAATTCATATACAGGGTGGAAGAGGCAGCGCTTCTTTTACTGAAACTGCATATAGGGTAAAATATTTCAAACCCAGAGCTAAAAAAAATAATGAAGGTACCTCAACGGTTTGGACGTAGGATTTTTTTTTCATTTCACGATTTTTATCCATACCTGTATTTCGTGTCACGCACACATACGTATGCGACGTTGCCGCTTTGACAGGTAAGTGTGTGCGTGCCTATGTTATACTTTACAAATGGCGTTTTATTTTAAAACGATAATTTTATTATTTATTTTGTTTGAAAAAAAAATTTTTTCATTTTTGAGAATTATTTTTTTTCCGAATTATATTAGGCTTTTATAGAGTAGTTAAAACTGTGGTTTCATTTAAAGTGGCGCTGACAATTCCACCCTGTATAAAGTATATTTAATTTTATAAGTAAAAAAATTGTTAAGAATTTAATTTCTTATTTTCTATTGTAATAAAAAAAAAATCTAAAATCTTTAAGAAAGTAAGGTAGGTCCGAACTATAGCTGTAAAATTGATTTTTTTGGTTTGGAATGTGTTTTAATTTTATTAAGATAATTTTTGATATTCTAATAAGTCTTCAAATATGGCTGCTCGTGCTCTATAATGCCGCATAAAAAAACACTAGCTCTTTGTGTTCACATAAGGTTTCAACATACAAAAAAAACTTTTAAAGCACTGTCATTCATAGCACTGTATTCTTTAGTTGCCATAATAATTAATAAAATGACGGAAAATATTTATGAAACCTTAATGGTTGGCCTTATAAACAGTGATTATTCGATAATATATGATAATTTTTAGAGCTTAGTCCTAGTACCCCCTAATATATCCTACAATTATTTGGATTATATATTAGGCAAACATAAAAACATTCTGAGAACAATTATTGGTCCCAGTTCAGCTACTAAAGCAATTTTTTTATAAAAAAACCCTTATAGATTGATGTAACATCATAAAAAATATTATTTAATCTATCTTTGTTTTACATACCTTTATTTGTCGTTTCATAGTTATACAAAACAGTGTAATAAAGTACATTACTAGTATTGGCCAGAATACTGGAATATTAAAGGCATCAATAAAGGTGCAGAAAAAGCCTATTATTGTGCTCTTGGTGACAGATAGCCAAAACTTAAATTCAGGTAATCTTCGAATAAATGGTCGGAACTCTTCTGTTGACCTCGTAGGAAGTGCAGGCCCATTATCATCATCTCCTAAAAATTTAGATGGTTTTAATTTTTTTTTTGCTTTCTCCCGCATATAGCTGCACCTGCACCACGACTGCCTTTATTTTGGATGGATTTCATTTGTGAGTTTTTAGCCCGAAATAGAGGCCGTCGTGGTGCAGCGGCACACCGCCTAACTTGCAAATGCGAGGATTGTGGGTTCAATATTTTCATCTAACAATATCTTTGATTTTCATACTGCTCTGGACAATGGACCATGCGAGGCAATTAAGAAAACATTTTCGGCATTTTAATATGGCAGGTGGCTGGTAAATTTGATCTTTTTGCTTCATCAAATCTAGGAAAGTTTTCTTACCTGAATCGCATAGTAATAAACTTTAATTCTATACAAAAAGCACATTATATAACTAAATACTCAATCATTCTGTCGGCCATCAGTGCAATATTAAAGAGATATATTAAAATTATTTTTACTATGTTACAAAGGTTATCTCACTATCTTTATACACAAATAAACCTGGAACATGTTCAACACCACAGTGATATAGTCTTTATATGTTGTTTCATGTGCTTATGATCATGAATTAAAATTTCACAAAGAGGAAAAAATATATAGCAGATTCTTTTGAATTGTCCAGAAATTCCACACACAGTTTCTGCTTCCACCAGAGCAAGGAAAATAAAAATCATTCTAACAACCATAATTTTTACTGGCACATAATCTACTTAGAAAAAGTGCAGCTAATGTTTTTTATATTACAATATTTGTACCAATAATGTATTTCACTTTAAATTATAATTAATTTATTGGAACTAAAATTGTTAATATTACCATCAAAATTCATTCATTGTAAATATTAATATTTACCATCAAAGTCCATTGCAGGATCAATTTTTGGTGTAAGGAATGCAATGAAGAGGTTTAAATGGTAAATTCCTAAGGCATATGTGACTATATACCAACCCTGAAAAGTATAAAATGTTATTGTAAATTAAAATATCATCTAAACGTTATAATGCCTAATACAAATTTAATATAATTAGACGAAGTTATAATAAGCATTTTACTATACATTACTTAAACTTAAAAAATCACACTTTTTTTTACCATGGCAAAGAAAAGAAAATATTAAATATTTCATTCCCCTGAGTGCGAATAGAAACCACAACTATTGTGTTTATAGTCACTTCATTGAGCAACTGTGCCACAATGGCCTCGATAAATGTTTGGTGTATTTTTACTTATACCGGGACAAGAGCATTCAACAATTTTTTTTATATATTAATTAGGTAAGACATCTAAACATGCAATTGTTTTTTACTTACTTGTTTTAAAAATATTCGAAGAACGAATATGGCTAATAATAATGCAGAGGCAACCCATCTGCATTTTGTATGTGGAGTCCATTTATCTAAAAGACCTTGATATATCTGTTAAATGAAACAAAATAAAAGCAAATTAGTTATTACATTATTTATCAAAAACATTTATCAGGGCTACTAAGGCTTATCATAAAATGTATCCTTTTATAAATATATTTTCAATAAGAATATATATGTACACTATAAAAATGTATAGGTATATCTTTAAAATTCTACATCTTAGTACATCTAGCTTGTATTTAAATGACCTTAGGAGAGATTTTACGCTTCTAATACAAGTAACCCCTAATATTTACAAAACGTAAAATCTTGAGTAGTGTCCTTAGGGTGTGCTTCGCGTTAAACATTCTATAGGGTTTTTATATACATTACTTGAGAAATTCTGGTCCATCCTTGTGATATGAAGCCTTTTCTGTTAGACTCAGAGGCTATATCATTGCCATCCATCATTTTCTATGTTTTCTTGATCACTTTGATTGTAAATATATAAAAGACAGATATAATAATTAATAAACTAATAAAGTAACTAATACTATTAAATTAAATTGTCGTATTATCAATTTCCCATTTCATTCTCTAATACACATTATGTACTTTGGTATTAAAGATCTTGTCATCAAAATCAGACGTCTACAATCTATAATTTATATTCTTGATTTACCATGATCAGTGTTGCCATTTATTACAGCAATACGTGTAATTTCAGTAATTGCACCATTGACAAAATTCACTGTCATGTTTTTTTTTATTGTAACAAATAGTAGATTTATTGCTTTTAAGAAATTAACTAAACTGTATTGTAAATCATGAACAAATTTTGTTTATTCTTATCCCCTATTCGGAGGTCCAATCATTGTATATGAAATGATTTCGACTTAGAATATTACTCTGGGGAACGTTCATATTAAAATTTTAAATTTCACTTTTTGGAACGAAGTTCCTTACGGCAGGCTTGGAAAGGATAGGGATTTCGCTGCGTGACCGAAGTGAAAAAAATGTGATAGTGAAACCGTAAGAAAAATGCGTGAAATAAAACCGTTAAATGAGACGTGCGCAGGCGCGACAGTCGCATACACAGACGAGTAGTGTATAATACCTTTCTCTTTCTCCCTCTTTTGTTATTTTAGTTGATAATTTGAATTACGATGTCTTTTTTATTTTAAGTAATTTGTTATTTCCTAAAATACTGAATTTCCTAAATACTTTCTTGTACTTAAATAAAAACTAATCAGCAAAATTTAAGAGAAAAATCAAGAAAACCTACATAAAATTGAGCACGACTTTTTTTGCAATTTGTGTCGATTCTACATTAGCCGAAGGAACTTCGTTCCTACCTGGTGTCCCACGACACCATTTTATATTTTTTGGTCATGCCTTATCATAGAACTCTTATTCTTTAAGTTTTATACAAATACATATCTTAATTAAAAAATGGTATTTTTAAAACTAAATACCACATTTTATTAAAATTAAATATAGTAGTAAAGATTTGTTTCATCGTTTTTTAGTTAGAAATTTATACATATTATATATTTTATTATTTTAGTCTAGGTAATGGATTTAAATTTAAAATATGGATCGTTTCTATTTAGACTGGATGTGTGAATTAAACGTTTTTCTAAAACTTTCAATAGCTTTCGCTATGAAGCCTACGTCATATTTATTATAGGGCATTTGTTCCTTGTCCTTGGATCAGCTTTGCAATTTGTATATGCGTGACACGTAATTTTTAATTGCAGTTAAGTAAAAAGTTAAGTTTGTATATTTAATCAAATAAATTCATAATAATATGTCTGTGCAACAAGTATATAAAATTAAAAATAAATTACAAAAATATAACGTTACTTAAATAAATATATTTTGAAAATTATGTCATTAAAAGTAATCTAAAATTGTCAAATTGAGAATGTGAGACAACAAGTACTATAAAAACAGAGCATGGGCTTGAATACAACTCTAATAACAGTTTTTTTTTATTTACCTCACTTGCGTCTCTATTCACCCCAAATATTGTAAAATTGCACATATACAAATAATTTCATAAATATCATAATTTTACTTATCTATACACAAAACTTGTTCCTGAAGTTTTGTTAACGCAGTGGCGTAGCGAGCTTTACTCGCGGGGGCAATATACTTCTACAGCGCCGAGGCGAACACAAAGTAATTTCATATGTATGTTTAAATAGTTTTGCGGACTCTTTGGCACCCCTTTATGAGCGGCGCCCGGGGCATGATGACCCCCCCTTGCCTCCCCTCACTACGCCACTGTGTTAACGCAAATCATTGGATATATTAGGATACAAAAGACGTTCTTACTCTATTTATCCCGTGATTTCTATTCACCCAATTTTACCAGAATATTGTATTGGTTGAAACATAACGTTTAAAAAAACAAATATAAAACAACACAAAACATATTAACATAACAAATATAATTGTTTAAAAATATGTTACTTTTCTGTTTCTGCTTTTCCGAGCTTTGCATTTCAATTGTTCAGACAAAGGATACATATAGGAGAAATGATATCATGATTCAAACAAAGTTAGGGACCTTAGCCTACTGTACTTGCAGGTAGCCTACTGTATTTGCAGGTAGCCTACTGTATTTGCAGG